>JAKSZT010036119.1:35176971-35362762 GCA_026826555.1 Tolypeutes matacus
ATATCTATATCTATATCTATATCTATATCTATATCTATATCTATATCATCAGAACTATATCCACTTGCATGTATACCTTGCAAAAAAACTATCCAACTTGCATTCACATCCAACTTAAGTCTTTGGTCAAACTTAACCATTGGGAAAAGTGTTGTGGACTCAAAAGGCAAACTGAATGATAATATAAAATGGCACATCACAAAGCCCATCCACTTTACTCCACAGTAAAACACAGATCTGACCTCAGATTTATAAATGAAAATAGACGATAAACAGTCAGACCACACTGACAGCATGTGAAATAACAGTTTGAAATGATGGAAGAAGAGAGAGAGATATAAAGTACAGACTGAAAAACTGTAATGCACAGGTATCTGGCTTTATTTTCTATAATACAGAGAGCTTTATATGCATGAATTCCCATGTGCAATCATGGAAGTTTGTAATAATTTATCCCAAAAATGGTTAAAATAAATTCTAAAAAGGAATAACGTTTTGAGGAACATATAATTAAATCCCTAATAGTATAAAAGAATTTATATTATGGTATCATCTGAGGTAGAAGACTTTTGAAAGAAGGAAGTCAGAGAAATGAATGGAGTTAAGCTAGAGGATTTATCTTGAAAATGTTTCTCCTTTAAATACTCTCATTACAGAATAGAAGGATACAGCTAATTGTTGGCAAGAGAGAAAGTACGAACTGGATGGATTTCTGTATGGTGATGGTAACTGAAAATGTCAATTCCCAAGAAACCAATTATTAAGGCTCCTAGCATTAAGATTTTTGTCTAACATTTGAAAAATTTGATTAAGAAATTTAAGAACAGTTAAGCTATCTTTCATCATCTATGTAATTCCTCTGTTAGAGCTAATAGTTGCTTATGAGCATGGACTTTGAAAAGAGCCAAATCAGAATTCAAGTCCCAGAACCACCACTAGTGCTTTGGTTTCTGTAAATGCCAGGGTTCTCATCTGAAAAATGGGCTGAAAAGCCCTACCTCTTGGGGGTAGTACTGAAGATTAAACAAGATGCAGGTAAAAGGCTTAGCACAGGGCCTGGATCAAGGCCCTCAATAAATACGAAATATTACAAGTATCATTATTTTTTCTTCTACATAAAAATCTGAAGGTGAAGAAGCATTGGAAAATTCAAGCAAGAACATTAGCTGTCATCGCATAATTTGGGATTAAGGACTGAGATCTATTTTGTTTCTCTGATTTTAAAGGACAATTTGAGGAAGCCCACAGAAATCATTGACAGCTTTTAGAGTACGTCTCTCCTGGTGCTTTGTGTGCTCCATCTGGTTTGCTGCATCAGTCAACCTACTTGACAGATGTTGAGGTCATCAAGGCAAGTGTTCTTCACAGTGACACCCAGGTCGATGATGCAGTTACAACACAGCCCAGGTCACATAACTCATTCTCTGTTTTAAGAATCTTTCCTAATCCTTTGTACCATTTGGGAATGGTTTTAAAGGCATTCCAACCACAGAATGATGCCAGTGTACTGGTTATCAATTATTTTGCTGATCCTTTAGCAAATCCTCAAAATGATTTTTCTGCCCTCCTGATGCACAAATCACAAAGCTGACCTTGACCACTTTGGCATCCCCCTCCACTCCCAAGGCACACAAAAGAGCAGCCAGGGGTTGGTGATTTATCGTTTTCCCACACAGGTCATGCTCGAGCCCAGACAGATAGAGAAGATCTGTCTTTAATGAGAGAAAGGCACCATTACTTGGTCATAAATTCAACTTAATGGTAATTTTAGTAGGGCAGCTTGCCCAGGGTTTGTAAAAACACAAATCAAAAATCCCAAATTCCAGCCATATCCTCCTAGAAGTTCTTTTGGAAACTCCATTCCATTTGCTTTCTTTTATGTAATATTAAACTTTAGTTTTAGAGAAGTTTTAGATTTACATTCACAGAAAAATTACCCCAAAAGTATAGGGAATTCCTATATAAACTCCCCACCCACATGCACAATTTCCCCTATTATTGATATCTTAGATTAGTGTGGTACATTTGTTATAGTTGATGAACCAATATCGAAGCATTTCCACTAACCAAAGTCTGTAGTTGACATTTGGTGCTGTACGGTTCCATAGGTTAATATCTAAGTCCTCTCTCAGCCTGAAGTAGTCAGAGCGGACATTATCTCAAACCCCTCACGACTGAGGAATGAACAATCATAATGGGGGAGTGTGACCACAGACCAAAGTAGATTTATTGTTATAGTAGTTATTATCCAGTGTTAGGGGAAGAACTTGTAACACTGATATAAAGACAGTGGTGGCCAGGGGTACAGAAGGGAGCGGGAGGGATGAATGGGTGGAACAGGGCATATTTGGGGTGATGAGATTTTTCTATATGATATTGCAATGACGGACACATGACATTATGCATTTGTCAAGACCTATGGAACTGTTCATTTGGTTTTTAAGGAAATCACTTTCCCTAAACATAGTCCTTAGTTGCTTAAGATAGATTGGCACCAAGTCTAGGATCACTGTGGCAGAAGAGAGGGGAGTGGGTGGCATGCTGTTCAAATTATTTTTGCTAAGTTTTAGGCCTTGACTTCAGTCACCAAGGAGGCACAAATGAACTGACCCACAGATTCATTGTGTAGCCCAGCAGAGGTAGTTTTCAGTAAGATGGTTCAGATGACTCTGTTGAAGGAAAGATTTTATTTTTTTCAAACCCTCATATCTTTGACCAATTCCAAACTAGTACTGGCAATGATCACTCCCAGGTAATAGAATTAGGTTTTAATCCTCACAGGGTTGACTTAGTTTGAATTTCTGGGTTAGAGGTATATATAGAGTATTTTCTGGCACAAAGCTACCAGACTATCCTCCATGTTCTGGGAAGTAGATTGGAATGTATCATCTTGTATTCATGTCATAGTTTGTGCCCCCTTCTGTCACAGCAACCAGCATACATTATTGCACATAATTATGCATGTGTGTGTGGCCTTCTACTAAGCTGTGTACTCCCAGGTATAGGGCAGTATTAAAGCTGAGTTTGCTTCTCCAGCTTCCAGCACATTTCCTAACATATGATAGATGTACAGTTAATGGTTTTTGAATGAACAGAAAGGTGAATGAATAAAGTTCATACTTTTCCAGTAAAGTCTGACTTTTAAGTCAAGGAGCCTGGTCATTTCTTCCTGTTTTCAGGATGGTATAAATGGCCAGTACTCTGGAAATCGGTGGAGAGAAAAGAGAACTGAAGATAATAACTACTCATAAATAGGGCAACTTAAATCTGTTAAAAAAATGACTTCACTGATTTGAACAAATCTGTTCAGAATTCCAATACTTCCAAAACATAGTGTCAGGCACTGAAGAACATTCAAAAGCGAGTAGGAATCAAAGGGCTTACACTCTATTAATCTTTCATCCTAAAATTCAGTGAATAATGTTATCCTAAATTATTTTTCTCAATTATTTTTACCCAGAGAAATACACGGAATTCTCACTCTCCTCTGATTTGGTTTTGTAGGTTTTGTAAAGGGGAGTTTAGCTGGAAGATATTTTCTACTGCTGCTCACTTATCTAGCATATAGGAAAGTTGGGATCAGAGCAGGAAAGGAGGGATGGAACATGCACAGGGTGGCATGTTTAGATCCTTATAGATAGGATCTAGCTATAAAGATCCATGGGCGCGCATCAGAATTACCAGGAGGTAATTCTGAAAACACGGATTGCTGAGCCTCACCCCAGAGTTTCTGATTTAGTAGGTCTGGGTTAGGATTCCAGAAATGGCGCTTCTAACAAGTTCCCAAGTGATGTAGATGCTGCTGTTCTAGAACAACACTTTGAGAACAACAGATCTAAGCTAAGTCCTGATACTTACCTGCCACGGTGATGTCGTCTTCTCCCATTCAGAGTGATTCTATGTGTGTGGCTTTGAGAGGGCTGCCTTGGGCCTGGGGTTAAAGAATCAGTTTGAATAATTTTGCAGTCAGTTCCCAGTGAACCAGGGCAAAGTTTTTTTTCTGCCAGATATTTTTTTTTTTTTTTTTTTTTTTTTTTTTTGCCAATTATCTTCTGTACTTGTGGTCTGCCTCCCTTGCCATTAGTTGGGAATAAAAATAAAGATAACATCAATGAAAGCAACACCTAAACCTATTGCTAACAAGGGAATGCATACATATTCATGCCACTGGCTCTGTGTGGATAACTGTGGAAAATGATGAATTTAACATTAGTCTTTGGATTCTTTCTTTTCTCCCTCATCTGTTCTGACTTAGAAAAAAATTGGAGCTTCAGTATAAATGGAGAAATATCCGCCAGGTCTTCCTTTTGTCTTCTAGATGGTTCCTGTAGCCCAGCCAAACTATCTGGCTTTCCAATTAGATAGTTTTTATATTTTCCTAAGAATCATTTAAAATAATTTTCTTCCTCGTGACAAAAGGCTTATCTAAACAGCCCAAACTTCATTCAGGATTCTTCCCCAGTTTTTGTCGCCACCAGTCCTCCCCCAGCCCCTCATTCCTCAGACAGCCAGGGATTTAAAAATATGTTGGAAGATTTAATGGTGTCAGCAGAGTAGAATTGCATTCTCTATGTAACATTTGGACACCAAACAGAAAGATAGCACAGTCTGTCTAGCTCTTTTGCAATTAGTTTCATGATATTGTTTTAATTGTGGTACAGCTTAATCACTGGCTGTGCACAGATTATGCCACATAGTTAAAATAATTATAGAAATTTGATAAGATAATGCTTAGAATTCATATAATGCTTCTTTTCTAACAGGCTCCACACTCTCAGGAAAAAAAGGGAGCAAAGAAGGACAGCAAATTGATGCCAGAATTGGTCATTTTCTGCACCTTGTCAGGGCTGGCCGGGATTATATATATATTCCTTTGTTTCAGGTCCTCTTCTATCTGCCCAAGGAAGCATTTTATCTGGTACTTGATGATTCTGAAGATAGTGTGAAATGATACCCACCCTGTTTAGACCCATTTACCAGCTAATACTTACTATAAGCCACAACTATGAACACAGCATAGGCAAGCTGGGTGGACACATTAGTTCTGAAACTAATGGTTATAGTTTGTTTACTTAACTGATGGCTAATGTCTCCATGAACAGTTCTTTTGCTTCAGAAGAGTATAAACTGATCATAAATCTTTCTTAGAACTATCATACAACTTGTCTGGTTTATTGAATACTCATTCATTCACTCAACAAATAGTAATTGTATACCTACTATGTGCTAAGTGGTGTCCTAAACTCTAGCAGTAAATAACCTAAGCAATTTCCTATGCTGACGGCACTGACATTCTAGATGTAGGATGTCAGAAAATAAACAATTAAACCACAAAATAATGAGTTCAGATGTGATTAGTCCTACGAATATAATAAAGCAGGGTGACTAGGGTAAGGAAATTTCAGAAAGGTCCTGAAATTCATTTTTCAGAAGATGCCATTGGAACAGAGACCGAATAATGAGAAGGAATCGACCTTCTGAAGATTTGGGACAGGGAAATTCTAGGCAGAAGAAAGAAAACGTTTAAGGGCATGAGTCTATTATGAGCTTGGTGGTTTTGGGAACAATGGGCTATCCAGAGGGGCTGGAGTGGAACAAGTAAAGGGTAGAATGGTTGGAACTGAGGAGGAGGCAGAAGTTTGGTGCCTCATAGTAATAAGTTTGGACTTTAAGGTAATGGGAGGTCGTAGAGGGTTTTCATTGCCTGATTGACATTTTTGACATTTTTGCTGATTGACATTTTTGAAAGATCATTCTAGTTTGCAGAGATTAGACTTTTAGGTAAGGGTGGAAGAAGGGAAACTGGTTAAGAAGATATTACAGTGACCCCGGTGAGTGATATTCTTGGCTTAGATTATGACGGGAGCTGTAGAGGACTGAATATATTTTGGAGCTAAAATCTATATGTCTGGGAATTGAGAGAAAGAATGAAATCAAATCCTAGGTTTTTGTCTTAAGCAACTGTGTGATTGCAGTATCATTAGCTGAGATGGAGATGCAAGACTTATTTTTAGACATGTTGCATTTGAGACAAGTATAAACATCCAAGTGGGGCACTCTAGCAGACAGCTGAAAACAAAAATCTAGAGTTCAGAGGTTAGGTCAGAGTTGGAGATCTATATGTATTGACCACTTGGATGAGTGGGGAGATGAGAGGATCCAAAGGAAGTATTACATCATTACCGTGCCTTATTAGAGCATGTACTCTTAAAATATTATCTTTGTTTAATGGTGTGCTTAATGAATAATGGAAAATAACACAGATGTGTGACTCAATACAATTTTTGGCCCATTTGTTTGTTTAAAAACAAACAAATAATAATTTAGGTATTCAAATAAGTTCTATATTTCAAAGTAGCCACTAACTTGGGAGACTAGCCCATTGGCTCAACAATGCTGTCATTGCTTAGAACTTTCTTGGCGTAATTGGGACACCCATTCAGATGTGCTCATGCCACACAAGAAAGTCAGTCTAAGGTTTTCAGAAAACTATGTCTCACTTTTGATAAAAAAAAATAGGGCTGGGGGGAGTGGATGTGGCTCAAGCAGTTGAGCACCTGCCTCTCACATGGGAAGTCCCACTTTCGGTTCCCAGTGCCTCCTAAATAAAAAACAAACAAACAGACAATGAGGAAAAAAAAAACAACAACAAGCAAACAACAAGCGAAAACAATAAGTGCAAACAACAAGCAAAAACAATGAGCAAACAGATGAGGGAGCCATCTGGGGGTGGGTGGGTGGTGGAAATAGGGCTGGCTTGAAAATTCACCTGTTATTATACTTGAAACCAAATTATTATTACTTTAAAAAATAAAACCAAATATTTCACCAAAGGGTTATGATTGACACCACTGATGATGTTGAAATTACTTTGTAATTTGCTTTGGCAATTCTCAGAAATGTGTCCTGCATATGCTTTGAGCAGTAATAGGACCATTGGAATAAGTGCACAACCTTCCATAGGATAACTTTGAAGAAAATGCTTTTTATTTGAATTTGATGCTTTAGTTTTATTCATTGATTCATTTATTTGTTCATTCTTGAAAAAAATATTTTATTATCTGCCATGTGCCAGATGGTTTTCTAGGCAGTGAGAGTCAGTTTACATGCAGTGAAAAGAGCAAGCCAATACTAGTTTTTAGGGCTTCGTCTTTGGTGTAAAAATTTTGTCTCCCATATCCTTCAAAAATCCCATTTTTGCAAATGGCTCAATTAATCGATCTTTTGAAACAAATAAAAATATTCAAATTAAGAATTAAAATTTACCTTTACCTTTGCCTGCCCCATCTGTTTTCCTCTTCCTATCATTCCCAAAACCTCCTTTACCTTTGTCTGCCCCATCTGTTTTCCTCTTTCTATCATTCCCAAAACCTAACTCCCAACTTCTGAATTCTAAGTCTAAAGTAATTTGTTCTGGTATGCTGTAAAATCCCCCTCAGACTGGGAACACCCTTTTATTTTTTTTCCCCATTTTGCTACTGGTAGCTATCTACAACTCTCTGGGATAGGATTCTAATAAAGTAATTAATTCATAGTAAGTTGTAAATGATTTGATGCTGACCTACTATGTTCTGAATTTTTATGTTAACAGCAGAACGATACTTAAGATTAAAGAAATGCATCTCTGATGATGGAAATTCAAGCATTTGCAAGTAGCAAAATGATCTATTACTTGGCTGAGAGCCATCTCCATGTCCCTGAAATCACAGCCTATACAACTTACTTAAATTGCCAATCATAATCACTAGGAACCAGAAACTTTCAGTTTCCCCCTGATGTTACCATTTCTTTTTCTTTTTAAGAGATTTTCTGTAGCACTCCTGTGCCATATAACTTATTAGCAAGCAATCGGCCAAATTTTGCCTTGGCCTTTGTTTAGCCGGATGATGCCTACACACTGCACTGGGACTCTCCACCACCATAGCTCCTTCAGCCTCATGCAACATATTATTACAATCAGCTCCACTTGTTCCCAATTCTTTTAGCATCTGTAGTGGCAGCTGGCGCATCTCCCACTTCATCAGGAAGTGCATTCAAGGGTATCCGGCTAGAAAGTTCCCCCAGCAAGCATTTCTTCATATTGCAAAATGCAGAAGCAAGGTTTCAGTTGGTGGCATTCATATGTGAGGTCAAGTAAGGTAGAGCAAAGTCAGGGGATCTTCCACCATCAAAATGTCCTCGTCATGGGTGAGATCAGTACAAAAATATCCTTTCTTTTTTCTAGTAGACTGGTCATCCTTTGATCCTGGTTTTAATGAGAAAAAGGGATGAGCAGAGTTATGTGATTGGCACTGCTCTTGTTTGTTTTCTAAATTCTCAAAGGGAATTGCTCTCATACCATGGGTTTCCCCCAAGATCTACAATTCTGATTATCATGGTTCACTTTTGTGTGGCGTTTTTGGCATTTTGCCTTTGGACAACCATATCTAGCTTTCCAGTACTTAATAGGAAAATTCCATTGTGCTAACTGTGGTATTGCTTTTTCTTCCTGAAAAAAAACAACCTCCATTGTCCTCCACTTGCCTTTATCTCCAGCACTCTGGACAAATGTGTAATTGCATGACAAAAAGAGTGGTGATGATGACCAACACATGTCAGAAGTTTTTGAAAATTGTTCTAGTTAATTAGAAAGAGCCATGCTTTAGGAGATCTAGCTCATGTGAAAATAACTGTGAACTAGCTTCTCTTCAATATTTTCTCCCTGGAGAAGAGCTTTGGGACAACACCTCCCAAGGTCACTCATTTTTGTCTTTTAATTTTACTGCATGTCATGTGTATGGTGATCAATGTTAGACCCAGAAATGTTGCTAGCTTTCAACAGTCCTCAAGTTATTGAGATAGAAGTGTGTCCTGTAGAAAGATTACTTGGAGTCTGAAATGTTTAGAGAAGCTAACAATTGTTGAGTGCTTGCTTTGTGCCAGGCAATAGCCTGGGCATTTCTACACGTATTATCTCATGTCATAAAGTTTCAGATTTTCTGCTTGTTAATTAGAATATGGATTTTATTGACTTTTATTCAAAACTTGTTTTTATTAATTTGGTCTGAAATGTTGCTTATGTAGTTTTTTTTTTTTTAATTTATTTTTATTGTGGGTAAAAATCAAAATTCTCACAATACATACAAACATTTGCAAAATGATATATAAATATATATGCATATATGTGTATTTGCTTACAAAAATGTTATTTTTTATTTGGTGGTCTTAAAAAGCCACAGTGGTAGTAAATAATTTGGAATTAGACTTGTTCACTAAGTACACAAATAAATCCAGACTATGCAAATTATAGAATGAGGCATAGTGGATGCAACCAGAGTTAAGCGAGCTTACAAGGCAATTTCACGAAGTTGGTCCTGTGGTCATTTTTAGGACTGTTTATCAGTATTTTCAGATCTCCTCCCCCAGGGCACATGGGAACACTACACTTCCCCACAACTTTGAAATTAGATGTGGTCATATGACTTGCTTTGGGCAATGAAATGTGATTGGAACTGATGCACCTTCAAGCAGAAGCCTTTAGGGCCTATGCACAAGTTGCAATCTTCCCTTGATCTGGCCATTGGGAATGACAATGTTCCAGAGGGTGGACGCTCTGTCAGCCTAGGTCCCAGAGTGAAGAAATGTGAAGTGGGGCTCACTATCAGTTCAATATAGTACTACTGGTTTCCTCTAGGTTCTTGGCTATGTAACATAAAAGAATTTAAGAACGTGCCAGTTTAGTTAGGCCAGTAGTTTATTAAGGAAATGAGAGAAGAGAATATAGAGATGGGTGAAAAAAACAGATTACAGGTTTCCAGGTGTACTTGTGGGCTGGTCTAGGCAGGGAAGGGAGAGAGAGAGAGAGAGCTTTCTGCTTGTGTGGTTACCTTTTAAACTATTAATTATTCCTCCCTCTTGCTAATGTTCGGGGGAGGGTCCCACTGTTTTGATTGATTACCCCACCGGTCAAGTCCCCCCTGTGGGGGGGACAATGATAAGTCCCCTTGAGAATATCTGGGGCTTTTCCTTGATTCCAGGTGAAATCTCATTCCAAATGGAGGATTCTTGCGGGGTTCTTCCGACAGCCTTCTTATGGGGTGTTTCCCTTGGGCCATGTTTTTCTGCCAGGTTTTAGATTGATCTTTTTTTCCTTTTTAAAGATTTATTTTATTTATTTATTTCCCCCACCCCCTTTGCTGGTTTTGCACTCGCTGTCTGCTCTCTGTGTGTTATTCTGTGTCTGCTTATCTTCTCTTTAGGCAGCCCTGGAAACTGATCCTGGGACCTTTCGGAGTGGAAGAGAGGCACTCAATCTCTTGTGCCACCTCAGCTCCCTGGTCTGCTGCGTCTCTTATTGTCTTTCCTCTCTCTTTTTGTTGCGTCATCTTGCTATGCCAGCTCTCTGTGTGGGCCAGCACTCCTGCGTGGACCAGCACTCTGCATAGGCCAGCTCACCACGTGGGCCAGCTTGCCTTTCACCAGCAGGCCCTGGGAATTGAACCCTGGACCTCCTATGTGGTAGACGGGAGCCCAGTCACTTGAGCCACATCCATTTCCCCTAGATTAAGCTTCTCATTTCCTAGACTAGCCTGCCTCAATAGCATGAGTGAGAAATAAACCTTTGTTGTTACAAGCCACTGGGATTTGGGTATTGTTTGTTATTATAGCACAACCTACATTATTCCAACTAATAAAGACACCACTTATCCAGAAAGTAGAAACCCAAAAATTACTTCCTAAATGTATATGCTTTCATTTTCTGAATGGTATAACCAAAGTCTTGAATTGACAGACCTTGGTGATGATTATATAGTTTAGTAATTAAGAGGTCCGTGTAATTATGCTGCCTCTGTTTCAATATCACTTCTGCCTCTTTCTACCTGTAAAGCCTTGAGTAAGTTACTTAATATACCTGAATGTCAATTTTCTTATCTGGAAAAAGGGGATAATAGTAGGACCTACCTCATAAGGCTATTGGGTGGTGACATAAAAATAATGTATGGGAAACCCTTAGCATGGAGGATGTCACTTTGTAAGGGCTCTGTAATAAACATTAGCTCTCATTCTGTTATCCAATACCATTTGAGACTGATTTTATGGAGTCTATCTTTTTGCAGTCTATTATTTGGATAACTGAGATTCTAGCTTTAAAACTCTATGCTTTCATGAAATACCTTGCTTTCTGGTCCCTAGCTTTCCTCAGAAAGTTGTGGTTTGAGTTTTGTGGTACTTGTGGGAACTAATGCTAGCAGAGTTTCTCTGGGCTTTTAGCAAGAAATCTATGAAAAATCAATTTACTCTGCCTCAACTTTCTCCTGCTTGTCCTATCACGTCACTCTTTGAAGTTGTTCCAGAATTTGATTTGACTTTGTAGTTGCTTGCTTTTTTCTCATTCTGAAAACACATATTTTCTTTTTGGCTTTTGACACTGGACAACATAAATTTTCATTTGAATGGACTTGACCATGAATATAGTAAATAAGACAAGGAATATGTCAGAAAAATTTTCCAAAGAGATTATGGAGGTTTTGATGGTTAGTGTTTTAAGATCTCCTGGAGACATTGAAGAGGGAGAAGAGAAAAACTTGTTCTTAGACACATGCTGACTTTTACATTATACCAAAACATTTCATTTGTACATATTTGCAGGAGAATTTCTGATTTACTGTTTATACCTGCCAGTGCTTTCTCTAGGAAAGAATGCACTGTCTCCTAAAAAAAAGTAGTTATGGCTGGCTAAAAATGTTTTTGTTAAAATATAAAAGTGCAGTCTTAAGTGTTTCATTAGTGTGGTAGAGATTCATAGCTATTGCTTTGGAATACAGATATGTATTGTGAGGCTATTAACAGGATTGTGCAGGGGAAAATGACATTGTCTAGGATGGAGGAAAGGGCCAGGACCTTTAGCTGTGTCAGATGTGAGCTGGTAATGCCAAGGTTATTTGTAGAGAAGATTAGGGGAGGACGGTTGATTGCCTGGGACAATAGACTAAGAGATCAGGGAACAGGAAAGAGTAGAGGGCAGGAAAAGGGAGTCTGGGAGGAGTCGGGAAGGGTGGGAGAAAAACTGAAGCAGGAAAAGAGACAAGATCAGAGAGGATACATAATAAAGGCAGAGCCACAGACAAAGACCTCAGGACCAAAAGCCAAAGAGAATCCCAGTTTGTTTAGTCCAGAGACAGGAAAAAGGACATCCTCTAAAAGGGCCTCAGTTATTGGCTGGAGGGAGAAGACAGATAACAGGGGAAAATTAGCCTTCTCTAGGGATCCAAAGATCAAGACCTGCCTCTCCTTACCCTTTCCCTTTATCCTTGCCCTAACCCTTCTCACAAGACAATAGCTTAACCTGAGGTTGGAAGGTTTATACAGGACAAGCTGTATAAAAGGAGAGAGAACTCCAGAGTCCCTGAACCAGTAGGAAGGTCTGGGAGGGAGGCCAGCAAACTAATGGGACCTGCAGTGACAGTCCATGCCAGGAAGGGCTTGCCTCGTACTTTAAAATGTATTCTTTTATAGAATCAGTGTGTGGAGTGGGAATTTTTGAACTTGAGCTACCAGTATCATGGCCTTGCACTTCAACTCTGGAAAGCTGACTCTGAAATTCCTTCACAGGTGGTAAAATGCCTTGGCCAGAGATGGTGCCCAACTGATGCAGTGGGAGAGAGATGATTCTGGAAGCTGAGTCAGATGGGAATTGGATGGAATGAAGGGGTGGGGAGAGGTAAACTGTGCTGGAGAAGCAAGTACAAGTGGGGTAGGACCCCCCATATCCTTCTCTCAATCCTCCCGTCACTCAAAGACAGGAAACTCTGATCAGCAAATCAGTTGAACTAAGTAGGAGGCTTCCATGTAATGGAGTTGTGTAATTTGCTGTACCATTTCCATGGTTTAGGCTAGATTAGGGAATCATCAATAATCCAGGAGTTTGGGAAGTAGTAAATGCTAAACAAAGTTCCAGAATCCTCTGTCAATTCAGTGTCATGAATCCCTACCTATTTTTCTCTTGGAATCTTTATGAATACCAATTGAATCAGATTTTATCTAGTCTCAAGGTTCTTTGGACAATTTGGACCAATTAGACCAAATTTCTTGACTTGCCTTCCTCCTTCTCAGCAGCGTTTCTAAATGTTTTCTGACAGTCTTGGGTGCTGTTGCCTCAAACTCTGGTTTCCCACTTATTAGTTATATGGCCTTTGGACACTGACTTAATTACCTGAACTTCAGTTTCATTATCTTCAAATGGGGTAATACCAATGAACTCAAAGGGGAGTTGTGTGGAGTAATGACCTGGTACATTCATAAAGTGCCATGAGCTGCATCTGGCACACGGAAGTCCCCCAATAAATGCTTCTCTTCTTCTCAGATAAGTCTAGTATGTCCTTGTTTTTCCCTAGTAATCATGGGGTTCTTACCCTAGGAAAAAGCAAGCCATCTTAGTGTGCTAGTCTGCAGAGACTTTGATCTTAAGAGGCAAGGTTTCTCCTAAACAAACTGGCATGTACAATGGACTGTCCACTGTTGTTTTCATCCCCACAGCTGCAGACATCTTCTTAAAACTCTGGCTGCTTGGGAGTTAAGCCACTAGTTCTTCCAGTTTGTCCAAAGAGTATTGTAAAAATGCACCAATACACACGAATTTTTGTGAGTTACACTTACTGAAATAAGCTTAAGGCAAACATGTCTCAGCAAAGGCTAAGGATGACTTCAAATAGGAGACATTTGCTAAGTGTGGCTTCTCAGGAGCCACACATCCTCACAGGAGACACGTTTAGGTGCCTCACAGACCCCCAGCCACATCACCCCAGAGCCCAGTGTAGTTCTTGATGGTCACACCAGTAGCACACTGCTGTTTTAGCCACCGGTTATAAAGTAATCTCTAGGCATCACATATGTGAAGCTCTATAATGATGATCAGACCTGGGAGGCCTTACAAACACCTCCACAGGCTCTGTGCCCCTGCCCAAGGGGTGCAACTAGTGTTGAAGTCTGCTCCCATTCCAATCCCAAGCTCAAAACTCTTCCTTGTGTGGATGTCCATACTTTATGGTGAAATCCTTGAAGACCTCATGCCATCTGTATTGCAAGGAACTACATTTCCTAGGTTCCTTTGCCAACTGGGTTTGCATAGGTTTGGGCAATGGAAAGTAGTAGTGGAAGACTGGAGGGCAAGATGAACCAGAACATTTCTCCTTTCTGCCTCTAGCACTAGTTGCTTTTATTTGTTTTTTTTTTTTTGGGATTTCAGCTCCTGTTGGCCAAGCCCATCCTCTGTGGTCCCAGCTCCTGTGGAGCAGCCCTTAATGTCACTCTAACTCTCTCCAAATGGCTCCAGTTTCTGGTTCTGGTAATGCCATATCCTTCCTTTGTCTTCCAGCCCTAGTGGCTTCTGCTCTTGCTCATATCTGGTTGCCTCACCTCCCTCTTTTGTCTTTTTAGTTCTTTAATCACCTATCTAGCCAATTTCCTGTATTAAATTGTTTCTGTTTGAAATGCCTAGGGTGGTATATGTTTTTCCAATTTGACTGCTATAGCTTCCTCAGTTATTGCTATTTTGCCTTCAGGTTGGACCTAAATCTCCTGTGCAATGTTTGCAGTCTCCTAGGCCATACACTGGTCATCTGAAGAGAAAGTAAAGGGAACATGGAATGAGTAATGAAGGATGGAAATAATAACTATTAACTGTGGTCTCCCTATCAGGTATATTTGTTTCCTAGGATTGCTGTAACAAATTACCACAAAACGGGTGGCTTAAAACAACAGAAATTTGTTCTCTCACAGCTCTGGAGACTAGAAATCTGAAATCAAGGTGTTGGCAGTACCACGGTCTCTCTGAAGCCTGTAGGGGAGAATCTTTCCTTGCCTATTCCAGATTCTGGTGGTTGCCTGCAATGCTTGATATTACTTGGCTTGCAGCTGCCTCACTCTAATCTCTGCCTCCATCATCACATGGTGTTTTCCCTGTGTGTCTTTGTGTACCTTCTTTTAAGGACACCTGTTCATATTGGATTGAGGATCCACCGTAATCTAGTATGACCTCATCTTAAATTAACTAATTATATTTGCAAAGTCCTTATTTCCAAATAAAGTACATTTTGAGGTACTCAGGGTTAGGTCTTGAACATATTCTTTTGCAGGACACAGTTCAACCCATAACACCAAGGAAGTCATGATTGAAAGCAGACACAAAAAGAATAGGAAATATCTGCATATAACTAGTTCTGTTACTGAGATTTAAGATCATAAAAGAAATTTGTTAATGGCTTCCTGTTGCAATCTGGTTTACAAAAGCCTGTGTGAAGTAGTCCCTGCTTGCCTCTCTGACTTCATTTCGTGTTCCATTCACCTACCATATTTCGTCTACAGGTAAAGCTTATTCCAGCCTCAAGAATTTGTACTAGCAGTTCTGCCTAGAATGTTTTCTCCCCAAATATCAACATGGCTTAATCCCTTGCTTCATTTGGATCTCTGCTCAAATGCCTCTTAGCAGTAAAACCTTCCCTGCCCACCCTACGTAAATAGTGCTGCCTCATTCTCTCTCTTCCCTTTAACTATGCTTTAGTTCTCCTCACAGAATTTATAACTGTCTCACATGTCAGATGTAAGATACACATGAGTTTTCCTGCTCCCTCCACTGGAATGTAATCTTCATGAGGACAGGGACAATTTTGTTTGTTTATTGCATCCTCAGCATCTGGAGGTGGGATGCTCAAATGTTAATTTACTAATGGCAGAGATAAGATTTGTTGAGATTAGATTATGGACGATCTTAGAAACCAGACTGAAATGTTTAACCCTTCAAGGTTCAAATAGCTTAATAAGACATAACATAGAAAATGCTTTAGAGAATTTTTAAGATTGCTCAGGTACCTTATCTTACCAAGTTCTTCAGTCATTCAGAATTTTGCCAAATGGCTTGTTCTGCTTTAAGAATGCTTATGTGTTGATCCCTGTTCTTTAGTAATTGCCTCCAAACTTCACTTCTGATTACCTCCATTTCCTTTTCCTGCTAACAACAGACCTCTCTTTCTATTTAAAAAAAAAAACATTTTCTTTTCCAACTGGTGTATTTTGATTATCCAGCAGCTGTTTCATAAAGATAGTGGGAAGGGGGCTTATATCTCTGTTATTGGCCAGGATCCTGATTAATGTGCCATTTACTTTTGCGTATCATTTTTAAAAGGCTTTTCTGAAGCTTTAACTTGGTAACTTCATTATCAGAATTTACACAATGCTATTCTGATGACTGGCTCTGGTTAAATAGATATAAAATTGAGTGAGCTCTTTACTGTCTGGCAGGACAGTCTATGTGGCTTTCTTTTTTCATTCATTCTATCTGAACTGTTTTGATGTTTCAAGGCTCCCCCAAAAGCTCCTAATGTTTACTCTGGGCCACACTGGTTTCCCCCTTGAGCTCATTTCACAGTATAGTTTATGCCACACATGTAAGCCTTAATTATATACTTTTAGGTACTCTATTCCAGTGGGGTTTCAAGCTTTTTTCTGCCTCTACATAGTTACCAGGTTACACATTCCCACTGCCAGCATCTCTCTCCTGCCAGTGATCATTCACTATTGGAGAGTTTGATATGTCCCATAGCATTCTATTGGACAGTCTCTGCGTATTTCATTTGTCTAATTTATCTTCCTCAATTAGCTTGTAATTTCTGAGATCACTGATTATACCTCATGTTTCTATAGAATTTCGCCAAATAGCGGCTTAGTGACTGGCTTCTCTTTTCAACAAAAATCAATTAATTGAAAGACTTTTGATTGATTCCTAACAGAGGTTTTACTGAAATATAGGCAAGTCATGTTTGAATGTCTTTACTTCCATTCCAAACTTTTAGTAAAGCTTTCCTAGTTCTAATCTGCGCTTGAATTGATTCCAGTGGCTGCTCAGAATCTGACTATACCAGGTAGGTGAGGGCCCTATATCGCTATGGAAAATCCAGTATTGATTCTGCAAGTATTAACTCCCTACCCAGGAGGCAAAGTCCTGACACACCTGTCATCCCTCAGGCCTCCTCTAATCTTGGCAGGCATTACTAATCGATCATGGTACTCCCTCCTATTCATCTAGGACATGGCCTCTTCCTTCCTTTTGGCTCAACACTCCAGGGGTTGGCGTGTAAAATGGTATTCTTTTTCATCCCAGCTCTAATTTGTGTTTAGGATCTAGGGAAAATCAAGCTGAATTGAAAAAGAACTTGGCATTTTTATTCCTACATAATTATTTCTGCCCCAGGAGTTTGTATTTATAAGGAAGTGGTGAGAACATCGGTAGCTTCTTTACTGCTGCAGTAAGCCATAAGACTGGGTCACTGTCAGTAGGATGACAAAGGAGTGTGTCTAGAAATATGATCTTTGGGGCCAGAAACATTTCATGGATTGGTGAGTTTCTTTTGAGTGTTTTGTGATGTTGCTAGAGAAGGAATGGTTTCCAGCTTCCAGGTGTGGGTGTGGAGTTTGATATTTTAAAATGGTCTGAATGGCATTTCCAGGGCTGGACTACCTGCCCTTTCTTTGTTCCTTTGTGCTTACACAGAATCCTAGGTTTACTTTTATCAGATACTTACCACACTGCACTGAAATCATCTGTTTGCTTACCTGCCTTCTCCCCTAGACTGTGAGTTCCTGGAAGGCAAAGTACTTGTCTTACTCATTATTATATACTAGAGACTAGCAAACGGGAGCTCAATAAATGCTTGTTAAATTCTGTACAAGGATGGTTATATCTTAGGGGAAGGAAGGGATGGTTCAGTTTTTCTCTTTATAAGCCCACTTCTGTCCTCCTTATTTCTCATTCCCTTCCCTCAAGAGAAGAGGAATTGCTACTCTGATTGGTTAGAACTCAAGCTATTGATTGAAACACAATGGCTGGAGGATGGGAGCTTTTGTTTTAAAAGGCTGGAGGCCAGATTCCATTATCTTTCTTGTGGTTCTTTCTCTTGTACTCCAAGAGATTAAATCATTAATTGAGTCCTGGGGTCCCATCACCAATCTCCTTCTTGTCCTGTGCAGCTAATTGGTTAAGTGGACTGCGGGTTTCTTTCTGCTTCTGGCATGGTCACTCTCCCTCTCTTCCTCTTTCTTCTCCCCATTTATGCCACTGTAGGCAAGTCTGAGAAAACTCATTCTGATTTATATTTAAAGGAAGGGAGTGAGTAGAGATCCCACACTGGCCTCAGACCTGAGCTATGTCAATGCAGCCAATGAAATATTAGGTCTTACAATACACCCAATAAGATTTAAAAAAAAAAAGACAAAACAGTTCAAAGGAAAATACAAAGAAGAGACACATATATAGACTGGGAATAACGAAACGAAAGTGCAAATTGAGGCAAAACTGGACTCCTCCATAAAGGGGAAGGGAAGTCCATTGGACCTCCTAGACAGAATTTGCACATCTCCGACAAGAATTATTCACATTGCTGTCAGTTATTTACAACTTACAGAGATGTAAAACAGCTTCCATAGAATCCGAATCAGATAACCCAGGAGAGTATGCTCCAGACCAGGGGTTGGCAAATTTTTTTTCTGTGAAGGACCCAGGAAATAAATATTTTAGCCTTTGTGGGCCACATGGCTTCTGTCTCAACTACACAATTTGGACATTGTAGCTAAAAAGCAACTATAGACAACGTATAAACTGAGTGTTGTTATCTTCCAATAAAACTTTATTTACAAAAACAGGCACGGCAGGCTGGATTTGGCCTGCAGCCTGAACTTTGCTGAGCCCTGCTCTAGAGAATACATAGTTTTCTATTGAAGCACAAATTTTTCCCTACACATGTATGAAGATAAAACTAAACCACTGTGATAGAGTAGATATTAACATTCAGTAACAGTTTGGGGAACCGAAGGAAAATACTCCAGCCATGTGCAATTTTAAGAATTTCTATGGATAGAAAGCTGGACCTGAATTGGTAAAGTAGGATGGAGAGGATAAAGCAAGGAATTATTTTATTGTTCCTTTTGTGACTCTATAGTGTTATATATATATTTTTAGTCCTCTACCTTCTCTTTGGCATTTTTAATTCCCTCTTTTTCTCTGGTCTAGGTGAAGGCCAGGGATTCTGTTTTGGGGGAGTGGGAGATGGTTGGAGTGGGAGAGTGTAATGCATCGTTTCCATAAATACCAGTTTGCCTTTTCGTGTGAGTGTTCCAAGCATTTTGGTGTTCATTTGCATGCTCGTCCCCCCAAAAATGTTCTGAGTGTCTACTAAGTGCCAGGGATGGTTCTAGGCACTAAGGATAGAGTTGTGAACAAAATGACAAAAATCTTTGCCATCACCCTTCTAACGGAAGGGTGGTTTAATCTGTAATAATTAAATATAGGGGTGACACCTTTTTCATAATATTTGTTATTTCAGTGACTAATATTACTCAGGTAAGGTCTATATCATCAACATGAAGCAAAAAAAGTTCCAATAAGTATCCAACATGTTTTTATTTTACATATATGATGAATCTATTTTTGTAACTTTTATTTTACTTAAAAATGAGCATATTTTTAAATGAGCATATCCAGTAGAGATTAATGTCTTGGTGTCAGGAATGATGTCTTCTAATTTTCTCTATGGTTGGTCTTCTACTAGTTACCATATTTCTTTCTTTGGTTCTTGAAGCTCTCTCTCCGTATGGTTTATAGACTCCTTGTTGGCAGTCACTTTCCTTTTCATTTCTCTTATCTCACAAAGTGTCTAGCACAATGATGGGTAAGTAATGGGCATGTATTTCATTTTAATGTCTATGAGGATAGAAGTCCATGGCCTCAAAGAGCTCAAGATTGGAATTCATGAAAAACTTAAATAACAATCCAAGCCCAACTGGCCCTGGTTCTCTAAACAGGACTTGTCTTTCTTTCCTCCATGCCTTTGCTCAACTTGTTTCCTCTCCTGGAATTCTTTCCACCACTATTTCTACTGGTCAAATCCTACTCATCCTTCCAAACTTGTGCTAGATGCTACCTCATACATGAAGCCTTTTCAAATCTTCCAACTAAAATATATTCTTTTCTTTCTTAACATCTTCACCCTCAGCATTTACTTTTGACATGAATTACATCCAGCCTAATAACAATTTGCATATTTATTACCTACTTTCTCTACCCACTACCATACTTATGCATATATATAAACGTGAACATGAGGGTAAGGGCTCTTTCATACTCACCTTCATATTTCTTACAGCAATTAAGCCAGCATCATGGTTGAAACTCAATAGCTATTTCTGAATTTGATTATAAAGACAGAGTTGGATAATGAGATTCAGTACCAAAGTAAATCGAACAGTTATATTTTCAGTGGTAATTCAGCTATTTCGATTGCTTATTGAGCACTTGAATAGTGTTACTGTAGTGCATTCAAAAAAGTGTATATTTTTCAGTAATGGTTATACGTTATATCATATATAAACTATTTGGGTTTCTTCTCATCCCCTCCCCTCCATGTCCAGCTTTTAAGTACAGATCAAAAAGAAAAATCTCAGCCCTGTCCTCCTCTCCTCTGTTACCTCCTTTCTCAGTCTTTCCCTTCTTAGTACATGACATTTTATCCTCCCAGTTGCTCAGGACAAATGCCTTGGGGTTCCCCTTTCTTTTTTTCTCATACTTCATATCCTGTCAAACGGTAAATTCTCTTGGGTTCTAATCATCTGTATACCGAATCTAAACACTTCTCATTTCTTTCACCAGTGCTACCCTAGTCCCTCTTCTCTTGCCTGGATCATTCCAATATCTCCTAGCAGGCTTCCTTTCTTTCTGTTTTTGTTCTCTCACCTTTTCTCCAAAGAGCAGGTTGGGCCATCCTTCTAAAGGCAGATCATGTCTTTCTGCTGCTGTGAAGCTTCCCCTAAGACCATATTTGATCTGGATTCTGGCTATTATCTAACCACACACCTTCTACTTTCTTCCACAATCCTGATCTCAGAGGGGCAGCAGCAAGCCTCAGTAGAGAGAAGCAGAAGGTATCACTTGAGTACCAAGGGTTCTGAAATGAGGTGGTGATAAGATAGAGGAGTGCAAGGAAACTGTCGGTGAGAGGGCTCTGGTGATGGATGTGTTGTCCAAAGAACCCACAAAAGTGTCCCAAAGGTAAAGAGTCAACTTAAACACTGTATAGTTCTAGAGAGACTGAAGCCACCTTACTCTAATTCCAGTCAATTAACAACTTTACTGCTTACCTTACCTCCTCTCCCTCTTCCCTGCTTTAGGACTGGAGGGGTTATAAACCAGGGTTCAAATGATGGGGGAAAGGGAAAGGCAAATGATATACACCCACATCCTCCTCCTTTCCAAGAGTTCAAAACATGACTAGAATTACAGTTTGGGAGAGAGAGGGCTGACTTTGCTTCCATTCCTATGCATTGGTGCTAGCTTCATTTCTACAACTTTCCTCTGCTTCTCACTCCTCTCTCCAATGTCCCCTTGGACTCAGCCCTGCCAGAGCTCTAGGTTTCATGGAGATAGGATAGATAGGAAGAGCTGCAACTCAGGCATTGTAGCTTATTATTAAGGTCTGCTAAAAATCAGACTGGCTTTCCTAGGACCCAAGGATGACCTTTTGATCTTTCTATTAGTCAGCCAAAGGGATGCTGATGCAAAGTACCAGAAATCTGTTGGCTTTTAATAAGTGTATTTATTTAGGGTAGAAGCTTACAGTCACAAGGCCCTAAAGAGTTCAGCTCAAGGTTACTTAAGAGGTACTTTCTCACCCAAAGTCTGTTGTCATGTGTTGACTCAAGATGACAGGTCTGCGAGGGTTCAGCCTTCCTCTTTCCTCTTAAGGCGCCAGCTCCTTCTGATTTCAGCTATAGCCTGGCATAAGGCTCATTTCTTTCCCCAGGGCTTGTTTCTTTCTGAGCTGAGCCGCTCTGGTCTCTTCACAAGGTCAGCTGTAAACTATCAGGCTCATCTCTCTTCCTGGGGCCACAGGATCCTGTGTGTATTTTCTCTGTGTCTGCTTCTATGTGAGAGTCTGTTTTATCAGCCCACCAAAGGGGCGGTACTCAACACTGAGTCACACTCTAATGATGTGGTTGAATCAAAGCACTAATCTTAACATAATTTAATCAGATATCTAAGCTGGATCTAATACAATCAAAAGGTTATCATGCCCAGAGAACAGTTTACAAACATAATCAAATATCTCTTTTTGGAATTCATACATAATATCAAACTGCCACACTCCTTTTCCTAAAATCTCCCTCATTTCCACTAGGCCTGGGACCTGGTGCTACCAGGCATGTTGGGTGCCTAGGAATATTGGGTTTCCCTTGCAGTAAAAATTCTTTCTCCCTACTTCTTGTGCTGCTTGAGGTTGGTTTAATCTAGCGTTTCTCAAACCTGGTTGATAAGCGTCACCTGGGGCTCTTGTTAGACATTCAGATTCCCAGTATATCTCATAGATTGTGATTGTAGGTCTGGTTTGGCTTGGGAAGCTTTTTTAAAAATTAATTTAAACAATAAGTGACCCAGTTGTTCTTATGAGTATGCAAGTTTGGGAAACAGCACATCTTTGTTGGTTAGTTTTGTGTCAGTTTGGCAAGTCTGTAGTACCCATTCAACCAAATCACTAATCTAACTGTTGTTGTGGAGTTATTTTTTTAAATGTGGTCACCATCTAAAATCAGTTGACTTTAATTAAAGGAGATTAACCTGATCACATGGGTGGGCCTTATCCAATTAGTTGAAAAGCTGAAAAGCAAAACTAGGTTTCCCTGAGGAAGAATTTCTTTTTCAAGCCTGTAGCATCAGTTCCTGCCCAAGAATTCCAAGTTTGCCTTATAGAGTTTGGACTTGCCAGCCCCCACAATCATGTAAGCCAATTCCTTGAGACAAATCTCTCTATACATTTATATTTATATCCTACTAATTCTATTTCTGGGGAGACCCCTACTGATCTAACATCCATAAGCCTAGACTTCTGCTTCATATCTACTTCTAACTTCCAATTACTTCCCAACATATTTCCTTGCCCCTGCTGGTGTTAGGAATCAAACCTGAATCTGTTTGGTGTACCCTCTGTGTTGGTTGAGCAGTGCTCTAACCCTGGTTCTGGGACTGGCAGTTCACCTCCCCTGCCTTGTTTTGGCCAACCCTCCTTTCTGACTCTAGAGTCTTTCCTATGACCCATCCCAGTGTCTTTAATTTTTGCCACAAATTGATGGACAGTTATCTAATAGGATGATCAACTCCACAAACAACTTCATTTAACTCAATAAACATTCGCTGACTTGAATTATATCCCAGACATTGTGCTCGATACTTGTGAGATGAAAAAGGAAAAATAGTCCATGTTAAAGTGTGCGAAAGACATATAAGGAAACAGCCATAATACCATGTGATATATACTTTAGCAGAAACATGTGCAAAGTGCTATGAAAACTCAGAAGGGGGAGGGATTAATTCTTTCTGGTAAGGTTTGAGGAAAGTCACAGAGAAGAGCTTACATTTGGAAGGTGATAGAAAATTCTCTAAGAGGTCAAGGGGAGGCCAGGGTATTCCAGGCAGAGGGCAAAGCAGAAACAGCTAAGAGAGTGCTCTGTACTCAGCAACTTAGATTGAGTAGCTTGGTGGGCCAACCTGTGGCCCTCAGGGCCACCTGCATCGTAATTCCTTGAGGATCTTATTGAAAATGCACATTTCAAGGCTCCCACCTTATACTTCGGGATGTAGAGTCTCAGATGTAGAGCCTGGCAGTCTTTATTCTGAATAAGCCTCCTAGGTGATTCTTAAACCACTTAAAGCACTTGTTCTCTATCTAGCTGGTTGCTGTAATCACCAGGGGGCTTTAAAAATATTGATGCCTGGATCTCATCCCCAGAGATGCTCACTTAATTTGTCTCGTTGAGGTCTGGGCATCTAGATTTCAGATGGTGAACCACAGAACCAGAGCATCAGATTCAAGAAGTGAAAGGCACATGGTGAGCTGTTACAAATTACAATGGAGACATAAGTAGTTCATTAGAGGTCTTCTTTGCCATGTTGGAGAGTTTGGTTTTGCTTTTGTAGGTGATGGAGAGTCAGTGGGAAGGTAACTCCCATAAACTCTCACTTCTATTTAGGTCTCATTAAATGGTGGTGGTAGGAAGCAGAACGAATTTGATTTAGGACACCTTGGTGTGAGGAGAGGGACGCTCTACTGCTTCCCAGCATGAATGGGCTTAGCTGTACCTCAGGATAACTATTCCTCCCCAGTAACTGGGCTCTGGGTAACCCTGTTGCTTTCTTCAGAGACTAATGTACACCTATCCTATGCCAATTGTTGAAGAAACTCCATCTGCATCCATGGTAAATTCTGAGCCCTGCAAAGCTTCAGGGAGGCAAGAGTGCAGGAAGATTTGTGGTAGTAGTGGGGGAATTATATACTCATTCAGTCTCCATTAGGATCAGAGGTTAGAGGTAGAGGCCTCAATCAGGTGCCTAAGGTTCAGGAATAGAAGGAAATGTGATATGTGGATTATGGTGCCTTAGGAGAAGTGAGAAGAATTTTTGTGATGGACCATAATTGTAAGGACCACTTGTAAAATCTACCCCCACCCAACTTCTCTCTTCCTTTATTAGACCCCATTAAACTGATATTGGCCTTTCAGCAATGGCTAACCAACCCAAAATAGTTGTAGCTGTGGTCAGAAGCTAACTGCAAAATCTAGATACCCACAATCTAGGACTTTCCAATTTTTAGCAAACTTAGTAGGGTCATAGAATGAACTTAGCAGAACTTTAGCTCATTATAATAGTAAAACTCTCTACCTCTGGGTAGGTTTAGACACCATTTTCTGTACATGCAATGTATGACTAAGCATGTTAAAGCATGTAGTGCTATAGAGCATGTGCAAGATGCAACCTCTCCCCACCTGTCAATCTTGTAACCAAAACCTTTGAACTCCTCCCCTACACAAACCAATATAATGCTACAACTTCTGCTGTTCAGAGAGGCTGATTTGAGACTTTGTCTCTCTCCAGACCTCTGCTGGCTTAATAAACTCTTTCTCTTGTGTGACCAGACCTTGGCATGGATTCCAAGTCCCTGCACCGGGCAAAAAGAACCCAGGGAACTTGTGAGGGTCTCCTTCATAATGGGGTAGAAGAGGGAAAGATGGGAGGTGAAGAAGAGAGTACAGGAAAGCAGCCAGTCACCAGCCCTTGCTGAGGGATCTGTGACCTTTGTCAGGTTAGAACCAGATATGGATATGGGGTGAGGGGAAGGAAAAGAGGTTAGCCTCTAGTGAAGGAGCCACCTAGCAGCTGCTCATGCAGACCCCAGTTAAGTCTCTCCTATCTGCAGTCTCCTCAGTGCCCCACCCCATCCTTCCATATTCTTCTCAATTGTCTTTCTTCTTCTTTAAATCTCTGCATCCTCATTACCCTGTTGCTCCTGGAAACAATCATCAAAGCCCACCAGACTCAGAATCCTCTTAATGGGCCTGTGAGTCTTGAATCTTAGAGCTGAGAGGAGCCGTGGTGATTATTTGGTCCAAGCCTTCAATTTGTAAATGAAGAAATTTAAGCCCAGCGAGAAGTGACCTGCTGAAGGTCACCTAGCTAGTTAGTGGTAGAATTAAGACTAATACCCAGGTTCTCTGACTTTCTTTCCAGGCCTGTGTCTACTGTACTGTGCTGTTGTCACAATGGTGAATTCTTATGTTTTACACGTTTTGGGCAGTAAATTGTATTTTTATCAAACATGTTTAGTTCCTACAATCACTTTGTAAGGAGGCTATATAAGTTTGTACATGTTTGCTAAGTTCACTGAAGAAAAGTACTTTGCTTAAAAAAACAAGTTTTGCCAGAAAGGAAGTAGAAATTTACAAAGTAGGGAATTTCAGGCTCACAAAGGTTTAGAATTTACATATGATAGATTCCAAAATTACTATGTTTACCATCAGCATGATGGAAACACTGCTCTAGGACAAGGAGAGACTTTGGTTGTATGGTTGAGTGCAGGAAAGGACACAATGTAGCCACATTGATTTGGTACTCTGACCTTCATCTTGCTTCCTTTTCAGGTCTGCTGACCTTGTCTGCTGGTGCCATCACACCAGGATGTGGGAGGTGAGCTGATTGCTTCTTTCACAACGCAGCACAATGGCGCCTTTGCCTTGGCTTTGTGAAATCTGGGAACCCAACTTAGTGTCTGACTGGCACATAGCAGGTACTCAAGGGTTACTTGTTGAATTGCGTTAAGGTGAAGCTGGATACACCAAATAACTCTTGGTGCAACCTTGGACAAGCCTTTTTCATTCACCAAGCTCACTCTCCTCTCCTACAAAACAATAGACAAGAACCAGACAACCTCTGACATTCCTTCCCACTCAGAGATTATATATATTTTGGCATCTTGTTTTCAAACTATCCCAGAAATTTGGACCTAGGAGAGACTGTGAAGGTCAATTAGTCCAACCCACAACTAGTTCGAGGCAGAGCCAGACTATTAAAAAAAAAAGTAGAGATTTGGCAACTTTGTGGTTTGTGAAAGTCAGCCAAAAAGAATAATTCAGATTAAAAATCATTTGAAGGCCAGAATTATTTCCTTTTGCTCAGTATCCATCAAGTTAATGAAAAATAGTTAAATCTCTGTCTTGTTTTTCTTCTTTGCTTTACTGATGCATAAATTACATGCCATAAAATGCACAAATCTTAAGTGCACAACTTGGTGAATTTTTGCCTATCTATACGATGATGTAATTACCTCCTGTATTAGTCAGCCAAAGGGGTGCTGATGCAAAGTACCAGAAATCTGTTGGCTTTTATAAAGGGTATTTATTGGGGGTAAAAGCTTACAGTTACAAGGCCCAAAAGAGTCCAACTCAAGGTTAACTTTTCTCACCAAAGTCTGTTGCCACATGTTGAAGCAAGATGGTTCAATGTCTGTGAATGTCCATCCTTTCTTTCTCTCTCAAGGCTCTGTGGGCCCGCTTCTTCCAATCTCAACTGTAGGCTGGAGGGCTCGTTTCTTTCTGGGCCTTCTTAGCTGCTCATGGCGCTGGTCTTTTCACCTGCAAAATATTAGGCAAATGCTTCATCTTTCTCCAGGGCCCCAGCATCAAGTTCTCTCCTCTGTTGTGTCCATGGAACTCTCTCTATTTCCGTGTATCTTCTTCTGTGTTCTCCTTTAGTGAGTGTCCATTTATGTAGCCCACCAAGGGGGCAGGGACTCAACCCTGAGTCGCCCTAAAGTCAGGGTCAAATCAAAGCCCTAATCTTGATTTAATCAAGCAAATGTAAAATCTTTGAATTTAAATTGATCAAATGGTATCATACCCAGAGGAACAGACCAGTTTACAAACATAATCTATATCTCTTTTTGGAATTCATAAATAATATCAAACTGCTATACCTCTCAAATCAAGATATAGAACATTTTCAACACTCTGAGAAATTTCCCCTAGCTAGTTAGTACCATCTCCCAAGGGATAGAAGTCTAACTTCTATTACCATACCTAGGTTAGTTTTGCCTAGTTTTTAAAATCATATGAATGGAGTCACACAGTATGTAGTCTATTGTGTCTGACTTTTTCACTCATTATGTCTGAGATTCATCCATATTGTTGCGTATGTCAGTAGGTTGTTTTTATTTCCATTGCTATGTATGAATTGTATGAATATATCATGTTGTAAGAATATCACAACTTAAGAATTCATCAGTGCAGAATATTAGTTATAACCATGGACAAAAAGTTAGAAGACTTGGGTTCTAATCTTAATTCTACTACTAAGTAGCTCTGTGTCATTATCCCTGGGTCTCATTTTCCTTACCTTTAAATGAAGAGATTGAGCTAAAGAATCACTAACAATTTTCCCAACTCTAAAATTTGACAAATGGTATGAATTACAGAACCAGTAAGGAACTGGAAGATATTCACAATCATATACCTGAACTCATATGAAGAACGTATAAGGAACTCCTGCAAATCAATAAGAAAAAAAAGACAGATAACTCGCCTGAAAATGAGTAAAATGCTTTGTGTGTGTGTGTGTGCATGCGTGGTTATTGTTATGATGAAGAAATTGTTGAGTGGGAAATCTTGGAGTGTTATTACCATGTAAAGAATATTTTAAAATACTCAGAAGTATTTAGACCTCGACATGCTGCAGAAGCTTAATTAAGTATCCTTTTGTATTGTTTTCTGTAAGGGAGTCACCATATTCAATTTAAGTGGGTACATGAAATGCTTGTGAAAGGATTTCATAAACTGTAAAGCTCTCTGCAAATGAAAGGCACTCTTATTATTCCAGATACAATATGAATGCAGCTGACATCAACCACCATTCCTTCCAGTTGCAGGTGTAACAACCAACAAGGGTATTTTCCTTTGTTCCTTTGCCATGACCTTGGGAAAGTATCTGAATCCAACACACAAATAACAGCTGTGATTTTAATTGGGACTTTTGAATGGGTAAGCAAGGTGTACACTGAATGCATAGAAACAGATAGATTTTCATTTGGGCAGTCACACTATTATTTCCTCAGACTTTGAAAAGGGAAAGTTTTAACAGGCCTCTTGGAAGTGACCCTTGTTGCTCCCCCCACCTGTTCGCAGTTACTGTCACAGAGTGCGTCATCTCTCTCCCACGCAGCACAGTGGGAAAACAACTTTTCCATCCAGAGCAAAGGGAGTTTTTTGCTGTGTCAGGGATACAACAGTCTGCATATGGTCCATTGTCTATTTCCCAATTAGGCTCCCTCCCTAGGCACTGGGGTTTCCTTCCCATAAGAGCCTGCCTGGGATCCTTATCATTTCAGTGGGAAGAAGTCAGTCTGAGAAGCCGCTGCAAACCAGAATCTTGCCAGAATACTGTGGTCTCTTTCTTGCCCTCTTAAAGGATTCTGCAACTCTGGTTTCTTCTTAGCAGGGTAAGAAATTGTACCATCAATGTAATCAACCCAGGTTGGTCAGCTAAAGGGAATTTGCTTGTTCACTCTCATTTGCTGCTCGTATCTTCTTGGATGAGGGTGTCCTCATGGCCCCGGCCCCGACTCGGGTGACTACTTATTGGTATTCCCTTTCCAGCACTGTGCGTAGATGTGTTCCAGACTTTGTATTTGCCTATTAAATTTTTCCTTATGATTGGTTTAGCTACTCTGTGGTTACACATACACACACACACACACACACATAGAAACTATTCTAAATACTATAGGTGTAGAGTGGAAAGGGATTCAGAGCCCAGCAGATGTGGATTTGAATCCTGGATTTATTGCTCCAGCTGGGTGATTGGCCTCAGGTGCCTTATCTATAAAATGGGGGTAAAAACACCTCTCTTGCTGTCAGAATTATTGTGAGGTTAGGAGAGGCAATGCAAGTGCATCTTCCCAGAGTAATTACCTCATAGACTGTGGATAGGACAGATGATCTAGTGCAGGGCCGTGACTAGCCCAAGTTTGCGGCAAGTTAATGGCAGACATAGGACAAGAGCCAAGGCCTGGGACTCTTAGAGCACAGGGGACCATGTCCAGGTAAGAATTCTGCAGGTTTGGGGAGGAGGCAGAAACAAACAGACAACAACAACAACAACAAAAACCACTTCAAGGTGAATTGTTAAGTTTTGGGATTTCTTAAACTGAATGACCTGCAGTTCACTGGCACAGAAGAGAGGTCTTTGTTTTTGTTTGATTGAGATAGTTCTGTCTGCTTATCTTTTTAACATTTCTTCCCTATTCATTCAGAGGCATCCATATTGCTTTGAGGAGAATTTAGATTGCTCAATCAGGAAAGCAAAGAGAAAGCAACTAGTAAAATAGGTTCTTAGGCCCTCAACAGAGGCATAGCTTTGAAAGCCAAAGCATTTGATTTGCAAGAACCAGATTTTGTTGAGAGTGGAAAAGGCCCTTGAGAATGCCAAGGGAGGGTCCTCAAGTAAGCAGTTTGTAGAGTCTATGATGTAAAAATAGGTTACAAAGAGAATATAGGAAGAACAAGGCTACCCCACCCCTCTCTGGATGAGTGGGCAATGATCACCCGACTGGAAGAGGGAGAGGAGAAGGGGTAGGCAAGAGCTGGGATGACGAGGCCTGACCTGAAGGGAGCTGGTGAGCATAAAGGGCCAGTGTGCCAAGAGCATCACAGGAGAGCTCTGTGCGCCATTCCTCTTAGTCTTTTCCGTTGAGCACCTTCTGTAAACAGCTGCCTGCACATCACCCATGGATTATTAGCAGAAGTGATCCCACGATTTTGCTAAGTTACAAATGTGCTACCTGTTATGGATACTCCTCTTTCCAATGGCCAAGGACACTAATCAATGCCATGAAACAGTCATGGTTTCCAGAGGGTGGGTTGGAGATGTGGAGGGTAGGCACCCTGCCTCATTACTTAGATTTAATTTTAGAAGTTCGTAGAGCATGATGATGAAGTGTGTGATCTCTGGAGCCAGATTGATTGCTTTATATTCTGGTTCTTTCCTCTTATTAGCTGGGCACCTTTGAGGAAGTTTAATAAACTCTCAGTGCCTCGGTTTTCTCATTTTTTGATGGACATAATCATAGTATCTGCCACTTAAGTATGCAGTTATTGAAAGAATTAAAACATGTGAAGGGCTTCGATAGAACAATGCCTGGCATACAGTAAGAGTTCAATAATTGCTAGTTGCAGTACTTGCTGCCTGTGCAGGGAAAGTTCACATGTGTGTGTCCATGTGTGTCCATGCTCTCATATGGTACAGAGTGCAAACTCTGATAGGGTTTTTGGTTTTTTTTTTTTTCAGTAATAGAGAGGGAAGTTACATTTTCACTATATCAGTTTTTTGGAGTTGTTCATTTGATTTGTCATCTATTCATTTGATTAAGATTCCAAAAAGTATTTATTGAGCTCCTTCTAGTTGCCTGCTTGGCACTGTGCTAGGTGCTAGGGGTAAAACGGCATATAAGATATATCTCTGTCCTCATGTATTTTAAAACCGTAGTTAGTCTAGTCTAAGAACTCCTTTCCCTTCAGCTTCTCTGGGGGCCTGGGCCAATCTTCTGAGCATATTTCCTAGTGCTGGTGATCTGGGGTCCCACAGCAGGCCATAAAATACATGGTATATGGGTTTAATAATGTCAGGGGAAATTTTCAGTTAATCCCTTGGACTGTGGGTACACCCAGGATTCAAAGGCCAGACCAAAACAGCACAAAGAGAAACAGAGAACTGGTAATTATCTGGTGAATTTGGGTCATGTGGAAAGCCAAACCAAATTACTTTAGCCAAGGAAAAAATGATTTTTTTTTTTCTCTTCACATGAATTAATAGTTTTGGTAAGATTTTGCAGGGGTCTCTCTTCCCCTTTTTGCTTTTTTTCCTACCAGGTGTTTCCTAGAAACCAGGGCTTTGTCAGACAGGTATAAAGATAAGGACCTTGAGGGAAGTGAAAAATGCCCATCCTTGGAGTATCTGGGGAGCCCTAGTCTTATTTCCAGTATATAACACATATGGAAAATAAAAAATAAAATCAATCATAAGGTGTTCTAATTTTCAACTAAGTACAATAGCTTCTCTGGAATTTAAGTTCATTTGTGAAACAAATGGTTTGAGTTAGATGCTTTCCTAAGGTCTCTCTTTGTTCAAAATTGTATTAAGATTTGTGTTTCTAAGGCAAAAGCAAATGAAGAGAACAAGATTTTATTTTTTATTTTTGTGTTTTGAGACATTTATTATACTTCTAATTGAAGTTTTCAATGTATTCCCCATCCAGGAAATGGTAATAGAAATTGCCTAATTCAACAAGTAATCTATAAAATCCCATTAAATGGTGTAATAAGAATTTGTCACTTTGTCACCTAGCTGACTTTTTCAACCCTGGGACTCAAAATGAAGTAACACCTTCCCCCACTCAGATGAAATGTCTACGTATTTTACTGTGATCTCACCAAGAAAACCTTCAGCCAAAATTTTAGTTAGTCCAAGTCAATTTTTAAGCAAAGTGCATAACCAGAAATTGGCACAAACACTTGTGTATCATCCTTTCCATATTCAAAAGCTGTCTGAGACTCATTTGATTAAGCATAAAAATAACTCTGCGAATGTCATTAGAAAGGCGGATGAGCATTCCATGTCTGGTCCCTTGCATTTATATTCTGAGGCTGCATTATTATGTCACTGCTAAGTCAATTCTCTTATAAGAACCTGATCGTGTTCTCTAGAGACTGAAGGAATTATTTTCATATTGAGTTTAGAAGGTTTAGTTTCTCTATTTCCATTCAACAGAAAGGAAACCACTGGTAAATTAGGGAAGGCCTATACAGTTTATTTGGCCGCTAGTAATCTGTACTGACTTCCTGGAATAAGAGAGCATCCTTATTCCAACCATGCCCCCCTTCCTGCCCAATGTCCTCATTAAACTGAGTTGTGATTAGAAAAGAATAAATGATATCTTATTTCATGTGTACCTCTGTGGCTCCTTCAAGCTTCCGTACTCCTCTAGTAAGTTTTCTTCTTACACAACTTTTCCTTGGCCTTGGGTGTTTCTTCTCCCTGGCAACTCTCCAACAAAGGATATGCAAATTTCTTGAGACTTATAGGCTATTACTGAATAGTTCTCCTCACCCCTCCTGTGGCCTCAACTGTTATCCATTCATTCCACAAACATTAATTCTTATGCACAAAATGGCCTTGTGTCCTTTGGACCCAAGAGATCATCTCCGAGAATAACTTATTGGTTAAGAAATGGAAATCTTTCACTTCCTCAGATTTGTTTCTTTCCAAAGTCACGGAAAAGCAAAATGCAAGTTGCATATGGTAGAGTGGTTTCTAACACATATTGACTGAAAAAAGATCACTTGGGGAACTTGTTTAAAATGGAGATTTTAGGGCCCCATTCCCAGAAGTTCTGAACTAGTTTGGGTGGGACTCAGAGGATTCTTATGTGCAGCCAGATTTGGCCACTGATTGTGTAGTAATAGGGTGATAGCAGTGGATGTGTAAGGAGCGGACATTTTGGAAAAAGCAGGACTTGATGAATGGGTGGCTGCATGAGGGGAAGAGAGGAGTCAAAGATAAGATTCTTTCTCAGTTAATTTTGGGGAAAAAAACTACAGGAAAAGCACTGTTCATTTCACTGATGGTGAAGTTCCAAGGATGGTTTTAACAGAACTTTAACCTAACAGTATTCCTCCAATGTTTCTTTGATCTCAAAAAATGAATGCCAGATAGTGTGTTCACTTGTTGATGGACTGTAATGAGTTCACTGGAAGTTGAAAGAAAGTAAAACATAATGCTGTATTTAGCAAAGACTTTGACCTTTCTTCCTGGTACAATCAACCTATGGCTACAGAGGCAGCAAATGGACATATTGGCATCACTGTATATTTGTGACCCTGAACTTCAAATGACATAACCTCTCTTGGTCCCACTTTCTTCTTTAGTTGCCCCCTGTTTCTCTGACCCCTTCCTGGACAAAATTGTTTTTAAAAGTTTTCTATCATGTGGCTAAGAGACTTCAAAGAGAGTCGGGAGGTTATCCAAGAGGTAACGCTTACGCACACCTCAGTAGGATCTCATAGAACACCAAAGTGGATATCATCCCACATAGAGGGGCTCCTGAGGGCTCTGGAGACACCCAGGTCCTATATAAGGGGGGGGTAGCTCCAGAGATTGATGCCTTATCTGTGGGCTCTACTTTGGAATCTGTGCTCCTGAGAGTGACAGAGTTGGACTCAAATAAGTCCTCCCTGCACATGGTTCATCAGTCCCTTCTATTCAAACCTATATGTGGTGCTGGAGTTTGTAGGTGTACTTCCAGAGTCTGGAACCTTTGGCCTGACCATGTGCCGGCTGTGCCTGGAATCTCGGTGGAGCTGCAGCTCCTACTCTACAGCTCAATGGACTCACCCAAGTCGCTTGGTGAGGAGACGATGATAGACAACGGCCATCCCAGGGAATGGAGAGAGCCTGCAGCTGCAGGCAGGATAATCCCACCCACCGTATCCATGGGATATATGCTCCCTCTCACTTGGAGGTGGAGTAGATATCACCATCCCAAACTCCTCAGGATTGGGAGAAGAGCTATGGACTAGAGTGGACTTAATGGTATTCTGTTGGAGACATATTGTGATTCAAGCAACGGAAGAAATTACAACAGTGAGGTGGAGCCTGTGGCCACTGGACACTTTCGGGGCAGGGAAGGGAAAAGCAGTTGTAACACAGGACCTTTTTCAGGACTTAGGAATTATCCTGAGTGACATTACAACGACAGATATAGGCCATTTTACATCAGCATATACCATGCAGAACAGTGTGGGAGGGAGTGTGGTCTACAATGTGAACTATGGTCCATGCTTAGTGGCAAAGCCCCAGGATGTGTATATCCATTGCAGGTGATGTGCCACATTAATGAAAGATGTTTATGTGGGAGGTTATGGGAGGTGTGGGAGGTGGGGAACATGGGAATCCCTGTAATTTTTGTGTAACATTTATGTAATCTAAGCATCTTTTAAAATATTTTTTTAAAAATGCCATAAAACATTAATCATAATAAAAAACTATTATTTCAATTCACCTCCTCAGTTGCAAGCCAGATTCTAAGGCAAATATTTCTTTGAAGTTTATTACTTAATAATGTAATTTTATCCATTGATCTAATATTATTGACTATCTAATGAATATGTAACATTCTGGAAAAAATTTCACAAGAATACAATATGTGAGAGAGATGGTGTGTGGTTGTATAGTTGAATAATATGTACTTTTATAGCTATTTGGAAAGTTGTATATTCATAGAGTTTAAAAATTCACTCCTACTTTTTCTTATACAAAATGATATAGATTAAAGGACTAAATATGAAAGGCAAAATTAGAATGGCTTTAGCCTCTAACAATGGATAATATCTTCATTATTTCAGGCTAGGTAACTATTTCTCATGCAAGAAATAAAATACAAACCACAAGGAAAAAAAAAAGTTTTCTAAGCACATTGTTTTCATTTCTTCACCTCTCATTCATTCTTCACTTCAAACTCAGTGTGGGTTTTTGTCCTAAGGCAGCAAAACGAATCTAGAAAGACCATCAAATCTCCTTGCAACACTTTGTCATCCTGACTCAGTGACACCACAACCTTCTGATCTTCTTTCTAATTTTATGACCATACTTCTCAGGATCTTCTTCCTTTACCAACACTCTAAATGCTGGCATTCCTCAGGATTGAGTCCCGCGCCCTTCATTCTTCTCTCTCCGCACTCTGTTCTTAGGTGTTCGCATCCATTTCCTTACTCTACATCATCTATCATCTGTCTATCTAATCTATATATCAATAATCTCCGTAAGAAATGTATTGTTCCGTTTGCTCTTGCACATATGATATATTAATGTAGATCTCATTCTGTACCTTGATTTGTTTCACTTAGCAATATGCTTGGAAATCACCATATGGTACATAGAGATCTATTGCATTCTTTTTAACTGCTTCATGGCATTCATTGCCATGAATACACTCACCATTATTTAACCATTCCCCTACTGTGGACATTGATGTTGCTCTAACAATCAACACTGCAATGAATATCCTTGATTTTCCTCCTTGTATACATTTGTGAGGGCTTCTCTTGGGTAGAAGTAGAATTGTTAGATCACAGGATATGGGCATTGCTGATTTTAATAATTACTGCCCACTTGCATACCAGTCAATAGAGTATACTCCCATAACCAGAATATGAGAATACCTGTTTTCTCACATTCTTGTCAATACTTTAAAATTTTGCAAATGTTATGGGTTTTTAAAAAAATGGTATTTCATTGTGGCTTCCTTTTTTTTTTTTTTAATTTTAAATGGGAGTAAGCTTTTTTTTTTTCATGATTATCATCTACTTCCATGAATTGTTTCTTCATATCTTTGCCTATTTTTCTAGTAGATTATTTTTATTTTTATTTATAGGAATTACTTATGTATTCTGGATTCTTTTTTTCTCTTATATATGTTGAAGCTACTTAACCTCTCTAAACTCAGTTTACTCTATGGGTAAAATGGAGAAAATAATCACAAGTGCCTAATAGAGTTGTTGTAAATGTTAGTTGAGACAAGACATTGAAAACCCTTAATGTAGTGTCTGGCACAAAAATCTCTCAAGCAATGATTGCTGTTTTTGTTGTTTATGTTATCATCACTCTGACCTATAATCCCTGGCCACTCACAAAATCCTCCCAAGTTTTTCTGAGGACCCAACTCAAGTATTTATTCACTCATTCATGCATGCATGCATTCAACAAATCATGATTGAGAACCCCTTGTATGTCTATGTGCTGGGCATGCAGCTGTCAACAAAATATTCAGATTCTCTGCTCTCAGGGAGCCATCATGACAGTGAGGTAGACCGACAATAAGTGAAGAAATACATAAGTACATGGGTAAAATAGAGTCAGTGGGGAGTGCTATATGAGGCAGGACAAGGGGATTGAAACTCGAGGTCAGAGTGCACTATTTTAGGCAGGGACGTTTCTGCAGAAACCCATATGAAGTGAGAGAGAGGTCCTTGGGAAGAGCTATGGGAAGAGACTTCCAGGCAGAGGAAACAACAAGGGTTATAAGGTAGGAAATGCTTTTGAATCTGAGGAGCCAGAAGACCAGGGACATTGGAGCAGAGTGAGTGGACTTAAGTAACTCTGAGAGGAGCCAGAGGCCAAGTCATATTGGGCCTGGAATGCCATGGGCATTGACCAAAGTAGGAGAGCCAAGATGTAGAGTAGACTTGGGAGGAGAAAGGACATATTCAGTTTAGATTCACCAAGTCGAAGTATTGACAAGACTAGAAGTCAGGCACCAAGTAGAATTGTGTGAGGCATGCAGCAGTGCTCAATATCTATTGGATGGATGGCAGATCTTCTAGGTCAGCTCTGTCCAATAGAAATAGAATGAGAACCACAAATGTGAGTGATGTAATTTAAACTTTTTCTGGTAGTCTCATTTACAAAAAGTAAAAAGAAAAAGATGAAACTGATTTTAATATATGTAGCAGTTTGATATTATTTATGAATTCCAAAAAAAGAAATTTGACTGTGTTTGTAAACTGATCTGTTCCCTTGGGTGTGCTACCTTTTGATTGTATTAAATTCAGAAGTTTCACTTTTACTTTATTAAATCAATTTTAGGGCTTTGATTCTATCACATCATGAAGGCATGCAAGTTTGAGTCCCCATCCCCTTGGTAGGGATAAAAACAGACTCTCGCAGAGAAGGAGAACACAGAAATAGATATGCAGGAGGAGAGAATGCTCCACAGATACCACCATGGGAAGAGAGATGAGCCTGATAGCCTACAGCTGACCTTGTGACAAGAACAGAGCAGCTGAGCCTAGAATGAAACGAGTCCCGGGGAGAGTGACAAGCCTTATGCCATCCTGCAGCTGAGATCGGAAGAAGGTGAGACCACGGGGCCTTAAGAGGAATGAGGAAGGCTGAACCCTCACAGACATCACCTGCCATCTTGCATCAATACATGACCACAGACTTTGGGTGAGAAAGTACCTCTTATGGTACCTTGAATTGGACTCTTTAAGGGCTGATAACTGTAAGCTTCTACCCAAAATAAATACCCTTATTAAAAGCCAATGGAGTTCTGGTACTTTGCATCAGCACCCCTTTGGCTGACTAATACAATATATTTTATATAACCCAATATCCAGAATATTATCAACAGGTAATCAATATAAAAAATGTGTGTAGTGAAGAATTTGTCCTCACCTAAAGAGAGGTCTGGCCTTTGTCTGGGATGGGGGTGGGATAGGGTAGAACTCTAAGCCCTTGGAATTTCCTGAGTGATAGGAGGGTCTTTGACATTCACAGTGGCCACCACAGCATCTCCTGATAGTTTACGTTAATGAAGTGACTCAGGTGGGGCTGGCCATGTAGTCCTAGGGTGGGGACTGGCTATGCCAGAAAAACCAACCATGTGATTAGAGGGTTGGGATGTTGAACCACATGATAGCAGTCTCACTTCTGGGGAACTGGAGATGGAATTCAACCACATAAAGCAATGAGTCAATCAATTATGCCTACATATTAAAACTCCAAAAGAAACTAGACACTGAAGTTAGGTTCAGCTTCTCAGGTTGGCAATACTCCATGCGTATTTCCACATATTGATAAAGGGGGGGTAATGCGTCCTGACAACCTAGAAGTTTTGTGTTTGGAACCATTCCAGACCTCACCCTATGGTCTCTTCCTTTGACTGGTTCTAATTTGTATCCTTTAACTATAATAAAACTGCAATTACTAAGCAGAATGCTTTCTTGAGTTCTTTGAGTTGTTCTAGTAAATTATTAAACTTGAGGATTGTTTTTGGGAACCCCCTGAATTTGCAGTTGTTGTCAAACATTTTGGACAAACTTGGCAATTGGGAGGACTGTGTCCTTCACCTGGTAGTTTGGCCCCCTGAGCAGTCGGTATCAGAAGTCTCGGGCAGACTTGGCAGTCCAGAGGACTGTGTCCTTCACCTGGTGGTTGGGCCTCCCATGGGTAAAAAATTGATTATAATTTATTCTTTTTGTGTGTGTGCTAAGTTCTCTAAATCTAGTATGTATTTTACACCTATCACACATCCCAATTTAGACCAGCCATATGTTAAGTGTTCAGTGATTGCTGTATTGGACAGTAAAATTCTAGGTGAAGGTGAATGTCAGGCAGCAAATTATAAGGATTGAAGCTCAGAAGAGAGATCAGTCTGAATCACTTGCAGGGATGAGGAAACTGTATGACTGGATGGAATTTGTAAGGGAAAGTGCTAGAAAAGAAAGGAACCCAGAACAAAATAGGGAAATAACTCATTTTGTCAAGGTTGTAACTGAGGGTTAAGAATGAACAAATAATTATGATTATTGAATCATTATATAGAGGCCTTTTCACTTCCAGTATATTATAAAATAGCCAAAGTTTAATATCTGAAATTACTAAAACCAACTAGACCGACCTACCCTTTGTATATGGTCATTTCCAACTAAAAACCTGCCATTGTAATGATTATTCCAGGCAGATCTTACCTTTGTATAGGGTCATTTCTAACTAAGACCTATTATGATGATTATTCCAGATTGATCATACCCTTTTATATGAACATTTTTTATTACAATGGTAACCACTCCACAATCCTGCTTGAAATCCATAATAAAAACCTGTACCTGACTCCCTTTGTGTACCCCACAGACGTCTTGATCTCTGATGATTGTCATGTGATTGTAATAATATTGTGACATACCCCCATTTTGTACCCACCCCCCATCCTATTCAGCCCTTAAATGTTTATTAATGAAGGAACCTGAGCCAGCCCCACCCCAATTACTCATTAGCATAAACTGCTAAACCTGGATATTATAAAACTTTCAGGATTACTGGAGTTCTGGGAGGCAGGTTTTGGGGCCTTTAAGCCACTGACCTCCTTTGCTATGTGCAAGAAACTCTTTCTCTCATTGAAACCCTGCTGTCTCAGGAATAGGTTAATCAAGTGTATAGGGCAGAAGAACCCACCTGTTGCTTGGTGTCAAGGTCTAACCTCCCCATTATACTGCCCAGTCCTAGAAAAGATCTGAATTAGTAGTAGTGATTAAGTTCATGTTTTATCATATCACATTTTTTTCTTTACTCTTTGCAAATACCTTGTTCATGCATTTGTTTCTTGTCCATCTCTTCCTTACTATAATGTGTGTTTTGCTCACCACATTATTTCCAGAATAAGCCTGTGAGATAGGAACCAAATCCCTGTCTTCAGAGAATTTAGAGATGATTGGTAAACATTACATAGAGGAGAAATAAATTAATAATAGATTAGTAGAGAATTAGTTTCCTAATAAATGACATTGATAATTTCCTGCACCAGGAGTTCAATATAGAGAAAAACATAGATGAGTTGAAGTAGCCTGGAAAGAAAGAGTTAGAACTTGGGCTGTGTCTTAAGTTATGGTTATCATTTGAATAGGTGAAAAGGAAGGGGAATAGTTTCTAGATAGGGAAAATGGCTTATGCAAAAGTGGCGATGCATGCATGTAGTTTAGTTGTAACAAATGTTGGAAAAAAAGTAAGATATCTAGTAGCCAGTGAAAAAAGCCACTGAAGGTTTTGAGAAGGTGTGCTAAGCAGAACTTTAAGAATGTGTATAAAATGGGTTGGAGAGGGAAGAGTTGGTAGGCAGTTATTACAACTGTCCAGAAGGTGATGGAGGTTGGACTATGGTGATGCCTTTGAGGATAGTCAGGAGGAAAGATATAAGAGATGCTTGAATAAAGGCTTCAATGGACCTTGAGACTAAATATTCATCGGATGGATGAATGCATTGTTAAGGACAACTCTAAAGTTCTGAGCTTGGTTAACTGATTGACGGTGCCATAAACTGAAAGTTCCAAATGGCGAATTACTTTGGGGTGGTGACTGAGGGGGGAAATGGGATGAAGTCAAAGCAATGGAAGATATCCAAGTGGAAATTTCCAGTAAACTGTCAGATGACTAAGGGATTCAGAGAATGTAGGCTCTTTCCAAATCTTCTGTTCTTTTTGTCTATATAGAAAGTGTTTACTTTATGTGTTTCCCTGTGGCTCTGTTGATTACATTCTTATGTGTGGTTTGAAGCTCTTGTGGCTTCAGACCTGTATTTGTTTTGGGCATGGTTGGAGTAGAGTGCTAATGAGCCCAAGGTCGTGGGTTTGATCCCCAGAACGGCCAGTTAGTTTCATGGAGAGGAAAATTGTGTTCCATGGTTCACAGACTTCACTCCTAATCCTGTCTGCTTGTCTCTAAAATATGTAGCATTGGTCCCACGGGGACCCAGTGAGAAAGTGTGAGTAGTTGTATGCAATCCATCAAAACTACTGGAAGAATTGCTCCAAGTGGGTTTATCCACATTGCTTCTTCAGGAAGCTTTGTCTGCCTTGCTCTCTCAGCTTTTGGGACAAAGATCACATTTTTTAGTGACAATACCAAGACTGAATGCACCTGGAACTGGCATGTTTCTGCTCACATCTGCTTTCCCACATTTATTTGCTTCTCAGGTAAAGGGGAGAGTGATGATCTAGGAATGTATGGTTATTCTGTGCAAGTGTCTACTTGTAGGTATTGGAGTATTACCAATTTGACTTTGAGAATTATCTTACTAATGTTATACAAATAATCTCAGGAAAGCATGAATGCTCCCAAAAGACAACTCTTCTAGCAAACCTTTTATTGACAGATTTCCCTATCTTATCAGGCTGCTTTAACTTGCTGCACACTCTTACTGGGAAATACAAGTCTATACTCAGAATACTTGCAAAGTGGTCATACAAGGATACAGCATAGAACGTGCTGTGTTTAAAAGAATGATGATATCCATAGAACAGCCCTTAGACAAATCCCACAGAAGGCATCTTCCACACAAGTACAGGGTTGCCAGCATTTGCTAGGATAGCATCTAGAGTCTATTTCTGTGGAGACTGCACTTTCAAAAATCAATCTTAGTGCTTCTCGGATTGCTTTTCTCTTGCCTGCTATACCCTGGGTACTGCAGGAGCAACCCCAAAGAGGACTTGGAATAATGCTACACACATATTGAAAGATTCAATGTGAATCCTGCCAGCTTAAGAAGGACTTGAAAATAGGTTCACTTTTCTTTCAGGGAACCAGAGTTTGCCACCTCTAGGCTATTTCTATTATTTGACTTTATGGAAAATTTAAAAGACCAAGGCTGAGAAGTACGAGACCAAACCATCAAGTACCACTTAATAGATTGCTGATAATAATAGCAATGACTTAGATGGATATCCTGTGGAATAAATATGACTAAAAGTAAAAGGTGGAATAACTCAAGTTGTATGCTGATGAATCCAGTAAAGCTGGTTGAAGAACCATTGCCATTTGGTTTGTGCATAATGACAAACAACTGACTTATTAGCATTATTCCCTTGAATTGATTATATTGACAAGAGTAATTATTTCATTTTTATATAGGTACAGCCTGAAAGTATCAAATAAGTAGCTAAAAATTATTATGTAAAAAGTTTGTAGTTCTGACAACTGGGCTGGGGTGAAGAAACAGAAAAGTATATAGTGACATAGACAAAAAATGTTACTTGAAATTGTACATTTTGCCTTATGGAGCAAGGAGTTTTAGGTTCAAACACCAGAACGTGTCACCTGATTTTGCTGACTCAGGATCAAATTAGGGGGAAATGTGATTACTTGTCAGTGTGAGAAAAGTTGAGGCCATGAGCCAGAGAATATATAAGAAAAGGGTGTGTAAACCAATAGAGAAAAGTCTACCTCTGGTGTCTGAGATTCATAATTAGTCCTCTTATTCCTAATAATAACAATAAAGTAGTTAAGATAAAAATGCCACGAGCCATGGCAAACAGTAGTCGGCGAGCAGGCCATCACAGTGCTGCCCTGGGTCACCATTTTTATGTAACCACAGAGGAATTAAAAAGATGGAGATAAAGTAAGACAATGTGATGAGTTTTCCATAAGGCTAAATTTATTCATTTTAAGGAACTGCCCTTTATTCTGAGATCCATGCCAAGTTTCTTTTTCAGTCCCTTTTAATGAAATAATGGTGGTGGTAGATTAATTTTTAATGTCCTTATTTTAGCCAAATAAAGATTTTGCCACTGTATGTCAATTTCTACTTTTATTTTTGGAAATTTCACTATTTTGAGAAACCTAGACATTTAGAAACTATTGCATGATGATGTTTAATCCTCAAACACCTATATGAAGCAGATATTATCATTTTACAAAAGAAGGAACTGAGCTGCACAGAAGTTAGTTTGTCCAAAGCACCCATCTAGAATCCTTAGGGCCATGACCCAAACCTACATCTGCCTGATGACAGTACTCATTTTTCTTACCACTGTGAGTCCAATAAAGGGAGCAGAAACCATCCTAGGTTTATTAAACAGAGGGGCTTTAATGTAGGTGATAGAAGAATTGAGTAACCAAATAAGGGAGGAGAGTCAACCATAGAGTAACAATATTCAAGAAGTCACTACCCTCTCCAGGACTAGGAAAACAGAGAGGGTGATTTGCTACCTAGGAAGGACCATTTGGGATCTAGGACCACTGGGGGTACAGAGTGCTGCTGCCTTCGGTGGAGGACAGGGTCCATAACGGGAGAAACTGCATCTACTGCTAAAAATGCAACTTAAGCAGGAGAAATACCCTGGCTTCTTCCTTCCTCCTGCCCTCTAACTTTTACTAGTACTTCCTAATGGCCAACCTACCAAGAAACCAGGGAGCATAGATCTTGGGGAATGTAGTTCCTTGTGAAGCAGAATGGATCAAAAGCATGCTAGAGAATTGGATTTGAGAGCAAACAGGTAAACAATTGGCATATTCTAGCATAAACTTGCACCTTTTACTATGACAGTGAGATCTAGAGATACCAGAAGAGATTTTTTAACTGTCATAGAAAAATCTAATGATGTGGAAAACATGAGGTTCTAGTAGTATTTTTAAACAGCAATTTACAAAGTGATATAATTTTGTTTTTTAAAACAATGTATGTTCACATATATAAACTTATTTTTAAGTGTCCTATAATAAATGCTTTTTAAATTTTTTTTAGGAGCACTGGGGATTGAACCCAGGCCGTCATACAAGGGAAGCAGGCGCTCAACCATTTGAGTTACATCCAGTCCCCTGCATATTCTTTTCGTAAGTAAAAAATAAATATCTTTTGAGCAATAGCAACAATTTGAAAAGGCTATAATCTGAAATTTTATTTTTAAAATGTTGCAAACAAGAAGAAACACCCCTGGCTTTGGCTGTATTCAGGGCTCTATTGTTCTTTCATAGTAAAATATTAAGATGCTTTAAAAAGAGCTCGTACATTATCTGATGCCTGGTAACACTGATATTTATTACTTACAACTCTTGATTTTATGATTGGAGAAGATGGAATGTAAAACGATAGGTAATTTTTTAAATGACTGCATCAGTGTAATAATACATGCTTTACAGCCTTCAAAAGTAAGATAGTTACAATCAGTTGTCCTACATTAAAGTAATAATTTGAAATTAGTCTTATATAATTAGCACGACCATACCCCTGGTCATATGCCTTGGGCAGTTCTGGGTTATGCCAGTTGTCCTATCATAATTGTTAGCATGCCCCCTTTCATTCTCAAAGCCCTTGTTAACTACGGTTAGTCTATGTAATCAATTGCAGAATAGTTATGTTGAAGAAATTTTATAAATTTGATATACAGTCTTGTACGATAAATACCACCTATCCCTAAAATCTGGAAAATGTGGTTATCACAGTACATAAAATTAAATTACTTAAATAATTTTTTCCACTGGGAATAAAAGTAAATTTTCTTAATGAATTGAGAGTACCAATAATAATCAGATGCCAAAACATCTTTAGATAATTTTGAAAACACTCAAGAATGAAAATTTTTAAGTTTTTCAAATAGTGTTAAGGTTCTTAAAAGGAAAATGTTGATATACTTAAAATTCTAGAATGGCTCATACTAGGTTTCAAAAATGTAGAAATAAATAATTGTGAGTTTATCAACGTATTCTGGCAGATATATATTCTAGACCATTTCTAGATGAGATAATAGCCCCAAAATCCTTCCTTTAACATGATAAAACAACAGAAAGTTAAACAAATGGCTTAGATTTTAGGATAGAGGTTACTAAAATCAGTTTGGTTAGTTTTTATATCTTACCCATAAAACTGACTATAATGATATACTGACTCATGGTGCTATTTCTTCTTTCTTCTTCTTTTTTAAAAAATTATTTTATTTTTTACCTGCCCCTCCCCCCCCTTGTGGCTTGTGCTTGCTGCCCGCTCTGTGTGTCCATTTGCTGTGTGCTCTCTGTGTCTGCTCATCTTCTCTTTAGGAGGCACCAGGAACTGAACCTGGGACCTCCCATGTGGGAGAGCAGCACCCAATCACTTGAGCCACTTCAGCTCCCTGCTTTGTTGTGTCTCTCATTTTCTTTCCTCTTTGTGTCTTCTTGTTGCATTATCTTGTTGTGTTAGCTCGTTGTGCCTGCCTGTTGCACCAGCTTGCTGTCTTGCTTGTCTTCTCCTGGAGGCACCAGGAACCGATCCTGGGACCTCCCATGTGGTAGGTGAGAGCCCGATCACTTGAGCCACATTTGCTTCCTGCTACCTCTTCTTTAAAACAATAAAAGCTGTCATTTTTTTTTTTCTTTTTTCTTGTGGGGGGAGGTACTGGGGATTGAACCCAGGACTTCATACATGGGAAGCAGGTGCTCAACCAGTGAGCTACACCCACTCCCTAAAGCTGTCATTTTTAAGAGTTGTCAAAATTGCATTTAAAACAGAGAACAAAAGATTTTCTAGCCAATTATCAAAGAACAGGGTGCATTCTGAATGATAAATTCAGATTGGCCACGTGAGATCATCTCTCCACATTTGTGAAACACAATACCTATATCATCTCTAGTGAACATTATAGAAAATGAAAGCAGAACAAATATAATTGTAGAACAACACTTTAAAAGAACTTTTTCAGAGAATCAGATTCCTTAATTATTTTTCCCATTCATTCAGTATATTTATGGTTCATTCATGCTATAGTATGTGGTTATATTTTAAAGTAACGAGTCTACTACTTGTATGCATTGAATCTCAAGGCATCAATACATTTGCATACTTTGAGATTAGTCTTTGGATTCCTGTTCTTCTGATTCTCGTGACCATTTCTGGGAATTGAAGGAGATTCTATTGGCAATGAACATGCAGTAGCAACAACAGCATCTCTAAATCCCTGAGATGTGATTTGAAACAATACTGTGGATTCCTTCTGGCTTGGTGATTTATAAAATTTTTGCCAACCCCTGCCTTCCGTCCCAATGAAAGATTAACTGTAGAGTAGCAGCATGGCCCCAACTTTCCCCTAAAGCAAGAACCAGTGAGGCCTAATTTCTATCCAACTTTGTTGTCATCTGATTGGTTAAAATTAAAGCTCAACTGTGGTTAATTGCAAGACTGACCATTTGCTGGGCTAGGCTGGTTAGTAACCGTGTACAAAGTGATAGGTCATCTAGGTCATGACGAAAAGGAAAAGTAATACCATCCACTATCACTAATCGAACTTTGAGTGAACGTTCTGAAGGGAAGTCTGGAAGGAGACAGATTTGTGCCAAAAGCTCTGTGTAATCATGACAAAGAAAATAACAAATATGGGGAAGAATGTTTTCAAGAGTGAACTCCTCCAAGCTTTTTGACATTCCTCTGCCATGTGTGTTCCTGCTATAAGAGGAGGGTGCTGAATGCAGGCAGTAGTAAGGGCTATGTACCATAAAACTTCCCTCTGTATCAATAAAAACTGCCTCACCTGCCACTCCTCCAAAACATTCTGATATCTGCATGGCTACTGCCAATGGCATACATAATTGTGTTTTTGCAATACCAGGTGCACCACAGATTTCTATTGTTCTGATTAAGGGTAGTCCACCCCCAAGAATATTATCTAATTTTGAACAGAAGGTATTTATGAAGCCCTGGGTATGCTCCTGCTCAAGAAGTTCCAGTGCTATATACTTCTTGCCTGTCTCAGATGTACCAGCATGTCTTGGTATATTTGAGACATTCTCTGCATATAATACGTAGAGTTTCCAAGGCTTCCTCTTTAGATATTCCAGCTTCTCTGCTGAGCTCTGGGGGTTTCACCTCCAGGAGTTCCTCAGCAGTCTGGAAACCCACAGAGACTAATTTCACCCACACCACTGTGGACAGTGGGAAACTCCCCAAATCCTGCTGTATTTCAAATTGGCATGCTTGAAAGCAGTCCCCGTGTGGCCAAATTCTGCTCATCTGCCCCAGAAGAGATTTTTAAATATTAACTGTTAAAGAGAATCTATTTGGCTATAGCAGGGGGTTGGAAATGTCTCAATTTCCAATAACATTTAAAGCAGAGAAAGGTAGAAGAAGTAAGGAGAGAAATTTGGTCCTGGGGTAAATCTATCTTTGAGTAAATAGATTTGTCTCCTCCCTGTTCCAACCCCCTTGTGCAGTCTCTCTCTGTCTCTCTCATCTTTTAGAGATTTGGGGTTGGGAAGGACAGTACATGTTTGTAGGGTGTAATGATGAGTTTAGCCATAGCACTTGTATAGAGAAGCTGCCATGAACAGAGCCTATGATCACCTCCCCTCCAACTTCCATTTAGGGTAAGAGCCCTCACCACCATCTCCTGTGGAGGAGAGTGGGGGCTAAACTGGAGTCATTGACTTGAATAACACAAAGTAGAGTTAGACAATTATAGGGCACTTAATCTTTAACTCTCCATTAAAAAAAGAAATCTCCCTGCCAGGCCATATTTCCTACCTTATTTGAAGTCCAAGGTTGAATTTCATGTCTAATGTACTGCTGCAATTGTCTCATCCAATTTACCTCTGTTTTTGTTTTTGGTGATTTATTCTTTTCAAAGTCATCTCATCCCATCACAGAGGGAAGGAATGAGCAATTAGAACAGGGGTTCTTAACCAGATTTCAGGGGGTCCATGAGCTTGAATTGGAAAAAATTAACTTATCTTTATTTTCTCTGACCTCTAACTGAAATCTAGCATTTCCTTCACTTATGAATGTATGCAATAAATTACAGTAGTATTCACTTCATATCACATTACAGTTGTTGCATATCTTGAAAAATCGCTCACGCTCATCCATACTTTGAAATTATGGTGGTTGTTAGACCTGACACTGGTTGAGGGTCATAAACTATCTGCTGCTACATTCTGAGAGTGGTCTGTGATTTTCACCTGACTTGAAAGGTGTCTGTGGAACAGAGAGGTTAAGAACCCCTGATTTAGAAGGCAGATGTTGTGTTTACTGTAAATATTATCCTCTCCTGGATCCCAAAGAGGTTTAATTGTTCTACATAAACAGGTGAGGAAGATATCAGCTTTAAGCTCAGCCTTACCTTTTGGTCCTCTCATTGAGAGAGGGCAAAGACTCTGCCCTCCAGAAGACAAACCCAGGGAGGATCATAATTTGTGTGTATAGGTCAATTCTATCAAATCCAGAGCCCCTCTTTTTTTTTTTTTTTTTTTTTTAAGATTTTATTTATTTATTCATTTATCCCCCCCTTGCTGCTTGTGCTCGCTGGGTCAGCTAACCACGCCGTGCGGGCGGGCTTGCCTTCACCAGGAGGCCCTGGGAACCGAACCCGGGGCCTCCCATATGGTAAACGGGAGCCCTACTGATTGAGCCACAGCTGCTTCCCTGGAGCCCCTCTTTTTATAATAAATATTTTACAATACAACCTATAATGTCCTAAAGTGAAATTCATACATAATTTCAACAAAAATCAAAATGGTGCCAGAACTATAATGCAAAGGAGAAATGAAAGGAAAGCAATTTGTAATAAAGTAATGCACATTACAATATAGAAATGCTGAGGCCCAACTCTACTAGAAAACATAATGACGTCCTAAGATTTTTGCATCTCTATGGATAATCAACAGGAATGTGACAACTGCAAGTGCAGACCAATACAGGCAGGTATTCAGATGGAGAGATTTGAACAGGATGATGCGACTTTCTGAAACAGTGGACAACCCTTGGCAAAGTTCCAAACAATGTAAAGTACAACCTTCCCTTGATTATGTGTTTTTTTGCATTCCTGGAAAACTCAGCTTGTATTAAAATCATGCAAAAAACACTTTGAGGTTATAAATAGGAGTTATACGGTAGGCTCAGGTCATTAAAAATAGGTTTATTATTCTTCAAAACTCTGGCCTCTTGAATGAATACCAGTGACACCCTCTCCAATTATTGTGACAACTCCAAATATCCCAATAAGTTTCCAAAATGCTATTTAGGGCCAGCACAGTATCCACTGGGAATCCCTAGTATAGGTTGGCTGAGACATTTTTTTTTGAAGAGCAGAGATGTAGGAATATGAGTTTCATGAAACTCCAGGCTGTGAGTCCATATTTGTGTCTCTGGAAGTACTATTTCACCCATGTCCCTTGAGACACACTGACTTTGACAAGCTGTGGAGAGAAAAGGAGGTGGATTCCTGCCAGAATTTTTGGCAAGACTCTTTAAAATCAGGTTTACTCCTCTTCTGTATAAGGACTCAATCCAAGCCATAACCTTCTTTACTGAGGTCTCCTGAGAACGGTTTATCATCAGATATTCTGTACACTATCAAGAACTAATAAGAACTGACAACGTAATGTGAACAGGGAGAGGGACTGCAGTGGGTAAGGTTGAAAGCCCTGTTAGATACATTGGCTATTGTGCAGAGTTGCTTATTTATCTTGATAATATTATACTCAAAAATAATTTATCACTCAAAGGGGTAATGAGCTATATTTCTGCCTGTAGTATGTAAAACAAAATTTGAACAAGAATGTATCAGTATATTGACCAGTCCTGTGGATTAGGGCATGAATGGTGAAGTAGTAAAAACATAGGTTTTGAGGTCCTAAGACTCAGGATCAAGCCTGGCTCTGACTCTCTGTGATCTTCAGGAGTTTAAACAATGTCTTTGAGCCTCCATTTCCTCATCTATAAAATGGAGTTATTAATAGTGCCTGACTCATAGGATTGTTATAAGGACTAATGAGATAATGTAGGTAAACCACTTGGTGTGGTGACCGCCCCACAGTGAGTGGTCAGCAAGTAGCATTATTGTTGGGGTGGCGGTTATCCTCATTGATACAGATCTTGCAGGAAGGCAAACATGTTATTTAATAAAAAATGTTGTAATTTGGCCCAGGTGACCTTGGAGGAAGGCAGAATTCCTCTTAGGGATAGAATTGCTCTTTTGTTTAGGAAAAAACACCTTTAGGGCATATTCCGTGATGAAAAGTGAGCCAGAGACTGCTCTGCATAAGGACATGAGAGTGTTTTATTTCAAGTTCGTTCTTAGGGAGGGATGAATGGTTGGATAGCAAGGAGTTGTTGGGAGAGTTTACTGATGAGAAGAGGGATCTCAAGAATACTATTGGGGGTGGATGTGGCTCAACTGGTTGGGCGTCTGTCTCCCATATGGAGGGACCTGGGTTCGATACCCGGGACCTCCCGGTAAAAAAAAAAAAAAAAAAAAAAAGAATACTATTAGCCAAAATTCTTTGATGGATTTGTAGTTACAGTGTTGGCTGACACTGAATTGGAAGTTGTTTTCTGTCCTGTGCTTAATCTTCTCCCACTTCACTACTACAAAACTTCCGCGGAAAGGCTGTACCCAGGGTAGCCTTCTGTGAATGGTGTTTTAGGGGAATGCAGGGAGAAAGGTATAGTCCAAAAAGCAGGCTGCAGAGAAGTCAAGAAAAGAGAAGGGCCAAAGGAGGCGAGATGCTGAGCAGAAACAGGACATTGGATGAATGAGTCCCACGGAGATCCAGGGAAATCCTGGGAGAGTGAGGCTGGCAGTGATGCTGAGGCTGGGCTCCCAATGGAGTGTGAGAAGATATTAAAAGAAACTTCAGAATTATTGTTTCCTTAGAACCAAATGCAAACCTCATGGGCCTTTTTTACATTTGGACAACTTTCCAAATAGCTAATGGCAGGTTTTTTTAAAAAGGAAAATGAAGTGAGATGCTCTTAAACAATAAAAGGGAATTTACTAATTTTTTCACTTTGTGCTTCTTCAAATGCAGTTTGAGTTTGATATTCACAATATTCAGTAAACAATTAGAAATATTTATTGAAACTAAACCTCAATGCTGAGAGATTACATTCTTATAAAATATCTCAGTATGGGAGTGTAATAAGTACCATTGGTATTTTATGTAGCCTATATAATATGTTCTTTTATTTAGATCTTTTGGCAAGAAAATCTTTTCCCAAACACTTTGTGTCATGGATTATAACTCACTGGTGGATTACTGTGAGTGGGGTCAGTTACTTAAACTTGCTTTATTGTTAATGCATATATTTCACGGTTCATATATCTCTTACATGGTTTGTACAAGTCTGTTGAAACATATTTATTTTGAAATATACCCTGTAAATTCTACAAGATATCTCCACTATGGTGTGATTAATTTCATTTTTCTGGGTAAATTTTCATGATTATTTGTTGCAATGACCTTAAATAATAAAAATGCTAAGTGACAGTATATTTTTTAAAGGAATGACACATTACACCAACATTATCCAAAAGAACTAAGAATCAAACATGATTATTTTTAATGTAATTACTAAAGAAAGATATATCACTTTATTATGACACTCTAGCCATACATTTTCAAAATATGCTTATTAAACAGTAAATGCAAGATAATGATTCAGTTAGTTACATTGTTAGAAGTCATTAGGATTGATATTCCTCTGCCATAAATGAATTGAATAATAATTTCAAATATAATCAGAATTAATTTAATAAAATATGCTTTTGAACTAAGATATAATGAATAATCGATTGTTATTTTATGGTTTCAAAGTAGCAGGGAAAATTAATTCAGTGTCTGTAAGTTTATTTATCACACTTGGCCTATAAATGTGCTAAAACCATTATGAAACAAAATACATGATGTAATCCCAATTCTCATAGTTCATTAACTCTCTTAGGAGAAGAAGATCTGATGTGAGACCTTTAAATAAACTAAATACAAGCTGCATGATGTTTGAAAGTTTTTGATATCTTGAATAGACATTAATGATACATAGACACAGATAAGAGATGTAAGTAGACAGTTTGAGGTTTCAGCGTCCCTCCTGCAGTGTGTTTAGCAGCAGGTACAAGATAAACATCCAAACATAATCAGATTAAGGGATTAACAGAAATGACAGCTATGGGTGGGTGAGTTGGGCTGGTGGGTGGCTTGGAAGGGATTTTAGAGTTCTAATTTCATTTTTTTATTTCACATCATTGCATTACGGGCAAAAGAAAATGAGTAATATTTACTTCTAGAGTGCTGTAGGCCTGGGCAATTAAAGCACATTTCAAGGATTATTAAAACTCATTTTGAAGGTGGCAGGTGATTCAGCAGGGGTTATTAAGCAGGAAAAACTCTTATCTCTAAGCTCATGTTTCAGTTGGGCAGTGACATTTGTATTTTTTGTGCATGTGTTTTTTAAATTAAAACTATTTTTTTTCTGGAAAGATTGTATCGATATTTGAAGATGGCAAGTGAGAGGGACCATGCTTTTAACATCATTGTATAATCATTAAGTAAGAGGGAACATGTAAAATATATTTTTTCTAAAAGACCCAGGATTTTTTGGTTGGTCAGCCCTCCTAAAAATTCTAAGGTGGATACTACAAGAGTAAGAACTAGATGGAATAAAGACCATTTCAAAAAATCCTCTGGACCTCTGCCTCATCTTTTACTTAAAAAAAAAAAAAAAAAGTATTATCCAGGTAGGATTTGGTTATTTAAATTGATATCTTTATCCTGTACCACAAGCGCTTGAAGCTTCAGACAGCGTTTTCAGCTCCTTTTATTTTTTAATAGAAATCGCACACAAAAAGATATATATGTTTCAGGTTCTAACACCTAACAGGAAAGTTTTTTAAAATATTAAAATCGTGATAAGCAAAAACATGCTATAGGATTAAACAAAAACACTAAAAAAAAAAATTAAAAAAAAAGAATGAACAAAATTTAATTTTTGTTCTTTCCCCCTCAGATTCTGGACTTTATGATCATTGCAGGGGAAGGGGATAAAGAAGCACAATTCTTCTATTTTAAAATAAACCATGCCATAGTCTTTTGAAAACGATGGGAGAGCCCACATGATTTGAGTGGGAACGCTCTTTTTTTTGAAAAGAGCCAAACAGGTTCTATCTCTAATAAATTAGTATAATCCTTTAAGATTAAAAATAGCAAAAACATTTAAAATAGCCTGATTATAGCTTCAGCAAGTCAAAAGTACATTTCTATCTAGCCTATAGAATCTATGTGGGTTTAGGTATCGTCCCTCATTTCAGTATAAAAAAGAAGAGAACCAAGTTATTTTTTTGAACATTAAGATATTCATAAAGACTGTATAAAGTAAAAAAACAAAAACAAGAACAAAAACAAAAAACTTCACAGATTGTTAGCCATCTCTTTCAACGATTTCTCATAAATTCTTTTCTTATCAGCAGATAAACCCCCATCTCACAAGGAAACACTTCCCATTGAGATTAATAATTTTTGATGAGAGCAAGAGCTCTTTGAGATATTTAGGGGAAGGGAAAATATCTTATACAAACCCATAAATGCCAAAGAATTACCCAAGGGAAATGTGGCAGAAGCTATTTTAGCAGGTAAATCAATGTATTTATTCTTTCCTTTTATTTTCTCCACTTGCTGAATATCTATTTTTAGAGCAGAGAGCACAAAAAATAAACATAAAAAAAGTAACTTAATTACCTTTTAAATTCTGCCACTTGTTTACAGGGCCCTTTATCTTTTGGGATTGTTCCATTTGTGCTCTGTGCTCTTGATCAACGTGTTGAGATTGGATAATACATTGCTAATTTTGCTGAGTTTGGGGGCCAACAAAATAATGGAGCCTTCTAACTTCAAAAAATTTCCATCTAGTGCCCCTGTACCCCCAAACTCACAATTTGGTGAATAGTATACTATTTGTGAGTGATAAAAAGTTGAAAGAGGGTGGTGGCTAGAACTAATGCTATTTTATTAAGCCATCTATCTATAGAACTGTTGTTTTTTTTACCTTAAAAAAATAAGTCTATGCTTTCTTTTTTTTTTTTTTTCATTTTTCTTTTTTTAGTCAAGTACTTTCTTAAAGAAACAATAGCACCACATTGGCATAGCTGGCCAAACAATAAAGGGGAAAGCAAAATATGCTACATCTTCCACTCTAAATCTTTCTCCAAGGGCATAAACTCATGACGGAAATCCTGGAGCCACAGTGCATGACATGGTTCATCTACACAAACATTGACATTCCAAGGAGGGGAAGGATTCTCAAGGGAGACCAGTCATTGTGGGTTTTGTTTTCTTGTTAAATAAGATTTTCAAGGATGTGATTTCTTTTCAGTATTCTATTGGACTCTTAGGGTGTGTGAATGTGTGTAATGTAATGGGTGTCAGAAGAGTCTGTCTTCATCCTTAGGAGAATTGATTCTGAGGGAAAGATGAATTAACCTTTTCCGTGGAGGCGCCCTATCTTAAAATGTGCAAATAATACCATTACACTATTTGGGGAATTGGGAACAGAAAACTTGACCCAAGTATCAAGTATTGTCAATTAAATTGGAAAAATCCTATGCGCCGAGAGCTCATTCTTACCAATATCTATGGCTCTTTCATAAAAATCATGAAATTGCCCCATTTTAAAATTCTAAAACAATATAATTTTAAAGCAAAGCTTATAAAGTTTTGAGGTGGGAAATTTTAGGTACTCCCTTCTATCAATTCATTCTGCTATAGTATATGATGATCAGCTGACTGTCAGAGTTTACATCAATTTATCTTCTAGGTTTTATTCATATGAAATAAATTTTGGATTACTATAATTAGTTAATTTTTAATTAGTTGATTTATGATCCAGTTGGAGGGAGTTGTGTGTTGGAAAAAGTTAAGAAAGATAATACGGCTTTGCACGTTTAAGATTTCCTCACTGGGAGAATTTTGGCTGGGAATAGAATTAAGCAAATAAGTCATAGACGCTCTTAGAAAGGCCACGAGCAGCTATGACAGGCGACCCTAAGCCTGCAGAAGACTCCCTGTAAAGTCTTGCTGGGAGGCAGTATTTTAATAGGTATGCACTGGGAACAAAAAACAAAAATCAGAAGTGACATCCTGGGAACATCTCATTTTAAAGAACTTATATAGCTGGAAAACAGGTGGAAGACAAAAATGACTAATTTTGTTTCTTTAACATCTGTCCGTAGTGACCAGAACATTGATCGCCATCTCCAAGACGAGTGAAAATGCGTGTTGGCTGAGCAGAAGTGCTCCATTAACTAGGGCCTTCCTCGCGCGTCTCTGCAGAGAGCCAGGAAGTCGCTCTTCTGGTCTCTGACCCTTGACGTGAGCCCGTGGAAGGAAAACTGGAGAGTGTGCTATTTTTGTTTTCCATAAACACTTTCCAAGAACATAAAGGATAATATTTGCATTACATAATCAAGCCTGGGTGCTTTTCATCCAAAAGTTCTAAGGCAGATAAAAAGATCTGAAAGCGGGAAGATTTACTGTTCTAGGAAAGTCTTGATCCACAGAAGGGAAACCTTCTCTGGGCTACCCTGGGCCTGTGCTCATGCCCTCACCACAGGATCTTCTCAATACCAATTTTCAGTTGAATGGTTAAGACACAGTCACAGAGAGTTAGGGTTCATTAGACACCTGGGGAACTTACTGATTATGAAGGAAATTTTTGCCTATCAACTAGCAACTCCAGTCAAGCATAATTTGAAAAATATTTAAATATATATTCAACCTAGGGTAAGAGCAAAATTCATTAAGGAAAGTAACGTTGTGACTATTAGATATTATTTCAATATTTAAAATGTTGGACCATTTTTCTTATATTGCCTCAAGAGAAGGAATAAATGTATTTTTCAAAGATTAGAAGAGGTATTGCTAGACAGACAGCAACTGCCTGGAAGAGTCAGTGAGTTCTAAAGAATGGAGTACTTTGATAACCCTTTCACTGGTAGAAATATTTTAGTTTTTCTCCTTTTCTCTTTTCCTTTTCTTGCTTTTCAATTATCTATGTATTCATAAATCCAAATGCAAAATTCAAAATCAACTTGAAAGTCAAATATTTCTAACTTATTTTGAAAATTGTTTTTAAAAGCTACAGAGTTGTTTGGGTAGCTTAATTGACAAGGAATGAGATGTCAGGAGCCTTTGGTTAGTCAATTTTCTAGCTATGCTGTGAATGGGTTGTTTATAGAATTCCTTACATCCCAGCAACTCAAGGGCTCTGAAATTGTACCCTCAGAGCAACTCAGGATAAAAATCTGGAGCGTTAGCTTTTTAATCCTCACACCACCCCTGTGAGGTAGGTAGATGACATATTGCCCCCATTTTGCAGATGAGGAAACTGAGGCACAGAGAGGTGAAGTGACTTGCCCAAGGTCACACAGCGGTGAGTCTGTGGCAGAGCCGGCAGATATTTGTTTTTTCAGTGAGAAAAAGAGACCAGGACTATTAAAATTCCTAATCTTTAAGACTTTTAGGAATTTTCCCACATCACAGCTTCCACTTTGGACTCGCCAATCTAATTTGTGTCAGTGGACTTTTGTGTCTTCAGCTCTTTTTGGAAGGCATAATTGGGGGGAGTTTGCCTTCTTTTCCAAATGTATGGATTTTTCAGTACCCTTTCCCTTTGTGGCATCTTTGGCTCTAGGCTTCCCCTTTCATTTTGCTTTCACCTTTTACCGTTTTGGCCAGATTCTTTCATATAACAAACTACAAAATAGCACCATTGTACTAAAAAAAAACAGAGTTTTACATACGGTTTGATATATTCTGTATTATTGTTGTGCTAAATTTACATACTGCTTTATATGGAAAAAATAAAAAGAGAGAAGTTCCTAATCAGGTTGCACACTAACTCATCATTGGAAGAGCCGTTGAGCGTTTAAGAGACTTTCTATGATTAAAACATGCGCCTAAAAATTATTGGCCTCAAAGTTGCAACTACTTGTATTTTTTTCTTTTTAGCAAGATGTGGGAAAATAAAGCTTTGTGTCTAAAACAAATGCATCCAACTTATATTTGGTACAAATGTCACAGATGGAATCTTGTAGATTAAGAATTGGTTTGCTATGACTGCTTGCTGCTATTGAGGAGACCAAATTTAGCAAATATGAAGGAGATGAAGGGGGTGTGGGAATTAGACAAGTATCAGACACTGTAAAACAAATAGTCTGTGTTGTGCAGAAAGAAGTGCAAATAAAAAAAAAAAATTAGACCAGGCTGCTGAAGTAGTGGCTCCAACAGCCAAGATTCAGAGGCGAATTTAGTGCAACTGGATCTATAAAACATCCATGCATTTGTGGTTCTTGAGAGGCAGGGACTAAGATATATATATATATATACACACACACACACACATATATATATATATATATTCTTTATAAAACAGTATTCATACGGGATCAACAGCAATGTACCAATTCCAGGACCATTTTTGCAAGGTGCAAAGCTTTTAACAATCACTCCTAAAGACAATGTCGGAATGTTTACTTGTGTATTTCATTGGGGGAAATGCCCATCTTTTGAAATGTTAGCAAACTTCTTTTTGGTAGGTCTTCCAATGTTTAACAGGTAAGTTATGCAGAGCAAAGGATCCCACCGGTGACATGACATGTCCTTCTTCACTCCTTAGGAGGGTCTTCCTACATTCTGTAGTTCTTGTTTCCTGCACTCCCTCTACTTGTGTTCTTCAAATGTACTTCCTATAAAAAAGGGAGAAAAAGTGACATTAACTTCTTGAAGTTTTATGTATCTAACATTGGGTCTCAACTTTGTATATTTTATACTTCAAGGGTCAATCTAATAGTCGCTTTGGGCCCTGGTTTTTCTGGGAAGGGCCCAGGTTTTTCTACGTAGACAGACCAAATCTCACGCAGGCTGCTTCTGTGTATCCTCGTGACATGGATACTGCAGATTGCTTTATCATCACACAGACATGCGTTTTACTATTCATCCACCTCTATCACCTATTTGTTGATAGGAAGGGGATCCTGAAAAGCCTACTTTCTGGCTTATAACATCTTTTTCTAATGAGGAAAAAAAAAAAAAAGGATTCTGGGATCATCCTCTATGATTTTATTGTAGGTTTCTTTTTCTTTTTCTTTTTTCCTTAGGAGAGAGAGTTTTAGAACTAGAAGACTAGGAAGTTTTGTAATTGGTTTAGAAATTTATAAAATCACAGATTTTTGTGGTATGACATATTATTACAGGCTCAAATCCTAGCTCTTCTATTCTTTAGCTTTGTGAATCTGTGCAAGTGCCAATCTCTTTGTGCTTCATTCATAAAATAGGATGATAATGTAATCTATATAGGATTAAGGATTAAAGAATAATGTATGTAAAAACATAATAGGTCTGGCACATGATAAGCATTATATACATATTAGTTATTATTATCTTTATTATATTTGCCCTTCTTATTTCCCCTTTACTGGAAAGTAACCATTCCTGGACTAAAAACCCTGGATATCTTGCATTGGTGCTATCATTTACTCATCAACAAATAAAGCTGTTAGCCAAGGAATAGCAAGTGTTGTTTAGAATATAAGCTCTATAAGAGCAGGACGTTTAGAACAGTGGCCAGGATATTGCATCTGCTCAATAAATATTTGTGGAATAAATTCATTGAATGAATGAAGGAACATAATTGACTCTCTGATTTTCACAATCAAGTCATTACAGTTTTCCTATAGTAATTATTTTTTGCCTTTAATGTATTTCCATAGCAAAGTTTAGACAAATAAGGATATTTGAAATAAAATCCAGGAGGAAATGGCCTTTACATGCATAAACTTGACAGTGCTTCTTTGTCTCACTTATAGCCATTGGAGTCCCTTACTGGAGGATGGAGTGGACAACTGCTGGTACAGGGTGAGGTTCATGGAACTACAGTGCCTCTTTTTCCCAGAACGTGTTTCTATCAAGACCCAAAGCAAGATTTCTCACTATTGTGGCTGGAATTGCCAACCTGCCTGTTCCTCCCAGCTAAGGACCACCTCACATGATCACAACTGTTAGGAGCTAAGGGACCTTCGAGTTCCTCAGACCTCAGACCCAAGGCTAGAGAGGGTCGGAAGGTCTAATACTAATGTCAGGGGGAAATCAGCTACTGCTTCCTGGAAATAATAAACATCGGCTAAGGTCCATAGGGACGTGATGATCTTTCTTACACGTGAGTTTCAGTGCTACCTAGAACATTGAGCTATACCTAGTCCTGCATGAAAGATGGTTAGCAATTTGAGTTGATGGCCAATATCACGTACTGACTGAAGAGAAGGGAGATGACATCATTATGTAAAAGCATTTATTAAAATATCTACCTCAGTGGCTGATGAAAAAAGCCAGTGGAAATAAATTAGATATTTGTATAGGACAGCTTGAAATGCCATCTATTTAAATTCCTGATACTTTCCCCCAAACATCACACAACTTTTTCAAGTCCACTTAACATGCATTCATGCTGTACAAACCGTCTACTATTAAGATACCAGTCACTAAACTTGTCTTCCTAAGCCTATATTTGATTCTGTTGTCTTATAGGAGGTCACTAGAAAAATGAACGAAAAACATATGGGGTTACATAGTAGAATCACTATTCCCAAACTCCTTGAAACATTTCTGTTTAATTCTCAGTGGATCCTGCTGTTGGTATGTGGCTTACCAAGACCCTAAATGCTATTATTAAGGAGACTACCTCTCTGCCAAACTACTAACCAAATTAAAAAGAAGCCAAATACACTAAATTGAGTTTTACCTTCTCTTCTGCTTAAGAGGCTCACCAATTTAGAAAATAGATGATTTTTAAGAATCCGGATAACCCCCAAACAGAAAAAATGCTGAAGAGTGAAATGGTAACAAAGCAAAAGAAAACTACATAAAGTGTTTAATCTTCAGTGTTCCTCTCAAGCTGAATTAACTGCAAAATTTTAGAGGAAAACATTCAGGTTTCTTTTATGTTTCACTTATTGAATTCTTGCTGGCTATAGCAAAAAGGATTGAGGTTAGATTGGCCAACCATATAGCGATTATCTTTGGTCTCCAAGAGAGATTCTTTTTCTTTTCTCTCAGTGCAGAAAGTATAAAGTGGGAAGTCTGAGCAGAGGGATCCTCTGGACATTTTCTTCTGGGTCTCTCTCAGCATCATAGCAAAGCCATGGGCCGAAACTCACTTGAGTAAAGCTGACCCTGCTCCAAATAGTGTGGTTCCCATGCACACACACGAGGTGGAGGCCATTCAAAGCCAGCTGGGATGTCGTCTCGTTTGCATTTGGCTCCCTTCCCAGACTCTCACATGTGACTTCTTTGTTGCAGACAATGACAGTGACAAAACAAAAGTACTCAGGAACTTGGTCTCTATTGCATCTGTTGTTTTGCTCATTGTCTTAATTCAATTATGCTGGCCACCCTTGGCAATGGGCTGCAAGTGGAAGCATGTTAGAAGCAGCCGTTGGAGCTGGCACCCGCCTTCAATTTGCTTCTTGAAGGGTTATGAAACTGTCCCACATTCAGCCAAGCAAAAACTTTTTCACTTCAACAGCTTGTCCAAGACAAACAAACCAGCTGAAACTGTTTCTAGTATGCAACGAGACAGATTTTTGAAAGGAAAACAGTAGTGAGTAAATATTGTTTCCTATGACACCAGGTGAGGTAAGATTATTTAAAAAAAAAAAAAAAAATATATATATATATATATATATATGTTGGTCCTCCAACTCACCAGGGTTGGTTGAGGAAATTTATCCCTCTGAAGGAAAGGTTAACAAACATATAGAGGAACAAATTTAAGAAGGGCTTAATTTGTGATACACATTATTACATATTGTGTATCATACACAGATAATTAAGAAGCTAGAAAAGGATCTGAAGAAGCCATTAGCATTCTCCCATTATTCCTTGGCTCTTATCCTAATTTCAAGCTGTACTTTGGAAAGCAGTCCACAAATTTTAATTAAGAAGACCACGGAGGGCTAATAACAATGGCAATAATAATATTGTTTAACATTTGCAGAAGGCTCTAGAGTTTATAAAATGGTCTCACTGAATCCTCACAATAACCTTGTGAGATAGGTATTATTTTTATCAGTCCCATTTTACAAGCTAAAGATTGCTAGGATTTAGTCACATGGAAACAGAGTAATAGACTTAGGACTAAAATAATAATTGTTCATATTACATGAACACTTATGTGCTGGCACAGTATTATGTATGTTAATTGCATATACTTTCTTATTTAATCCCTGTAACAAATCTTGGGGATAAGTACTAGTATCCTTCACGATTTACCTTTAAGGAATTTGAACTTGCCTAATTTCTTACAGTGATGATGTGAGAGTATTGGGATTTCAATCAGTTCTTTCTGATTCTGGAACTCACCTGCTAGCTTCTCTGCTATACTGCTGCCCAAAGAGGCAAAACAATATCTGGTACTTTGGAGTCCAGAAGCAATAGTTGATAATGTCACGGGCTGCCCACCATCCCAGACGGTGGTAGATGCTTGTCTAGAGGGTATGGCAGTGTCCTGGGAAGAAGAATCTAATCCAGAGGGTGGGTGCCCTCCCTGATCATAAGTGTGAGCTGGGACCCATTGCATGGTTGCTGAGAGAAGTTTAGTAGCACAGTGTTCATTTAGCAAAAGCTAACCCTCTGAATGCTATAACTCTTCTTTTCTCCCTGCCTAGCTTTCTGAGATTTTCCCTGAGAGACAGAATCTAAAAGAAGGATGATAATAGACTCTTTAAATTTCAGGGAGGAAGCAGTGATATTCTCAATAGACTATGTTTTAATCTCCACCCATTCCAAACAAATGAAGCATTGTAAGACATAAAGTCTAGGAAAGGCCTGGCACCCTATAAAAAACACTGGGAAAATACTGTCCAGCATGGAACATTAGCAGCCTATTGTTCAGCATGAAGTATTAAGTAAGGGCAAACTGGGGGTAAAAAAAAATAAGCTAGCTGGTTTATTGGAAAGATGGCCCACATATCAGGTCTTAACCTATTGAAAAGGATGTGCTATAGCTATATTGTTGGCTTGGCCTGATACATGTGAAATGGTAGAGGACAATTTAGATGTATAGTATCAACTTTGATATCACTCTACTACAGGGAATCACAAGATCAAATTCCAGAATTGTTAGCCTTTCATCTCTGGGAAGGAAGCAGTGAGTATCATGTGATCCACTCAGCCTTTTGGGTGTGACTTTTAAAACCAAAGCACATGGTGTCCATTGCAGGAGGCCTCTGCTCCTAGCGTATGTGGCTGCCTCTTTAACAAAGAGTGGGAGTTGTGTTGGTCTGCAAAGCCTCTGGATTTTTCTGGAAACATGGCTTATGTGGTTACTGCAGGAGTGGGCATTTTTTCCTCCAATATGACGCTCTTCTTTGGCCATAGTTGATTGGTCCAGAGTGGGCCAATCATCTATAGCAATGTCTGAGTATGGTGGAGATACTAAGTTAGACCCATTCCTTGGAAAATGGGGGTTCTTTGTTGGCCACCTTTGCAAGGACTCTTTGATGACTCAGTTGAGCTTTCCTTAGACTGCACAGCAGTCCAGGATGCTTTGTGTATGTTTGTCTCTCCACTAAGGAATAAGTTCCTTGAGGGCAGGTAGCATGTTTCTTCCATCACTAGACCCAAGCTTGGTGCTTTGAGCAGAGTTGCAAAGCAGGCAATGGTTTGATTAAATTTCCTGTAGGAGTGGTGGAATAGAGTCCAGGTCAACAGCAAGTTGACTACCTACTTCCTGCTGTGCTCTGTACAAAGGCAACTTAGCACAAAGACCTCTCCTGTCTGGGAGCTTACAAGTGGTAGGTGTTGGTATAGTAAATATCGACTAAGAAATGCAGGAAAGAGATGCAGCAGTGCCTGGCTAACATGCTGGAGTCTGTCTTGGGTTTGGAATCTGACTTGGCAACTTGCTGGAGCAAGACCTTGGGCATATATAGAGCCTTAGCCTGAGTTTTCCCATCTGTACAAAGGGGATACTATAGTATCCACCCCACAGGATTACTGTGAAGATTAAATGAGGTGATTCACTATAGACTTTATGACAGAGCAAGTGCCTAGTAAATATCAGTTATTATTCTTGTTTTTTGTTGAAGCTGTTGCTGAAGCAGCCCCTTTTCTGGCCGAGTGTAGGGCAAGAGTAGCTACCTCCCGGGATGCCCAGAGTTCCCTTGTGTGCTGAGATAGTAGATGCGAAGCTCTTTTTCAGTGACTGATGCATCCCCTATCAAATCCTGGGGAGTCAGGAAGCATGTACTTGCCCTATCATTCCAAAATTATCCTAACTTTGCAACTTTCTTACTCTTCAGGACACCAGCTGATTCTATTTCAAATATTCCTGCCTGTGATGTAAGAAATCGCTACCAAATGGTTTAGAGAAGCCTGAAAAGAAAAAAAGGAAAATATGGGGAAGGGTACTCTCCCTTGCTAGAGAGAGGAATTTATGTTGCCTTTAGTAGACTTGAAGGATATTGTAAAATCCTTTAGGGTTCAGGGCTGCTTAGAGTGTTGATTTTATGGGCAATTTGTTTAGTTAGCTGTTTGTGTTACATTTTTAAATTAAAAAAAAAAAAATCTTAAGCACACTGCTTTTCCCAGAGGGAATTGATTTTGGAATTGCTAAAGGTTCAAATGTGGTATTAAAAAAAAGTAAAACACCAGATTCTAGCAATTTCTCTGATATGTGCTAAAGAGTCAGCACATTCTTACCTAAAAACTGGATTTGAGTCTTCTTTTCCTCTTAAGTCTCCAAAATTGCATTATTTCTTCTGACGCAGTTTATCCAAGCATGCTTTAACTAGTATATGCAATAATGTATATTACAGCACCTTTGGGGAGATGTAAGGCTCAGTGTTTTACCTTTTGGTGTCATTTCAGTGCAAGAGTGATGAGTTCACAGGGTTAGTAGGAAAGGGCGTTGCCCTCTAGCACTCATTTTTGTGTGTGTGACAAATCTGTGTAGAACATTCAAATGCTGTGTTCTGAATTTTCTTCGTCACGGAATTGAGAGAAATTTTGGAAGTTTGGAAGGCTCTTATGAACTTTTTAGAATGAACAAAATAACACTATGACAAGTTAAAGTGATTTAACTTGTCATAGTGTTTAAGGTTGATGGGAGCCTTCAGCACATAAAAGTAAACATACAGGGTGCCAGCCAGTGCTTTTCCAAGAGAGAAAATGGCAAATGGTGCAATAATAATTCATGCCTGTATACAGTTTTAAAAAACCAGAATTGATGTCCTGTGCCAAAACCACCTCTACCTCCATCCTAGCCTTCTTTTGAAGAAAGAAACAAATTTCATTATTTAGAGCGAGAGAAACCAGGACATTTGGTAGTAGCCTAGGTCAACCAATACCGATAAAGTAACAATAATAATGCTGTACATTTATTGATTGACTTATATATTTCATTTCTTCTAGACCTGCAATGCCTCATCAACTGTTCAGCATGCCACACTTGCACCATGATATAAACAGTGCACATTCCCTAGACTACAGTTGTCAACCAATTAGGAATCCTTCCCCAAACCTCAACCTGCTGTGGTTTGCACCTAATCATTTGGAATTTTTGTCTTACCCTAATTGTTATCTACAGCTGTGAAAATACATGCTATTTTCACAGATGGCAGTGCTGGTTGGTCTTTGATTACTTAGCTTTTTGGTGTTGGCCAGACAGAAAGCCCCAAGCAAACATTTGTATATTTTACATAGTTTTATAAAACCTTTGGCATATGAATCCCAGTCTGAAATCCTGGGCCATTTGGCTAGTTGGGTTTGATGTAAAATGTCTTGGTCTCTCCCCGGAAGCTTTGGAGCTATTTTACCAGGGAGAAGAATTGCCATCATGTTCAGCCTTTACCAGGTCTTGCTTTTAATATCCCATGTTCCTATGGAGATTCCGACCATGCCAGCTAGAGGAGCCAAGGAAGACAGTACAACCCATTGCTACCTTTTTTTTTTTTTTTCCCAGAGTGACAATGATACCTTAAGTCTGCTCAAAATAAATGTATATATCTTTATCTGAACCAATGGGAATCAAAAGTGTTTGCCAGAGTGAATAAAGATTAATGGTTAAGGAAGGGGAGAGTATTGAGAGGATTTGATCATCTTTGCCAATAATCCCAATCTCTACTGGAAGTAGGGGTAGGGGATGATAGAAGGAAGACCAGCTGGACTCACCAACCCTTAATTATACTTGGTCAAGAATTATGCCTGGAAATTTCTAAAGTTGCAAACTGGTTTTCTGTGAAAGTTCTGGTTTCATAGCATAGCCCCTCTCTGTGGATCAGGTGGGAAATGCTTGGAGCCCCCTGGATCCTTAGAAGATATAATAGAAAGAAAACCAACTTTTTTTTTTGTCCCTCCCATAACATTCCTTTTATTTCCTGAATAATATTTAATTTAGGACTAGAACCTGGGTCTTTGGGAAGACAAAGGAATCATGCAGTTGTTCCTGAATGGTTAGTTTTTTACAGAGGAATTTACCTTCATTGAAAGTAAAGTCAAGAAATTGTATTTACCTATAATTTCAGAAAATAATTTGCCCCAAACACTCATTGGGAATAAAAATGCTAGAGCACAAAACTACAACTACACAGACACACACACACAAAGTTCAATCTTCCTCTCCACAAAAATGGTTTCTTGTAGTTAATTACAGATTCTAAAGTATCATCAAGGACATTTAGAATTAAAATCAGTTAGATATACCTTCGGCATTTGTATTTCTAACTATTAACCCTCACTTTCCCCCCCAAAAGATTTAGTTTCCTAGTGATTCTTAAAACTATAACCATATTAGTTAATAATATAAAGATGGGGATTTTACAAAATGCTTTCTAGCTTCTGTTACCCATCTGGCAAGAGATGAAGCTGTAATGGATTTCCTAATATGGTGAGAACTTTCTTAGCTGCTCTCTAGAAGTACCTGACATAGATTCATGGATCCATCATCTCACATCTCTCATCAGTTCCTGCTGTTCTCAAGTTCCATTTCTCTCTTCTCGGGTTTAAGACTTAAGTTTATATTTCTCAATCATCTCTCTTCTGGTTTCTGGATAAAAATGGGGGTAGCACTAAAGACATTAAGGAGTCCCATTAAAGAAAGACCCCAAACATGTGGGCATCAGGGAAAGATTCTTGGATTCGGTTAGACCCTTGAGGATGGAGAAGCTGATTTTGGCTTTGAAAGTTTAGAGGTTTCTTGGTCCCTGAGGAACCTTTGTTCATCACAGCTATTCCTTTTTTAAACGTGGACTTGTCCTTCTTAGGTCAACAAATGTCATCACTCATTTTCAAAGGTATCAGTAACTGGGCTGTAAGCATTGAGTTGAGCATACAGGTTGAGGAATTCTAAAGAGGGTATTCCAAACCTCATGAAAGATGATTCTGCTTCATCTAAAATTATTAATATTTTCATTGCTACCAAAGGTTTCCCCTTGAACTTCAGACTATGAACTTTGCCCTCGGATTAAAAGTCAGCTCCATATTATCTAGTAAATATTGATAAAAACGATATTGCCTTAACAGGCAAGTAGAGAGAAGAGCCCTCATCTTCCCCTATGGGTGCTAATGGACATAAGAAACTGCAAATTTTTATGACCTAAGAAAACATGCTTCCCCTTGATGAGAGAGAAGGGGAGTTGTTCTTTGGGAGCTCACTTCTGTGCCTCCTTTTCTACCCTTACATCCTAACAGTACTCACATTTGAAGTTGTATGAGGTTTTGTTTGTTTTCAAGAGATGTTTGAAAGAAGATCAAATGCTTGTGAAAGGCACTGGATCGGCAGCCCTAGAAACTGAAGTGTCCCGGAAGCCGTGTGAGCCCGGAAATATCCCACATTTCTATTTATTTTGGCAATTTTACTTAAAACTAGCAAGAGCTAGAGTTCATGCTACAATTAGATTTTCCCCAGGCACCATGAAATGAAAACACATATTACATTTGATTTTAACTGCTTGAGAAAAATGGTGGTTTTCTGAAAGTTCATTCTGTGACCTTGAAATAAAAGTTAATGGGTCCTTACATGGGAGAGCTAAGCTATTATTTAAATTGGAATTATTCATAGAACCAGGGATTATCTGGGTTGGAAGGGGTCTTAGATTAATCTAGTTCTCTTTTCTCCTATCATAGATTTGAACCTCTACTAGCATGGCACTGAAAAGTGCTGGCAAACTTGGGCTTGACATTTTTTTTTTTTTTTTTTTTTTTACCGGGAGGTCCTGGGGATCAAACCTGGGTCCCTCCATATGGGAGATGGACGCCCAACCATTTGAGCCACATCCGTCCCCAACTTGACATTTTTGATGATAGGAGACTTGCTTCCATCTGAGGAGACCTATTCCTTATTCAGATGACTCTAATTTTCAAAGCTAGGTCACATAATATTAGCTAATACTTTAATAGTGCCTACTATGTGCCAGGCACAATTGTAAGCACTATAATCTGTACACAAAATGTGTATAGTGTAAGCACTATATTTGTACAAGCACTATTTTATAAACTATATAAATTGTATGAGGACTATATAAAACAACTAAATGAGGTAGAGTCAGTTAATACCCCCATTTGACAGATGAAGAAACTGAAGCATAGGGAAATGATATGATTTGTCCAAAGCTGGATAGCTAGACAAGATTTGAGTCCAGGCAGTCTGACTCCGGATTCTGTAATTTTAACAACCAGGTTTTACTGCCTCTTGAGTCTTTATATCTAGCCTTGGTGCATAGTACAGAGGTTTATACATTGTACATGCTCAATAAAATTATTTTTCAGCAATTTTATTTCAGGATCATTGTGTCTTACATATTCTCATTAGTTTCACACACACTCATCAATTTGGCCTAAGAGAAACAGTTGAAGTTGAGATGGTGGAATTTTATATGGTGAGTACTCTGCTGCCTTCAAGAAAGCATCAAGGGGACTAATAGGTACATAATATTCACTATCTAGTACTCTGCCAGTTGCTGCCTATAGCAGTAGGTCCTTAAGCAATTTCAACTTTAATGATAGAAGGGAATTCCAAACATGCAAGATTTACACAGGCACAGCACAGATCCTTTGTCTTCCCTTTTTTGCACTGGTCTCGCTCTCCTATGCAGGATGAGAGAAATCCTTTTAGTTCAGCACTTCATTTTCTTTTTATGGTCTGTCACTCAACCACTAGTCCTCTGCTACTATTTGTTTGTCCATTTATCTATCCAGCATTACATGACATATATCATCAGGTGCTTAGGTATTGATCCCAGAAAGGAGGAAATGGAAAGACAATAGATTCTTCCTCTTTTCCAGTCTGTATTGTTCAGTAATCATGTGTAGGAATTCAAGATGTTTGTTTTGGAATTAAAATCCATTCCAAAAAGATGTGGTCTTTAATGCATAGTCTGGAAGTTAAGCATTCTTTAACTAGAAAGTTCTATTCCTTTGTCTTTTTTTTTTTTTTTTTAAAGCCATTGATTTAGTTCTTCTTGAATGAAGTTTCTCATTGGGTATAATTTTGGGTTAGAGAAGACTGGATATTTCCTGATGACAGCAAAGTAAATATATAATTATAGTTTACCCAAAGCCTTGAGTTATAATTGACATTTATTCAGACAGTGGAAGAAGACATAATCCTCCAAGCAACCTTTCCATGGGACGTGAACTCTTAATTCTTCTGCTGAACTGTGGTCCCTTGAAATCCATCTGCATCTGCAGGCTACTCTAAGCTGAGGGTCCCGGTAGGTTCTGGCCTGAGGCTGGTCCCAAAGGGTGAATGTCTTAGCAGGAGAAATTAGTGTCTCCTGAATAAGGTGGCTGGCCAGTTGGAGTCGGCACCAGCCTGGTTTCAGTCTGTGCTGATAAGCCAGGATATACTTTTGAACCCATATGAGGCTTTGATAGGATTCTGAGTGGACCTTCTCCTCCTGGGTTGGGGTTTGGGCATCTCTACTGTATTTGAGGGATCCTGGGCTTTCAGTGAGCCTGGAGGAAGACTAATCCTAATATAGAAGACATGGCAGGGGCCTGAAGGATCAGACAGGAAGAAGGTTCCTTTATACTATGCACTCTTCAAAGTAGGCTACTAGGATGAAATGCTTTACTTCTTGGGTTGGTCATCTCCTAACACCACATGTTGTTTGCTTGGCTGAGCTTTTCTCTCTTGCACTCTCTTTCGGCTCTTATAACTCACAATTTGGACAATCTTAAATATTTCTGCTTCATTATTTATGAAGACCATAACCCTACTGATTAAGTCAAGAGAAATGGATGAGAAGATCTCTAGGACCTATATTCTATGATGTTAATGAGCTTTTCTTTACTCTCAGGAAAATCCAGTGCCTTGCTCCCATTCACTCCATTCTTTTTGGTGGAAAATTATTAAACCAATGGGGGATATTTCATGTGACCATTCTGTTCCATATTTTCATTTTGGTCATCTTTTTTAGTCTTATTTGATTCTGTGCTGTGCTTTGCTGGTCAGAGAGTTGCTTAGAACCCAAGCAAGTCACCTGCCATTTCTAGACCTGTGTCATTATCTTTAAAACGAAGGAATTGAACCAAATCCCGACTCTAACTTCACATGGTCCTAGTGTATTTATGGAGCAAGAACTTGTAGGATTTCAGATTTAGAAATCTAGATCTGTGTGTGTGTGTGTGTGTGTATGTGTGTAAGAGAGAGAGAGAGAATAAGTTTTCTAGGAGATGAAGTCAGAAGACCATAGACAGACATCAGAAGTCTTCTTTATCTGATTCCAAAGTACAGAAAAAAAAAAAAAAGGTTCAGTGACCTCCTCTCACAAGTTACCTCACAGGCCTTTAGACAAATACTGGATGCCCTTTGGCCCAAACCCTGGACTTGACTAAGAAATACAGCCTCCAATGACACTGCAGGAAAGGAAATCTGGGAACTTCTATGACACAATGCAGTCTTGCTGAGAATTTGGGGTTAATATTTAACTCTGGTCATATACTGATACAATTTTTCTATAATAGATTTAAATAAAATTTTAAAAATGCATATAAAAGCCTTGGTAGTTATCCTAATTAATTTCATTTAATTTGAGGGGGTGTGATACTGTATCTTATTTGCCTCTTTTGTTATTTCTATTCTTTTTGTTTCAGTCTTGCCACTGTCTTTCTTTGGCCTTTCTTGGGCATTATGTTTTCTTTTCCATTTTCTCCACTTTTGTAGCCACATTCTACAAGATGTTTCCTTTTCCTCCTTCCATGCTTTATCTAGCTCCTCCAGTCCTATTTTTCTTCATTTCCTCGGTAGCACTTCCCGCTTTTCTTTATGCTGTCTGTTTCTCTCATCATCCTTGCCTCTGTCTCCTTACTCCTTCTCTCCTCCATTCTCCTTTTTTTGCCTCTGTGTTCAGAGTCTCCCGCCTCTGCTCTTTCTTCTTTCCTCTGATCTGCTGACTTGCTTCTCTCCCCTCATTCTGTTCCCCTCCTGGGTGTTTCTTTGGCCCACCTCTCCTTCGCCTCTGGGACTTCATTTTCTTGTTGGTAGATGGGGGCTGATACTGTAAACATTACAAAAATAATTGCATTGAGAACAGGTGGTTCCTGTGGAGTCCCTGAAGACAGAGCCTCTTAGCCAGCCCAGGGTGCCCAGGCTTTCTACGACGTCAGACTGAGCATCAGCAGTGGTGACAGGTCTCTATCTCAGTCACAAGACCCAACATTTCAGAACTTTGGGACTCATCTCTGACACTCACCCCCTCCTCAACTAGAAATGGAGAGGCACTGGGACACCTGGGAAGAGAAAGTGTTAACTCACCTTTGCCTCCACATGTACACTTTCCAGCCATGTTTACCTCAGGGTTGCTTCTGAGGTACTTGCTTCCTGACTCACCCAGTGGCTACTGTGTTCTGCCCAGTCCCTTTCCATCACTCAGGGTGGCCATCTGGGGTCACACCTCTGTGAAGCCCCCATGGTCCTCCTTCAGCCTCAGCTGCAGTTTAGGACTAGGAAGCAGCAAAAGTTTCATTGTACGCTGATTGGTCTCTCATCTCATGCTTTCTGTACACTGTTAGTTTTGGCTCCAAAGGTTTCAACCACATGTGGAAAAAATGCCACAGAGTCCCTGAGGAGAACTAAATGAGAGCTCTTTCTTTCCCTATTCATCTTTCTATTCTTTCTTTTTCTTCCTTCACCTTCTCTTTAGTTCTCTCTCTCTCTTTCCTTTTAATTAATAACTAAAATGTTAATCACTTATCGTCATGTTTTCATTCATTCATTCACTTATTCAGCAAAAAAAAAATATCAGGTGCCTAATGTGCATCAGTTTTGTGTGCTTCTGATGGCACAGACAGGACCACTGAGATTTGTTCTAAATGTAGCTCTTAGGAAAAGACACCTGCAGAACTGATCATTAGAAATTTCTAGGCATTCTTAGAGCCTTACAAAAAGGACTATCTATATTTAACTTTTTTTTCTTTAATTGTATTTGCCACTGAATGTGGATTTCAAATAGTTCCCATTTTAGAGTACGTTTTACTTTGTACCATTGCAGAATCCCCAAACTTGAAAGGTTACATACCTTGTTATTGATAATTACAATAATGACAGAAGTTAACCCTTACCCAGCACTTACTTTGTGTAGGCACGTGAAAAGCATTGTGTGTACATTAACTTAATTTTTACAACCTGATCCGGTAGAGATCATTAATATCCCCATTTTACTGATGAAACTGAGGCTCGGATAGGTTACATTATTTGCCCATGGGCTCTCAGCTGGTGAGTGATGAAGCTAAGACTTCAATTTTGTCTGATAGCAAATGCTTAGTCACATGTTTCCTCACTGTTCTCTATAGTCTCCAGGTTATCCATCAGATCACCCCAGGGGTGGAAGGGAGAACTTGTAATGCAGAGTGACCAAGGTTAAGAGTGGAGCTATCTTTTGACCGGTAAACCAGGAGACGACGAGGCATCACTGTTGACCCATCTCTATGTAGAAGGTACAGGTCACTTGAGGTTGGCCAGATCCCACCCCGGCTGACTTACCTTCTGAGCCTTGGGAATGTCGGTGTGGCGCTGGGCGCGGACGGAGCGGGCCGACTTGGAGGGCTTGAGGGGTGCGCAGTACATCTCCAGCCTCCTCAGATCACAGCTTCGGAAGCAGCACTCATCCACGATGCCTGTCTGAGGTGCCCGCCGACTGCTGGAGCCGTACCCTGTGGGCTTGTCTGTGAGAATCAAACAGAGTGGGTAGGCTTTAGAGTGGAATCTGCTATCTTCACAGCCTTCCCCCCAGCTTCAGATGCCTCTCTTCTCCCTGCACCTAGTTAACCTATCCATTCTCCAATGGCTCAACCTCTTCTTGAAACTGCCTCAATATTCCCTGACCACGAGAGCCTTCTGGATGCCAGTATCTCTCCTGGAGTCGGCACCACATTTGGTAGCGCTAACTCACTCATATGTGCTAATTCACCCAACTCCTCGGCAACCTGTGGTCAAGAATCTTGTCTATGCCCAATCCTAGCCTTTTCTTATAGATTGGATTCGTTGGGGTGCTGCCAGGGAGATTAATTAAAAGAAGATCATGTGCTAAGTTCCCTTAGCCTTTTTAGCAAATCTGCATAGTTTTTTTAATACACAAATGTTTCCTCTTTTGCTTAACTTCTCCCACTGTAAAATCAGATTGAGTGTCAAAGATGTTTTATATCTAGAAAGGACTCCTCATTTTACTGATGTGAGAAGTGAGACTCCAACTTGGGAATGACTTGCTCAAGGTCACTCATACAGTAACTGGTGGAGCCAGAATTCAAACTCCCATCTATTCTCTGCAAAGCCCAAGGGCCTCAGAGAGCACAGGAAACCTGTTATCTGACTCTGGACAAGTCACTTAAGTGGTTTGGGTCTCTGTTTACCCATTTGCCTAATGGGGTTAATAATATATACCTTGAAAGGATTGTTTGAAGGTTAAATGGAAAATTATGAAAAGTGCTTAGCATGGCACTTAACGCATAGTATGTCCTTAATAAATATTGATTCTCTTCCTCTAAACACCCCGTTAGGGTCTTACACAGCCTGAGAAGAAGCAGTACATGTTGTTTATGACTCCATCCAATAGCCTCTGAATTTGGAACGTACGACAGTACCAATGTGATAGGGCTCCCTTTCCCACCACCCTACAGAGACCAGAATAATCAATTTTGTTTTCATATAGAATAACTAGCAGACTGAAACAGAATGAACTAGATTTCCATCTTTCATGTGATTCTGATAAGCCAGACAGAACACCATTAATCAAATTTCTTTTGGTATTTGCAAATCAATCATACTTGGCAAGTAGGTTGAGGTTTTGTTTTGTTTTGGACTTACTTTTCCTGGCTCTAGAATTAAAAAATGCAAAACAAGCCCTTTTGCTAAACCAAGTCTTGCATATATACCAATATACAAAACAGACAAAAGAGAAGCTGATCTGGCTGAGGCAAGGAATGGGTTCTGGGTCTCCCTCTTCCTTTTTTTGCCTCTCTCACTGCCCTTGGCAGTGAGAGGACCCTGAGTTTTCACTGATGCCCAGGCTTAATGGAAGAAAATTTGTGAACCACTGATCCAGGAGAATCCAATTAATCAATCTGACATATTTTCAATATTAATTCCTGACAGAGAAAAAACATCGCATTTTAAATGAAAGTCTTACTTTTGCATAACAATGACACCACCGCTCAGGATGGGATTAAAAGTCAAAATTCTCAGGTATATTTTGACCTGCCTAGTTGGGGAAGATCAGACCCATAGTACCTGCTACCAAACTAGTTTTACTATCGATTACTGCAGAGTGTTCTGTGGCTGTCAACCATTCGTGGCATCCTCTAAGAACCCAGATGGTTTCCTGATGATTGGCACAGCCTGGTGGATACTTCCTCCCTCAGGCAGGTTTACTGTCCTACTCAGAGCAGCTGGAGGTAGTAACTCAGTGAGGGTTCATTTGTGGTCTCTCTGGGCGGGTCTGCTGCTGCTTTCTCCTGGAGCAAGTCCTGTGGGCTTCTCATGACTGTGCAGTTTGGGAGGGACCAGGCAGCTGGCCCCGGTCAGAGCCTCAACTGTGCCTTCACTTGCCATTGGAGCATCATGTCTATAGCAGTCCCTCCACTTCTGCTCGCCGGCCAGGTCCTGGCAAACAGAGACTTGCTGGTCCCCTGAGCTCTGTAAACAAATGTTTTTTGTTTTTTTGTTTTTTGTAATCTTTTCCTGGGACTATAAATTAGAGGAAAGACAAACACGGATTCATGTGGTTCTTTGCAATGCACAAAGGACTTCCACATACTTCCTGCTAAGTGGCTATTTCAGGAGGCAAAGGGGTCAGTCAGTCAAGAGTAGCCCATACACTTTGGTTTTCTCTTGAGGTGGGGAGGAAGGAGAAGGTAGCTTGACCCAGAACGTGGTAGCTGTGCCTGTGGTCAGCCACGAGTAATGATTGCTCAGACTTCTTAATGGATCTTAATTGGGACTTTGTTGATTTGGGGATTTAATGTTTAAATTTAATGTTTGGGGGTGGGGTGGTGGAAGTGGTTCCAGAAACTTTCAAATTTGGCTAAATATCAGAAATAACTGATTTCAAAATCCATGCCTAGATGTTGAAGATGGAGAGAGGCTTTGGAATTCCAGGACCTGTTTAGCATTTCCATGTCAAGCATCTCCAAACTTGATCCTGCTTCTGAGATTCCATAGGTATGGAGCTTCTTGCCTGCCACTAGAGGAAGGCACTGATGTTCATCTCGGAAGGGCAAAGAATGTTTCTACATATTGTGTAATTCTCTTCTTGGTGACTATCAACAGCCATGAAACTCACCACAGGTCTATTTCTTCTTGTGAAATAGAAAGTAATCACCAGAACAACGACGACAAAAACAATAGCACACACCAGGGATCTGGCTTGTTATCTCTTTTACATGAGCCAGACTTTGATATGGTTAAGTCTATAAGATAACTGTGTTTTGTAGTCCATAGGCCGATGAATTTTAAAAGGAGGATTTTAGGGCTTTCCTGGAATGGTTCATAAGAAAGTTTATCTTAAGTCCATATCTGGTTTTAAATTTTGTTGAAATTGTGGTTATACAGACTTGGGTTTTGCCATAAATGTAGATACCACAATCCTAGAGATATGGTTTTCTCTGTCTATTCATAATGACTACAATTGACTCATTGTACTTAATTGGGACTATGTGAATATAACAAGTGTCTACCTATTATCTTTTAAACTTTAATTCATCCTTTTATGTGTCCTATAGGCTTGACTTCTGGTCCTACATCAAGATATTAAAACAGAGTCACCATTTTATACCAATTGAGAGGCCACAGGTGAAGGTCAAAGTTTTTGCCTTTATCTTCAAATATCTCATAGTCCTTCTTTTTCCAGAACCGAAATAAAAGATATTTGCTACTATGGGCTAAAACTGGAAACCTGATATGTTGTGGTTTACTATAAAGGTAATAAAACAATTTGTTCCACTATTGATTTTTGAGAAAAACAGGTATTCTTACTGACCTATAAATTCAAGCTATTGTCAGTTTACAGTATGACAAATTATGATTTTTATGATTAATTCTTAAATGAGATAGAACCAATTGTTCCTTCTTTTTTCCCCCTATTTTCTTTTGTTTTTTATAAGGGCCAGGGATTGAACCCGGGACCTCTGTATATGGGAAGCCAGCTCTCAACCACTGAGCTACATCAGCATTTCCCATCCTTGTCTATGAAAAGTCCTTATTAGACACTATGTAATTCTGCTCCAGTGGGCAGAATAAGAACCAGTAGATGAATAGGAGACAAATATTGGCTTATCATAAGAAATAAAAATTTCTAACAATTTGAACTCAAGAGCGTTAAAAATGGGATGAGCTTCCTTGAAATGTAATGAGCTCCCCATTGCTGAAAGCAGTTAAGTAAAGGCTGCATGAATGCCTGTGAGAGATCCTAGAAGCAGACTCCTGTATTGAGCACAGTAAATGACTGCTAAAGTCCTTTCTAATCCAAGTATTCTATAACAAGTGAAGAAATGGAGGAGAAAACTCATCTGGGCCAAATATTCAGTTAGGTTGGAAATCACTTGCATTGTCTTCAAGAAAGAGGTCTAAACATTTTCTAGCTTAGAGAGTGAAAATGTGTTTTTTTATTTACCATTTGAATTTCTCAAGATTCTCAAAACATTTTTTATTGTCCTTGTTCAACGCTACAACAAAAGACAGACGGCTGGGACAGTTCCTTCTCGAACCAGGTAAGGCCAAGAGTTCTATTGTATGGGCATTGTGAAGTGTCCTTACTCTCATTCAACCATTAGAATGAACAGATGTGTAAAGTTCTACAGAATTTTTCTTGCTGACAAAGTCATGATGTTGAAAATTTACAGACTTGTATATTTATTCCATCAGTAGTTTTGCTCTAGAGGTTTCACAGCATGTAGGCCAAAGATGGCTTAGCAGACAAGCTGGCCACTGCCTAACCTAGACCTTGACTGCCCTGTGCATAGACTTAATGTTTAGTCATAAGGCGCTGCTGTTTGTTGAAAGGTGGCCAACAGACAGAATTCCAATGGTTAAACAGCTGGCTTCTATAATAACAGCACTTCCCTTTAAATAATGCATGGTCAGTGGAGTAATTCAATAATCTGCAGGTCAAACTTGCTAGTTACAAGGGTTTTGGGCAGAATTGTGGCATCATCAAAACTACAACATTTAGCTGAATCTCACATTTTGTCATGGATGCAAGCAACTCACTCCCCTCCATCTCTGAAGGGGAATGTGTAGTTCTGAGATTTAACAAGGGTTATCACTTCTAGAGCAAAGAGCTGTGGGTGTTCATCACTGGTAAAAGGTACTGCTTCTACTGGTGCTCCAAATGCTTGTGTTTCTTACAGGTCCCTGGGAATGCAGGTGGGGCACTGTGCATGACTTTAATTTCCATTGAAACATACCCTCTTGACTATTGAGAAAGCTTTATTTTATCTCTCTCATAGGAAAGGACAGACATTGATTTGAAGTTTTTTTTTTTTTTTTTAAATACACACATTTTCCAAATAGAGACATAGCCAGTCTGAAGATATGTACTTGTTACTCTTTAGTTCTGAGGATAAAACTATTCTCTAGAAATTGCTAACAGAAAGAAGTTTCAAAGTGGTTTTGGAAGCAGAAAAAAAAGAAGTAAAATAATTCAGGTCGGATTTTGAGGTCTATCTCAGAATAATTCTCAATTATATGTCCGATGGAAAACACAAACGGGATTAGATAATAAACTAATTTGTACTTAACTTTAACTGAGGATTGATTGCACAATTAAATATCATAAAACATATATAAGCCAGAAAATTAGTTTTTTTTTAAAAAAAATAACAACAATTTATCCAAAACCTTCAGACATATTGACAAGTTAGAAAATTTTGGAAAGGCTAGTTTCTTAGACAATTTTCCTCTGTAGACTACCTTATCTAATAAAAATTCATTCCGCTGACATAATTTTCTGTGGGTCACTAGTAGTAAACTTGGGTGAGATGCGAGTAATCTTAAAGTTGGCTCCATTTTAGCATTTTAATTTCTATTTTCATTTGTGTAAAAGGGAGCATCCCTTCCTACTACACCTTAGGAAAACTGAACTTCTTTCTTTAATTTCTAATATAAGGAAAATTGTGATAAGACCATTAACCACACCCAAAATGTAATAATACATGGAATGACCAATATTCTCTCAGTTCATAGGAGTTACCTTTAAGTTAAAGCATTTTGGTGAGTCAATAGTTTGCCTTTAAAAAAGACTTATGGAAATCACACTTGAATTATAACGAGTATTGGGATATGTGTAGTTATCTGCTTAGTAAAGATGTGGAAATAAGCTTTTGCTACTATAAACTGGCCACATCGTTACACATTTGGGCAAATGTGGGGATGTACACACACATGGACATAATCAAATTCTAATTTGAATGAAGTGAATTATATTAGTATCAAAGACGGTGGCAAACATTTTGAAATAAGAATCGTTGTTGAAGTGTATCTAAAACATATATTTTGCTTGCCTTGCATGCTGCTAGTGGGCCCTGTACATTTCTCTTTTTCTGCAGAAGGCTCTTTCCAAGTAGGATTGACCTTTGGCATCTTTAAAGGTGCACACTGAGAAAACGTTCCCTTTTCTATGAACTGGATGTTATAAACTTTTCTTGAAAACCTATCAAATTTAGGCATTGATTTCACTTTTGGCCCATGTTAATTTTTAATTGCCAGTGTTTACTGGTCTCGCTGTCTCTCAATTGGACGAGGTCATTTTTTCTAGGAATCATGGCCCTGTTTGACCTGATACCACTCCCACCACTCAGCAACTCTTTCTCTGCTATTAAATCCATAACCCAAAAGACCAAAGTATTCCCTTACCCAATCAAGTCAATGTTTATGGATCTCTGGGTCTAAAAGGAATGAAGCAGAGCTCATGGGGCTGCCTCTTTCATCAGACCCTCCCTTCTTTCGGAAGCTCCAAAATAAAGACAGGTGTAAAAAGGGTGCTATCCAGCACACTTTGGGTTCCAAGGCCAGGGAGCTAAAGTGCAAGGGTTGGGGACAGTAACAACCAGAGATTCAGAGCAGGAACATTACCATTTTAGGGCTCCTTGGAGAAATGGGCCAACAGAGTGGGAAGCAACATGATGTATTACTTTAGCCTGATACAATGCCCTGGAGGATGAGTGTCTTGCCAGGACAGCAAAATTTACTAGCTTAGGTTTAATTCCAGGGCTTGGAAGAGATAGATGTAGCCAACAAAATTATACTTTGGCAAAAGAAATGCTTTGCTGGACAGAAATGTTGTCCTAAGGGAATGGTTTGGTTTATCAACGTCTAAGGTAAAAGATAATCAAATGCCAAGAGGTCATTTTCATGTCTGAATTATTTCAGTGGAGCCTGCTAAATGTTAGCTACCATTTTCTAGTTATATAGCTTCTATTATCTAGAACATATTACAGGATGTGAGTATGATCTTCCTGTGATATCTGTCATACCAATGAAGGAGGTGATATGTGGAGTGGTTAAAAGCACAGGTTTTGGAGTTAGATATGGATCCTGCCATTTCTTCACTGTGCACCTTGGGCAAGGCATCAAACCTCATGTATAAAATGGGAATAATAAGAGTAGCTCTGCAGACTTGTAAGGTTAAAAGACAATGCATGTGTTTTTCAGAGTGACTGGTATGCAGTAAATTCTAAATGGCTGTAAGATTATAATTATTATGGAATTGAACTGGCTAACCTAGTATTCTGGATTGAATTGTGTCCCCCAAAGATATGTTGAAGTCTTAACCCCTGGAACCTGAGAATGTGACTTTATTTGGAAATAGGTACATTGCAGATGGAATTAGTTAAGATGAGATCATACTGGAGTAGGTCGGGTCTTTAATCCAATATGACTGGTGCCCTTTATAAGAAGGGGAGAAGAGATGCAGACACGGGAGGAGAGAATGCTATGTGGTGATGGAGGCAGAGATTGAAATGCTAGATTGCTGAGCAAACCACCAGAAGCTAGGAAGAGACAAGGAATGATTCTCCCCTGTAGATTTCACAGGGAACATGGCCCTGCCAACACCTTGATTTCAGACTTGTAGCCTCTGGAACTGTGAGATGATAAATTTCTGTTGTTTTAAGCCATTGAGTTTGTGGTACTTTGTTATGGCAGCCCTAGAAAACTAAGGCACCTAGGTAGCTGGGCATGTACTCTTTTCTCCCCTTACTCTTCAAAGTGCATCACCCCTAAACTTTGGTTGAAGATGGCCTTACTAGATAGAAAAGGATGATTTTTCATTAAAATATATGAATAACCGCTCATCTGAAAGGATATCTAAATTTATGATGTATAGACTTTCCCAAATAGTTTTCTCTATGAGAACAGATCTTCTAATCAAGTCAAGCAAGGCAAAGTCATATTGGGCTATCTTTACTTCCTTGTTACGTCTGATTTTCCCAAATAATCCAACTGGCTGAAACAATTGTTTTCTCCGTCTTATAGTATCTTCCACTTATTTCAAAACAATGCTGCAAGACATGGGGTGGGTGTGGGGGAAATAAGGAGTCAGAAGTAGTTTTGTAATGATTTTTAACCAGCATTATGTAGTTTTCTCCTCTCTCTTCACTTCATGCCCTACCTCTTTCTTTTTTCTTTCCTTCTCTCCTCTCCTCTCCTGCTATCGATAGCCATTGACATTCCTTTTACCCAATGATGAACTTTAGGACAAAAGACATAGGTGTTCATGCCATGGGGAGTTCACAGTAGGCTAGGAGTTTAGTTCCCTCTCTGGGATGACTGAAGACTATGGTTCACTCTCCTGCCAACCATATTTGGGAATGAGCAGTTACCAAGTATACAGTGTCACCAGGCCCACATAATCACTACTCCATCTTGGACCCATGTCTGAATGAGATTACAACAGACAATAAGAGAAAGAATAAGGAGGGATGTTGAGGCATCGCATACATGGACCTAGTTATCTCATTGTGTTGAGAAAGACTGTGACGAAAATTGTAAGCTGAGCCTGGCTCCGAACTGGAGATTGTAGCCATGCCACCAGCATTATCTCCTATGCTGACACTGTTTTCTTAGCTTACTCTTTCAGATGTGGGAAGAGAAGCCACGTGGGCAAAACATAAGGCATTCGTGAATAGAGGGTAACGCCCCTCTTATTGGTGCCACAGAGAGATGAATCAGCCAAGGGGTATTAAAACACAATTTTCTTTATTTTTAGTTTCACTCCAAGGTCTATGATTTCTCTTTTCTTTGCAACTTGGCATCTGTCCTGCATTCTCAGGGGCCCTGCTCCCAGTCAGTCTCCTCACTCAGGTCTCTGTTTTTTTTTGCTTGGGCACAGCTGGAGATTTTCCCAGGGTGGGTGTGACACAGTTAGGATGGCAGGTGAAGGGGTGATGGCTGCCAGGGAAGTCTGGCTTGTCTGAAGGGAGAGTGTTGGGAGGTGGAGGCCCTATTAGGAGATGCATCCAGACCTGCATTAGGGAGTGAACTGTTGGAAGGCAGCCTCTGCAGCAGCAGAAACAGCCCTTGGCACTATCACAGAGAAGGAAGCAGCCAGAGTCAGCGACAGATTGAACATAAGGAGGAAGGAGATGGTCAGGATGTTACATAATATAAATGACCCCGTGATGGGTTGTGTTGTGTATGATGTACCTTTCATGCCCATGTGTCAGTGGTGGTGTTCTGGGATTGAAAGCTCCTGGGAAGTGTTTTCTATAGCACCTAGCACAACATAGTTTGAATCAACACTGGATTCTAGTCCTGGACTCTGCATATGAACTCACAAGTCACCCCTGATTTCAGCTTTTTTATATAGACAGCCAGTTTTGGATAATATCAAGCATATCTTCTAACGGGATGACGTGAAAGATGATTTGAATGGATATGCTACCCATTTTTTAAAATCAATAAAGTATATATTATAATCAGTGCTTCTCCCTAATAATAGGGAAATACAGTAATGACAAGAAGTTTGGTGAAGGAACCAGGAGTCTCCTCTTTGTTAGGTTTAATTTGAGATGAAAACAAGATTTATAAGCTGAGTTTAAGGAAATCAGGAATCAGTGTTGATTTTGATGAAGAAAAATGGGAAAAATGTCCAATGTAAAGGTGGGCTTGAGTAAGGGGAGGAGGCAAGATATCTATGGGGATTGCAGAAGCCAGTTTAAGGCAGGATATAGGTGTGAATTAGAAGGAAGAGAAGAAAGAATCCTTAAGAGAGTCATTTGGTGGAGCTGTTGAAGCAGAAGGAAAGAACCAAACTACATTTTGTAAACTGGCTCTTAAAGGCTTTGATGAAGAGGGATGGTTTTCACTTTTGCAGGCACTTGGAAATAAGAGTCTTTCTAGAAATCCCCGAGCATGGCCTTTTACTATTATTCTTTGTAAAGTTGCATCTTTAAAAGATGTCTCTCTCTGCCCTAGGAAGGTTGTTAACATTTTTTACCATAATGCTTAACTTACTAGTGCTCAGTGTAGGCCAATGTTTCATTTCACCAATTTCCTTGGTGTCTGTCTGTGGTATATAAATCCTCTATGTGATATTCAGTTCCTTTCAGGGGGACAGATGCATATTTTCCCTGGAAAATTCCAGCTGCAACTACATGTTATTTCATCTCTGAGAATCTGAATGGGCTTCCAGACAGGCCATCCTCTGTGTCATTGGTACCCATGGCCCAGAGGACAAAATCAGAAGATAATGATCAAATGCTAACCACCACCACCACCCCCCTTTTAAAATTAAGTAACCTAAGATTAAGGTCATTAAAACTTTAAAACCTGTGCAAGGAATTCTCAAACAAGTTATAGTATATTGATCAAAATACCAAGCAAGTATGCAGACTGAAGCTTAATGTTTCATTTAGAGAGTGGTTGTATTATTTCAGGAATTTTCAGATAAAATCTGGGCTCATCAGACCATCCTTTCTTTCTGTGGAATTTTTCTGCTATACTTTTTCTTCCTTTTCCCTCAAGTTATTATATTTCCCTCAAATTATTATATTTTGAAGTATTTCATTTGTCATTGGACATGATAGCAAACTCCAGGTCACCTGAAGAGATTTCTTAGTAACCTTCTGGCAAACACTAAGTCTTTTAGCTTTTAGCCATTGCACTTCACACAACACATTTCTCCTCCCCCAGCAAATTTTATTATTTTTTAAATTGAAGTGAACTATGAATAAAGAGAGAGATATGGTTAAGCTGCTGCTTGTCTCCAAGCTAAATCATGTTCTCATCCATAGTTCATCAGGGACTGACATCTTGCCTACATGCCCAAACTGTCTCATTAAATGCTTTTTAGCAAACATCATTATCCATCAAGAAAAATCGCTGATTCTCATACTATTTTATTAAATTGAGCAAAGAGAAAATATCTTCAGTTTGTGATATTGGCTGGAGAAATACAATCCCCCTCCCCGCCTCTCCCCCCCACCCCCCATACACTGTGAATGACCACATCGCTCTGCTCTGAGACTCCGAGGAAATGGCCTCTTGGCCTTCTAGCTGGTTACTCAACTTCTGTGAATTTTCTTCCTGAGAACCTAGAAATGGGTGCCCCTGGAGTTATTTTCCAATTTATCACAAAACCTAGCCATGGTTGCAGAATCAGTTGGCCTCATTGGGAGCAAGCAATGTGAGGCCAAAAGTGACATTCAGATGGGGAGGCTCTTGGTGCAGTGGCATTGAGACAAGACAACTGCTTGGGGACCATTTTACTTCCCCTGTCACTTCTCTCTACTCTCTTTTGGCTCAGATCTAGGTTTGGAAAGGCTGTAGGGAAGCATTTCTTATGCTAATACTTATGCATCTGATCAGCTCTGTCCTAACTCTGGCAGGAAGTGAGGGCTTCAGTTCAGGGTCTAAATACTCTCTTCTGATGTAGAGTCTTTCAGTGGGGGTAGCCTCCATTTTCTCCTCCCAGCCTTCAGCCAGTACCTGCTCCCTTGTAACCACATGCCAACCTCTTGTATGTGTGAGAAAGGAGAATATCAAATACATTGACCTCTTGATGAAAATGGCTTGCATATTCTGCTATGGCAACTAGATGCATATTTGTATAAATATTACACATCTAAAGCTTTAGGTTGATGAGAAGAAATAACCCTCAAAATCTTATATAAGAATGGAAAGAGAGAAGTTAAGCTTTTCAATTCTGAGTGATAAGGCTTCTGATAAGAGAATAAAGAAAGAGCTACCACATACTCATTCCTGACCTGTGAGATAAAGTCCCTGAAGATGACCTTCCAAAAAAGAATGCTAGGAAAAAGGGGGCTGTTGGTTCTGGAGCATTTTAATCTACTTCTAAAGACTTGCCTTTTACTTTTTTTCTTCTTAAGCAACCTCTCCTCATCCCTCTCCCTTTCCCTCTCCTCCTCCTCCTCTTCCACCTCCTCCTCTTTTTTCTCCTCCTCCTCCTCTTTTTTCTCCTCCTTCTCTCCTTGTCCATCTTCTTTGCTTCTGGTTCTAGAAGATAGGTGGGTAAAGGTCACTTGTAAAGTCCTCGTCTTCCCATGTCTTCTCATTGAACCCATTCTCTCACAGTCCACTGAGATGTGACCTCAGCAAGCATTTCCCACAGTTGGACTCTGAACCGTAATAAATTCCTTGCATTCTTCAGAACATCTGTATCTTTTTTGCCACATATTTTTTCCTGGTACTGAAGAGGCCGCAAATCACCTTGTACTTCTCTTTCCAGGCTGTTGAGTTTTAACCATCTCTTTTCAAATGAAATTCATCTCTTGTCCTCCCTGTGGCTTTTTGTTTTCCAGCCTCCTCATCTCCCCCTATCTGGGTTACTCACCTGGCATCACCAGCAGTGTATTTCTTCTCTCTGGCCTGAAATCACTCATTTCTCCAAATGTCAGAGTAACTATGCAGACCATGCTACTGGTTTGAAGCTTAAGTAAGCTCCTTAAGATTATTTATTTATTTATTTATTTATTTATTTATTGCGGTACCAGGGCCAGGGATTGAACCCTGGACCTCGTATGTGGGAAGCTGGTGCTCAATCACTAAACCACATCAGCTCCCCTGATTTGTTTTTTTCGTTTATTTGCTTGTTGTTGTTGTTTTTAAAGGAGGAATTGGGGACTAAAACCAGGACCCCCTCATGTGGGAAGCAGGTGCTCAGCTGCTTGAGCCACATCTGCTCCCCCCAACATGATTTAAATGCACAAGTGCAGACAACACCTCCATGTAAGCAAAAACACTTGAGAAAACTCAAACCTAGAGGATACTGACCAACTAGTAAGAGAGAAGAAGCAATAATAGGATCCAAATACATAACCAAATGAGCTCAGAAATGTTTCCATTAGACACAAGTTTCTCCTAGGATTGCTAGGATTGAAAGGAAGCATTTCATTCCTCCATTCATTTTATATTTAAACTTATTTCTTTGGGATATAAGTTTGCAATAACACACTACCAATATTTTCCCTTTTTTTCCAGTGTTTTTTATTAAGCTATTATAGTAAATATTACTTTTTGTGCTTTATCTCATTTACATCCTTACAGCAACCACATAGTATAGACATTATTTCTATATCCATGTTACATATGAGGAAAATGAGGCTTAGTAAAGGTAAGTAACTTGACCCAAATCATACAATTAGTAGGATGTAGAGCCAGGTCATCTCAACCGGGGACCCCTTGAAAGTTGGAGAATTCCCTAGTGATGAAAATTCTGAAATTGATACCATTACTGGGATTCTCAACTCACCATGAAGCTAATATCCATGAAGTAAATGGGTGACATCATCTAAGTCAGCCCCCCTACCTTGGAATTTGAAACATGTGGTAGACGGAGTTTTATCCTAGGTATTCTGGAAAGTGCCAGAAGGAATGTCAGGCGTGGTTTTTGCCCTTGGGAGAGCAGTCTGTGCAATTCTGCAGCTAGGGCACAGCTCACATCTCACCCCATTTTGGAAGGGATGCATAGCTCTGTCATGCAGCCAGACCATTTTGTTTCCAATCCCCCTGAACTGCACAAAGTTATAACAACTTTAACAGAAATTGAAATAAAGAAATTTTACCCATAATACTGGCATCCCAATAAATCACATTAGCATCACTTTTCTATTTTTTCTAGTTCTCATCCAGATGTACACATCATTTGACAGAGTTACAGTCACAGTCTAGATTGAATGTACTATTGAGGGTTTTTTAACTTACCATCAGATTGCAGCATTTTCCACATTGCTACATAGTCTTCCTAATGATAATTTTACTAGCTGCAGAATATTTTATTGGATGGATTTATCATCATTTATTTCTTTAACAAATCTCCTATTATTAGACATTTAGGCTATTTCCATTTTTACCATTAATTAATGCAGCAATAAATATCTTTGTACACATATTTTCTTCTCCTTTTAGATCATTTATAAGAATTAATTCCCGGGAATGGAATTAGTGAGTCAAAAGTTATTATCAGACAATCCTATTCTGATGAAAGTCAACAATTTTGCATAAGGGCCACGAAGAATTTAAACAATAAAGTAGAGAATTATATCCAGAATTTCTCCCAGAATTAGAAAAAAGACAGCCAAGGTGGAGTATAAACAGGAATCTTACCTGCATCCTGTGAATTAGAATAAAAGAACCAATTTCTGTTTTCAATTACTAGTGCAGTTTCCTCTGAAGGTAACACGGGGTGTAACCAAGACTTGGGCTTGGCATTCTAAGGTTGGCTAATCAGAAGAAAAACCAATGAAATTGATGACAAGAGGTCATGGCTCTCAACTTTCAAAATCGCCAAGTACCATGAATGAGGTTTCTTCTCGTTGAAGGATGGGAGAGGTGGGAGAGACTCAATGAGCACAAGCTCCAATGCAGCACCGCACCCTCACATATGGAGTGTGGGAGTCCTAATTAAAAAAGGCTCTGTTCCATGTTCCCTCTGAACCCAATTCCTTTCTGGAGAACCTGGCCCCTGCCCAGTCTGTCTCTCAACCTTCTTTCAGGCTGTAATACCCTTAACAACCTGCCTACCCTTCCAATCCAAAATTTGCCTAACCATATCTCCCCTCCTTCCATCACATTATTCCTCTCCTGCTTATAATCGTTCAATCACAAATATTTATTGAGTACTACCATTCTCTGGACACTGTTTCCACCACTGAGAATAAGTGAATAAAACAAACAAAAATGGGTTAATAGGTCAACATCCCTTTTATAACCCTGATTACCATGACAACCTTAAAGGAAACTGTAGAACAGAGATGCTGAGCGCAATTCAATGCTAGTTGCCTAGAGTCAAGCTATTTGTTCAAGTCTGAGGCTAGCAAGAGAGGGCTTCCTCAGGTGCCCATGGTCATTCTCCTAATAACTTCTCAATGTGTAAAACAATTACTTTGTGCATCATAAACTAGAACTTAACTATATTAGCCTTTATTTTCTGTTTTGTGAAGACTGGTCCATTTCCCCAACTTAATTTTTTATATAACTTTTTATTGAGGTAACATATATATAACTCAAAACTTCCCATTTTAATAAAACCACTGTCAAGGGTAAAATTCTGTGATATTAGTCACATTCACAGTGTTCTGCTACCATCACTATCATCCATTACTGAACCTTTTTAATCCCCCCAAACATTAAGCAATAATTCATGGGGAATGGGGAGTTATTGCCCAGGATGATTTTAAGCTTCTTGAGGGAAGAGACCATGTCTCATGCTTCTGTGTCTAGAAGCACAGCATTGGGTATTTATTGGGCACTTCATGCATGCTCATTGACTAGTGATAATTTGGGGTGCACAAACAGTACACAGAGAGAAGTAATAAAAATACATTTTTTATTTTTATTTATTTTTTGCCTTGGAAAGAAGAAACCTAACATCAGGGTCAGTTTCTGTGTCTCCAGGTCCTCTTTTGCTATAGGAGGATGATAATAGTATTTACCTCTTGTAAGGCGATTTTGAGTTCAGGTGCATAGAGTATGTGACAGAGAGCAAGACACCTGAAACGTCATCTCATCTCACCAGCATTAGCATTATCGTGATTAATTAATTACTTGTGAGGCTCTGTGGTGAGGTGGCTAGAGCACAGCCTCAGGAGTCACTTTGCCTGAGTTCAAGTTTCTGCTTAGGTGGCGGTACGCAAGTTACTTAACCTCTCAGGTCTCAAAATGGGGATGTGCATAAGTACCCATCTCCCAAGGTGCTTGTGATAATTGCATGAATAAACACTGATCAAATGTTAGTTAATATGACTATTCAACAAAGAGTCAGTGAATGCTCATTATGTGCTGGGCACTGGACTCCCTGCTCAGAATACAGAAGAGGACAAAGCAGACATGCCCTGGCCTCCCTGGAAGCCTGTAGTTCTTAATGTACGTTGGCATTACCAATAGCTAACTCCATAGCTAACTCCAGAGAGTACCTGGCAGTTCACAAATCACTTTCACACACATTCTGTCCTTCAGTCCTTTCAACAACCCTATGAAGCAGATGGTATTATCCCTGTTTTATAGATGTGGAAACAGTTTAAGTGATTTATGAATCTGGAAGCCACTTTGATTTCAAACGGTAAGTTCTCTTGACCCACATACCTGCTCCTAACCCCCAAGAATGGATGAATTTCAGTTTCATAAATCTGTGGTGGCTCCTGAATCAGTCAATGCTCAACATGACTAACACATCGTGGGGTGGGTGATTACACAAAGATACATATCAGTGATTTTCAAACTTGAGCCTGCATCAGAATCACCAGCAGCCTTGTGAAAACACATTGTTGGACCCCATCCTGAGAGTTTCTCTTTCAGTAGATCTGGAGTGGTGCTCAATAATTTGCATTTTTAATGATTCCCAGGTGATGCTAATGCTTCTATGTGATAAAAACTTCCAACACAAGTCTATATGATTAAGTGCTATAGCACTAGAGAGAGGGAAAGGGCCAATGATGAGTAGGGTTCTGGGAAAGACTTCTTACACTTTAAAAACTCCAGAAAACCTTCAATTCTCTTCTGATAACTGTTAGTAAAGGCAACCATATGTTAGTTTGGTAGCAGAATTAGTTTTATGGCAAAAAAGGAAAGAAAAATCATGACCCTCCAAAGTAAGAAACTAAATTGAAATGCAAAAACATATGTTGACCCTTTTCCCTTCCCTGCATTTTTTTATTTGCACGGTCTTTGTCATTCTGAATTCTAGCTAGCACCTGAAGACAACAAGCCAGGTTGCAGGGAAGGAAATTAGAGCCTTAACAAATTCCCTAGTCAAATAGAAAGGTAGAAACACAGGGACATCCTCTGATATTGAAAGTCACATTTTCTAAGAACCAGGTTCAATTTATTTTTAAGGTTTCAAACTTGTCAGGTGTGTATTCAAAGCAATCTGCTCAATTGTAAAACTTAGCTCAGAAGAACCCAAATCTACCTTTACTATGCCTTACTCTTTATAACCACTGAAGGTAATGCAAAGAAGCCAGAAAGGTGGGGTGGGCTCTTGGCACACCTTCACGGCCACATCATCAAAGCACCCTTTCACAAGTCATTCAAAGCTCATGCCAAAGGAGAGCTAAGGGCGAATAAACCACTGATGATTGCATATAGAACCAAGATGGTTATATAAACCAGAGGATATTCAGTTTTGCAAAAAGAAAAATTATAATTTGTTGCCAGTCAGCCTATACATAATCAAAAATTTCTCAAGCAAATGTTAGGATCAATCGCACTGAGGAAATGGGACTAATTAACCCAACTGTTTTGATATTTAAGTGGTAGGAAGAGGGCAAACGGTGCTCTATTTCTTTTCTGAGCCCTCTCATGAAAGTGTGTGTGAGGCTCCCATAGCTTTAAATCAAACAGTGCCCCACAGAGCAGGAAATCCATATTGGGAACACCAGGAGGGAAAGCAGGAGCCACTGCTGGCTTGGCAATTATGTCCTTCCTCCAGGTCCTTGTTTCCATTTCCCTTTAAAGAAGAAGTTGGGTATTTAATGATTCCTTTCCTAGTTACTTCCTTCCTGTTGTCTCAGTAGGTGATCTCAGAGCATGTCTTCTTCACAGATTTATTTCTGGGAAAGATCAGAGGAAAAATGATCTCATTTGCTAATTGGGAAGCCAACTGGGTATCCCCAGGACAGACTGTACCTCCATGTAGAGGGTTCTCCCCCACCTCTCTAGCTGTTTCTCATACCACAGTCACAGAGAACTCTCTTGGGAGGTGGCCACTGGCATAGAGATAGTTATCAAGCATCCCTTGTGTATCAACGACTCCCCCAAGGCTGAAAAAAGCTTGGGAGGACGTCAGGACACAAGAAACTCACAGGCTAATAAAAAACATGGGTCAACGTGAGCCTTTCGCAGAAACTCATTAGAACTTTAGCATTGGACAGGTCATTAGAAATCTTCCAGTCCTGGGGCTTTTTATCTTGGGGTCTATGGATGAGTTTTGGGAGGATGTCCCAAATCAAATATAGTCCATGTCAAGATATTTGTGAATACCTTGACATGGATTATAATTATGTATGTTTATGGATTTTCCTGGAGAGAAGAAATGCAGACTCTCAAAAGATTCTGAAAAGGCTCCACCATTATTATTATTATTATTATTATTATTATTATTATTATTATTTTAAGTTTGAGAGGGGCAAGCCTGGGCTCACGGAGAAGTCAAGGCAAAGTCAGGAACAGGACTCCCTGCCTCCCGTGGCAGTCTTCTTCCTAATACACCTTTCAGAAACAACTAGGGCCGGCCTACACATTGGCTGCTCATGATTTGGAATCATATCCCAAATGTGAAATCCTATGTCAAAGGAACCAAGGTATCTCCTCAGCCCAACAGTCTCCAAAAATGTTCCTCCATAAGCACCATGCAAAAATCTTTGGAAACTGCTTCAAATGTTATCCCATTTTGGAGATTCTTATTGTCCCCCAGCTTATTCAAGGTTATGAGAAGTTCAGCTGTGAAGAAATCTATTTGAAGGTACTGAAGTCTGCTCTCCCACACTTAATGGACCACTGGATCCCGGTTTTTCAGGAATAACTATTAGCTTCCTGAGGAACTAAGGCTCTTGTGTCCTGCAATTTCTCCCATCTTTTCCTCGCTTCTTTTGATTAAAGAACATGAAAGTTCTTTGGAAATGTAAATAGTTAACTGAGGAATAGTGCATTATCAACCATTAAGACTCCAGCAAAAAGTAGTACTCAGTGTGAGTGAAGAGAACATGAGAATGGTTGCTAAAGGAGACTAAAGCTGTAAGGTCTTGAGACTTCCCTCCTCGGAGAGGTTTCCACTCCATCTAAAGTAGCTGCCACCCTGATTGATGTCTATCATCTCATTGTTTCTTTCAAACATTTATCATGATTTGACATGGTCCTGTTTATTTATTGTACTTTGTTTGTATCCCCCCCCCCCATTGGAATCTAAGACCCACAAGGCCTCATATGTCCTGTTCACTGCTGTAGCCCCAACACTCAGAACAGAATTACATAGAGTAAGTGCTTAATGAATGCATTTTGTGTACATGTGGGGGCACATTAGTGAATGGATAGAGAAACTATGATTTGTCCATCACTGTATCCCCGGTGCCTATTGTTGGTGCTCAATAGATGTTTGCTGAATAAATGACTGGAGAGGGCTGTCTGCATTGTTTCTCATGTTCAAGTCATACTTCTGGGTATTGGAAAAATTGGATGATATTTAGGTTTTTCAAGCACTGATAAAAATTGAGGTTCCTCTCTCACTGATTGAAATAATAGAATGTTTTTTTTCAAATTGCACTAAGTTGGGAAAAGATCTTCAAACCTTAGAAGGTAGGATTAGAATTTAAAGTGACCTTTAATAATTTGGAAAGGGGGAATCATTAAAAATAGGAAAATGCTTAAAATGGACAAAAATGGGCCCCAACTGGCAGATACAAGTACTATAGCAAAATAGTGTGGGCTCTGAGTGAGCAAGATAGTAGTACAACAAAATTGTAATATGAAGCTGGCATATGTAGAGAATTATTAAATGAAAGCCTAGAGAGTAATCCTTCCACAAAACTTGGCTTTGCTGAGGTTTTAATTAGAGTGGGAACTCAGATTTCATGCTCCTATTAAAAGACTCCTTTGGAGAAGCTGGAAAAGATCCAGATAGGAGTAAGAAAAATGATAACTGGGTAGAAAATGAAGTCAAGATTTAGCCCCAAAAAGAAAAGGCTAAGAGATGACTTATTCACCACCACCAGGTATAAGAAGGGCTATTATCACACAGACTACTTTCCCTCATTCCACTGAGGACTAGACAAGGGTAAACACTCATACTACATTGAAAGTGTTTCCACTTAAACATCAGGAAGAACTTTTGATTATACAGAGGAAACATGCCGACCCAGGGCACTGTGGGAAGCTGAGCAATTGTTACCCTGGAGATTTTTAAATGTAGGATGACAACCATCTGTCTTGGAAGGCTTAGACAGAGGCACGGGACTGGACCTAAGGACCTCTTGGCTTTCCTTCCGTCGTTGATTTTGTGTTAAGAATCACAGCCACTAAGCACCCCCATTCCACAGTAATCCTCCATTCCCGTCAAAAGACAGAACCCACACTGTCAAAATCCCAATGGCTTCCCTTGGGAGGAGTTCAATTGTTCTCTTTTGAGTGAGAAGGAAATTGATAATGTTGCTTCAGCTGCTTCCCTTCTCTGGCCCCCACAGAGAAGAGGCCAGCGTTTGTCCTGATGGGCCTCCCTAAATTCTGGGATGGGCCTGCTCTCCATCTTGTGTGGGATTGGCAGATGTGGAGCTGGTTGGAGACAGTTGATTCCTCAAAGAATCAAGGAATGTCAGAGCTGTAAGGTATTTCAGAGCTAATCCAGATCAATCCCCTTGCTACTCAAATGAGGAAACTGAGACATTGCAAATTAAATAACTCTCTCTAGGGCATGCAACTAGTTCTTTCCAGCATTAGGAATAAAATCCAGGCCTTGGGCTACTTGTTCCACACTGACTCCTCACTACCTGTGCTTGCACTTCAGTTAGAAGAAACATTTTTAATGCTCATAGAATGTCTAAAACCATTATCTTAGGTATCTTGACTGTAGGTGGAAAGATGAGAAAAGAAGAGCAGAGATTCTAATCGTAGGTTATGGATATGTGGCAGTGTTATTCAGCTTGAGTGAGCAAGGGTAGGTCACCCATACTGTCTAGAAGGTTAGTTTCACCATGTGTAAACAGGCCATTTGGGCCAGGAAATTTTTTAAGGCTTATTCCAACTCCAGTGTTTTATGATTCTGTAATTCTAAATTTTAGTCTCAAAAACAATAAGTAGAAAATCAGCAGCTGGTCTAATGGCATGAGTTTTTTGGGAGAATATTTGTGGTGTGATCATATGATGCTCAGCCTCTTCACGACTCTAAGAATGGCAAATTTCTCTTCTTTCTTTTTATTTTTAAAATTAAATTAAAAGTTTAATGTTTTTAAATTATATATTTTGATGCTTCAGCTATCACCTATATGAGGAAACTTCTAAACCTACTTCTGTGGGCTTGCGCTCTATCTGAACTTTGGTACAACACCATAGGAATTATCATCTGAATTCCCTATTAATAAATGGTGTCTCTAAAGCCAAAGCCAGCATCTTTGTCATTGACCAGAGTCAACCAAAGTGAAATCCTCTTTTGGATTTGCCCACATCTGCAACATTATTCTCTCTCTCTTTTTTCTGAAAGATTTATTTTATTTATTTATTTCTCCCCCTGCCCCCTACCCTCATTGTTTTGCGCTCACTGTCTGCTCTCTGTGTGTTCTTCTGTGTCTGCTTGTCTTCTCTTTAGGCAGCACTGGCAACCAATCCTGGGACCTTCTGAAGTGGGAGAGAGGCGCTCAATCTCCTGTGCCACCTCAGATCCCTGGTCTGCTGTGTCTCTTATTGTCTCTCCTCTGTGTCTCTTTTTGTTGCATCATCTTGCTGTGCCAGCTCTCTGTGTGGGCCAGCTCTCCCATGCAGGCCAGCACTCCTGTGTGGACCAGCACTCTGAGTGGGCCAGCACTCCTGCGTGGACCAGCTCTCCGCTCAGGCCAGTTCACCATGTGGGCCAGCTTGTCTTTCACCAGGAGGCCCTGGGAATCGAACCCTGGACCTCCCATATGGTAGATGGGAGCCCAACAGCTTGAGCCACATCCGTTTCCCAATACCATTTTTCTCTTGCTTACTCAGTCCCAAAATCTTAGAATCATCTGTGACTGTTTTCTACTCCTTTTTCCTTTTATCCAAGAAGGCACCATATTCCATCAATTCTTCCTTTCTCCTATCTCTCATGTCTCCTTCTTCCTGCCTATTCCTGCTGCTCCTTCAAAATTATAGGCCCTCATGGCTCTCTTGCCTCTAGTTTTGTCATACCCTTGATTTGTGTTTTATATAAACTTGGAGCAAATGGGACAAGTGACAGAGGATGACAGTTGCAGGAGCTGAGTGAAAACTGGGAATAGGCAATAGTTGGGAAGCAGACTATGGAATATACGAATGCAGAAGTGTGGTGCCCCAAACTTCTGAAGTTCTTGGGTAGAGGATGGACTTTTCATGGGATGTGGAATGGGGTTACAAACCATTTTATGTAGATACTGGGGGAAAGTGTGACCCAAGGAGCTTGGAAGACTTGGGGACATCTGGTTTATCTGGCTAATAATAATAACACTATTTCATTTAACTCTTGCAACAATCCTATGAAATGGTCACCATTATTATCTACATTTTACATTTGAAAACACTGAGGCTTAGAGGCTTATTAATTTGTCTCAAGGATACATGCGTGAGCACTAAATCATCCTACTACAAATCATCCTCAAGTTTGTCAACCTGAGTAGAAACTTCCTTCATGACAGAAGCCAATGGGAGGAGCTCAGTGGTGGGAGAGAATGAATATAGGGGAGGATGAGTTGACAGAAACACATTATTATTTAATAAACTGAAAGTAGATTTTCAATGTAAATATAAATGGCATATGAACAAAAAAATCAAGGAACTCAAATCAAAATCAGCTTTGCCCACTTCAGTAGAAATTGCTGTATTCTTCACTGAGCTTGGTAGAAATTTACGTGTAATGACTCCCATGTGTCTGTTGAAAACCACATGGTAAACATCATTGTCATTAAATGTACAGGGTCATGAATTTCATAAATAATTTCTCCTTAGTTTCAAACTTTACAAGATATAAGAAAGGCCCAAGTACTATTTTCAAGGGCCTTTGCTTCTTTGTTTTTACCTATTCTGGTGTCTATAACTTTCCATCCTCTGCATCTTCTAAGAGGAGCCTAGCATGAAACAATGGGAAAGAAAGCCCAGCATACCTCTTAACACATTTACTTGTTATGGCACAGTGGACAGTGTCAAAAGAATGTTTTTCTTTATCCTTTTCCAGAGTGCCTTCCCACATTAGTTTCTTTGACCTGATAAATAGAATGAAGTGAAAATGAATGTTCTCTATCTTCTAAAAGACCCACAGCCTGAACTCCCATCACTTTAGACTCTTTTTTTGAGCTCTGCTTTTGCTAATCGTCATCTCTTAGGGTGCTAAGAAATTTATTAATTGCTACTGTCTTGTTCAACACCATCCAACAAAGAAAGGAGAGGGCAACTGAGGATAAAGACAGTCTCTTGAACAGCTGCTCATGTGCTGTAATGCATCTGGCTAATGGATAGGGTGTGAAATTGCTCAAGAAACACTGCTACCAGAAACTTTGTTAATGTGTTCTTGCCCAAGTTGGTCTAAAACCTGGAACAGAGCCAGTTTTATATGCAGGCAGAATGCTAATAATAATCAACATTGACTGATCATCTACTATTTGCCAGGCACCATGCTAGGCACTGCCTGTCATCACACATCATACTATAGAAGAAGGTGTTAGTCTCAGTTTTGACACTATGGGAAAATGGCTCTGGGATCACAAAAATCATTAAGCGGTGCTGCTAGTATTGGCATCTGGATCTGGCCGACACTAGATTAAAGTTATTTTTGCAGTGCATAGGTATGTACCTAAGTGATATGTTTAATGAACTCTGGGATGGTCATTCTGGCAGGGATTTCTAGTCATTGCCAAAAATCCATTCTCCCCTCCCTCAATAACTATAGAAAATCTAAATTTAAGTTGGTTACCTTTCCCAGTCTCCCTTGCAGCTAAGTGTGGTTATGGGCCCAAGTTCTAGACAACGGAATATAAGTGAAAGTGTCACATAGCAGCATCTGGAATCTTTCCTTAAAACACAACCAGTGCCCCACCCTGATCAAAATGGCAGAGGGAGATGCTTCAGGGCTTCATCATCCCACAGAAGTTTAGAACAACCAGCAAGGACTGACAGAAATATCTTTATTAAAGCTCCATAAAATAATTAAAGGACTGCAGTAACAGTGCTGAATTAAGAAAAAGGCTATTTAAAACAGCAGTAGGATCTTGTGGCACCCTGGCTGACCCTTCTCCCCTGCTGCCTCTAGCTCAGCATAGAGCTGACCTGTGCATCCCATGCAGATCCCTGGTCCGCATTTGAGAGGAAGTGGAATAACCCTTGTGTACATATTGGGAGCATGTATGTTTGGCCCAATCTGTCTGAAAGACTCACTATCCCAGAACTTGTCCTATGTATAGAAGGCAGCTCACTAAGCTCTCCTACAGACTGCTATGAGGGAGCAGTCAAGTAGCTGCCTGGGTCAGAGAATTTCTGGCTGTTAGATATACAGTGCAGTACCTGGAGCCTTGAGGAAACTGTTTCCTAGGGATGAGGGGACATTCATATCTGTGTAAATGGGGAATTCCTAGGGCCATGTGTGCATGCCCAAGACAAGATACATGTGCAGAAAGGATCTGATCCCTATACTTTGGCCTCAAGCTATTCTCTAAACTAATTGTATGGATAAGCCAGGTGTTTTCTTTTTTTCCCTCCTTTTTTTTTTTGTTAGCTCCTGGCATTCAAGAAAAGGTCTGTCATAACACGAGCTGTATACAAGCTTAGGAGAAGATGCCTCAGAGTCTAAATTCCAGTGACAACACATTAAAATATTCTAATGCCCAGGTTTTCAGTAAAAGATTGCAAAACATACAAGGAAACAGGAAGTGATGGCCCAGGCAAAGGAGAAAATTCAATGAAAGCATTAGAAATTATCAATGAGGAGGACCAGACCTGAGATACCAGATTAAGACTTCATTAAAAAAAAATAGTCCTAAATAGGCTCAAAGAGTTTAAGGTAAACATGCACAAAGAACTAAAGGAAATAGGGGAAATTATAGATGAACACAAAGAGAATATCAATAGAGATATGGAAATTTTGGGAAAGAACTAAACAGCATTGAAGACCTTTGTACTAGAAATCAAAAATTCTCTAGAGTGGTTCAATAGCAGAATGGAGCTGAAAGAAGAATGAATCAGTGAACTTGAAGATATGATGATTGAAATCATTCATCTGAGGAGAAGAAGAAAGAATGAAGAACAGTGAAGAGAACTTGAGGAAACTGTGGTACGTCATCAAGCATTACATTATGTGTACTGTAGAAGTCCCAAAAGGAGAAGGAAGGAAGAATGGGACAGAGAGAACATTCAAATAAATAATGGCTGAAAACTTCCCAAATTTAATGGAAGACGTGAATATACACATCCAAGAAGCTCAATGAACTCCAAACAGGATAAAACCAAATAGTCCCATGCCACAGCATATTATAATCAAACTGTCAAATGCCAAAGATAGAGAAAATTCTGAAAGCTGCAAAGCAAGAAGCAACATATCACAAAAGGGAGCCTCAATAAGAATAAGAGCCGATTTCTTATTAGAAACCATGTAGGTAAGAAGGCAGTGGGGTGACATATTTAAAGTGCTGAAAACAAAAAAAAACCCTGTCAATTTAGAATTCTGTATCTGACAAAACTTTCAAAATTGCATGAGAGATTAATATCAAGACATTCCTAGATAAACAAAAGCTGAGGGAGTTTGTCACCACTAAACCAGCCCTACAAGAGATTCCAAAGAGAGGAAAGAACACTAAACAATAGACTGAAGCTATATGAAGAAATAAATTTCTCTGTTAAGGGTAAATAGACAGGGATAAATATAAATGCCAGTACTATTGTATTTTGGGGTTGTAGCTCCACTTTTTACATACTACAGAATCTAAAATGCAAATGCATAAAATGTAATTATAAATCAGTGGTTTTAGACTCATAATGTATAAACATGTAATTTGTGACAAGAAATACATAAAGGTAGAGGGACAGAGGAATGTAGAAACATAGTTATGTATTTCATTGAAGTTCAGCTGGTATTCATACAGAGCTTCTGGGAAGGAAGGTAACAGATCATGCAGGGTGCATGAATGGAGCCAGAGGAGGCACAAGACAGGCAAGCTTGAGGTGCTGGAGGCAGAGGCTGATCTTGGGAGGGTGCTGCTGTGTGTGAAGGACCAAGATAGAAGGGGTAGAGAAGAGTCAGGGCCTGTCTAGACAGTATGGAGAGAAAGGGCACACTTTATATTTTGTCTATCTAATAGTTTTATCCAGGCATTGTTCTCTTCTAGGAAATTTACCCCAGATCTATGATTACACAGAGCAAAAGTTCAGGTTACATCAATGTTGGATTAACAGTGATGATGACATCGTTGTATCAGGGATATTAGATTGAAACGGGAGAACTAGGGTCAAAGAATAAAGCATTCTCCCAATTCAAGTTCACAGGAGAAGAGGGAAGCATCATCCCTAAGAAGTCATTCATTGATTTATTCACTAAGAAATTCATTCAACAAATTTTCTAATCTAGATAATCTTCCTGCAAAACTAAGCTGGAATTCATTTTAAAAACACTTCAATTTAAACTATTAGTTTTCTGGGTCTCTTGATCACCATATTTAAGGTACTGTTCTCTGTGCTATGGAATATGAAAATGGAAGAGATGAGGCAAAGTGGGGTGGGATGGGGATAATCCAGCAGTGGGGTGTGTGTGATATAACCCATAAATAACTATAATACAAAGCAGAATAAGGTTAATTTCCTTAACAGGTAGAAGCTACAATGAAGGTTCAGAGGAGTACAGCTCTGAGGCAGCAAGGGACAGCCTCCACTCCTGAAAGAGATGACCATCTCATGGGAAGGTTTTCTGACAGCAGAACAGGGGAGGCAATGGAGGTATTCTTTGTTGTCCTGGCACCTGGAGGAATTTCAGAAGAGGTCTTCTGTCAGGATGTTGAAATGATTGCCTCCTCGTCAGAGTATTCTGAGTTCAAAGCTTTTTCCTGTGGCTTCTTTATCTCTGTTCTTGACAGAAATTCTTTTCTCCTGGACCACGGGGTTTCTAAGTCTTGTCATATCATATCCACTTAGTAGAAGTGAAGCATAGAGTTCTTTAGGCATGGAGACTTCCAAGGAACCTTACCTTGTGGATTCTCCTATTTCATCTCATCCAGTAGAGCACAGAGAGGGCAAGTGTCCAACAGGAAACACTCCATTATGTCAAATTTGAGGTCATTACATGAAGACTTAAAAAGCATCTATTAAAATGATGAATTATTTTGAATGAACAAATCCATCTAGAATATATATGACTTACATCTATGGGTTTTCATGTAGCAGCTTTTTTAGAAGGGAAGTGTTCTTTTCCAGGGCTTTTATGTTATTCCCCTTATCATTCTTTCTTTCCCTCACTAAATTTCATGGTTTCCTTGCCTGGTTCACTCATTTGCTCCTCAAAGCTAAAACTCTCCATGCTTTTCCAAAACTCTTACAGAAATTGTTCCATTACAAAGAGCAAGAGGATGACACAAAGAACTAGCTGGATTACTTTGGATGTGATAGGAACTGTATGTGCCTTTGGTGCTGCTTTCTGCCTTTCTCTGTGAGCCTTCTCTTGCTCTGATGGCCCCAGTGACATATTGCCATGAATGAAAACAATTCCATCATGCAATATTCTGCTTGGAGACAAATGGATGCCTGATTGCTCTAGAACTAAATTAGACCTAATGAAATGCTGCTTTTCTGGACTTCTCGATCACTTCTTCACCCCTTTTCTCTCCATTTGCAGGCTTAGGCTATGCACCATCTAATTTGGAGATTATGGTTATTACTCTTTCTATATTCACAAATACAGAAAAAAGGACACATTTGCCTTTCCTTCTTCCAAACTCATTGGGACTTAAACATGTTCTCTTGCTTTTTAAATTTTCATTTTCCCAATGTCTGTGTGATATTTGTGAGTCCTTTATCCTTCCAGCTATGCATCTAATTTTGATTCATTCTTTCTAATTCTAATAAGAGTTGAATAATACCTTGGGCAGATTTTCAGAAGAAGGGTCCTTCTGAAAGGATACTTATTTGTCCTAAGTATCTGTTAATTTGAGTCAGGTTTTGGATCTAGGGATAAAGAGTCATGGAGGTCAAGCTTTGAAAGAGGTTTCAGTGGAAAACACTTTCCCTAATATTTAGGAAGGATCTTGTTATAATAGATAAATCTGATGGTATCAGAGAACAAGGAGAAGGATTTTTGGAAAATCAGAGAGGCTGCTAGTGAGAAAATAAGCAAATATCCAAATATACACTCTAATGCCATGTAAAACAAGTCACTGTTTTATATTTGGAATTTGATCAATGGTTTCATACCCCTAGTCCAGGTTGTCTATTTGCATTGCTCTTTAAGGTAGACCAGTTGGCTTCTAGGTAGGAATTGCGTTCATCAATGAAGTTGTATCAAAACATAGGAATGTGTGACTTTCTTATGAGCTCAGTCTTCAAGGATTGAAAATCATTCCTATCTCTTCCACAAAGCACTTTAGTATTTCTCAAACAAGTAATTTGAGGACTGCTGGATGTTTTTCTATCATTGTCTAATTTTGTTTGTTATACAGAATGGGTAATAGACATTTAGGAAGCCAGAGGTTACAGAAGCTTGAGATCAAAGTGCCAAGATATAGGCCCATGGTCATTTTGTGGTTTCCTTTCATAACACCTTAGGAATTGTGGGCCTCCCCAGGAAAGAGACTCCAGGGTAACTGGCATGCCCCAATGTGTGCAGGAAAACAAAGAGAAACAATGATCCCCACTCCAGATGGAGACCAACAAGTCACACAACTTAACTTGCCTTCCTTGATTGCAACTTGACTGCAACCAAGAGCCTAAAGTGAACTTAGTTGTGAGTTCTCCTGGCCACAGAGGACCTAAAAGCAGTTGCTATAATAGTGTGTGTTCAACAATGACACTATAGAGGGAAATGAGAAAAAAAAAGAAGAAAAGAAGATGGGAGATTGATGAGAAAGAAATTTGAACAGTTGAGAAGTTAAAAAAGCTTGAGGAATGTACTGAATAATTATCTTCCAAGTGCACAAGGGTCTCTCCCTTCCTGGCTTTCCCTTAGCACTGGCCACCTGTACCTTTCTGGCTAAACTCTGAGTACACAAGGGTAGGAACCTTGTCAGTTCACTACAGCACCACATCCCAGCACCTGGTACAGTGCCTGACACATGACAGATGCTCAGTAAGTATCTTTGCAGTTGTTGATCACATTTAGCAATCCATTTTGCAGATCAATAATGGCTTAATCAGTGTTAGGTTGGTTTCACCAATTAGATAATTGCAGGCCATGCCACATTTGTTGGACATTTTTCCAGAGTGGGCAGTGCTGAGCTTACTGCTGGCACTGACACTCTGAGTTGAACAGAAATTAATGACAAACACTGAAAGTATTTGCTTTAAATTTTTTAAGATAAAAAGATAAGGTTCTCTTCATCTATGAGAGGAAAAAAGCTTCCAAGCCATATAACAGTTGTATTAAAGAAGGGGATTCTTGGAGCTGGAATCTTCCAGAGCAATTTGGCCCTCAAAAACATCTAAACAGCAAAGCGATTTAAGGACATGGGCCCTAAAAAGAAAACAGCACCTATCTTGCTGAGCAGTCTAGTGTGGAAACTGCTGGGTTGGCAACACATTGCACCCTGTGAAAATCTGTGACTTCAATGTGAAAAAAAAGAGGTTTTTAATTAAATTGGGTGTTTCTGAGTCTCCTGAAGAGAGCTGTGGTTTGGGGTTGAGAAGCTGGAAGCTTTGTTAGTACGAAGGGAGCTTCTCAGAAACCCTAGAACCCCTCAGCCCTTGGTGAGATACAGCATCCACGTGTGGCCACATCTTCCGTCTGTTGCCTTCAGCATTCATTTGCAGCCCAGTAGGACTAAACCTGGAGTGGTGTTCTTGGGATTGCCAAAGTTGTGCTTTTCCAAATGATTTTAATGGGTTGTAGGTTTTCAGGCATGGGAGAGTTCCCTGTGGGGACTCAGAACTTCTTAGTTTTTGTCTTTAATTTGGAAAGATGATCTTGAAGAGGTATGGTAAGATTAGGGGACATTACCTTAGGCCTCAACCAGTGGATTCAGGTATTTAATTCAATTTAGGCCTTGTTAATCGAGCACTTTCTACGAACAAGCACTGTTGCAGGAATGACGTCAATTCTGGCCTCGAGAGTTCCCAAGTGAACAACATATCTAGTGCTGATAAAAGAGAGATTTGGAAAATTATTCAAGGTACAAATAAAGAAGAGCCTGGGGGTAGGGAAAGAGAAATTCTTGCTAATAGATTGGGAATAAGCCTTACTAAAGAAGGAATATTTGAGCTTGGCCTTAGAAGTTATCTTGCCTTTCCATAGCTAGGGTAGAGGGGATAGAAGAAAAAGCAAAGAATAAAGGCGTGCTAGAGGCAGTATGCTGTAAAGGTTAGGAATATGAGTGCTAGGGTTTGCTGCCCCTGGCTCCGACATACTTAGAAACCACGTGCTTACACTTAGGCACTTTCTGTACTTCTCTGTTCCCCAGTGGCCTCTTTTGTAAAGTGAAGATAATGATAGCACCTACCTCCCAGCGTTGTTATGAGGATTAACTGAGTTAATACATGCAAATGCTTAGAATAGTGCCATGCACACAACAAGAGCTCCAAAAGGGCTCGCTACTTTTAATCTTTAATATAAAGGCTGCTCTATGTTTTGGGGCCTTGTCTTGCCCTATTCTCCACTGCACATTACCCAAGCCACTGGTTGGATGTCTCGTGTATCGGCAAACATGCCCCATACTTTGCTGGCATGTGCTTTTCTATTAAGTTGGTTTCTCTGCCTAGAATTTCACCATCTATCATTCAAGGCCTAAACACCAGCTTTTGAATTCCAGACATGTAAGTACCCTCATTGCATTTCACAGACATTGTGGCTCCCTTACTGAAACTTGCCATTAGCCAAGGCTGCTGCAGACCCTCAAGTCTGGCAATCAGGGGAATGACAGGGTTTTCTCTTCCTTCTTCCTGGATGCGGAGTGTATGCACTGGGGGAAGGTCAGATCAGTCTTTCTGCTATTTCTATATTTCTCTGAAAGAGGCAACACAGCAACTCAGACGAAATAAAATTAATGCTGACATCAGCTGGACACTTGCATGTGCCAATGTTTGACCTAACTGAGTCTGAAGGCTGTTGTCATTTTTGTAAATAATCCAGAACTCAGAGCTCTTCATGAAGCTCCCAAGAGCATTCTAGGCCAGGCTATTTAGGAATGAAAAGTGGCTTATTTTTGAAAATTGTTTCATAGACTGAGCCAGAGGAATGATCCAATGTGGATGGAAGATTCCCCATTAGGCAGAAAACTGACTCAGAGGCCAGTATAGGTATAGAGTCAGGCTGTCAGATAGAACCCCAAATAATTGATTGGGAATGCAAAGATGAATGGAAAGAAGTCTTTCTTATCGGCCTGGGAAACAAATTGGTGATCTCGAACTCATGTTTCCACGTCACACGGTGTCAGAGTCCACCAATAGTGCAGTGACTGGCAGAGAGCCTCAGGGCTGACTATGCAAGGACGAGAACTGCTTTCCTGCCACAGCTCTCTCAAGCCTGGAGAATCTTGGCAGGAACCGTGGGGGAAGGGAAGGGGAGGAAGGGAGGACATGGCCTCAGCCACCCACTGTGCCATTCCTGGGTTTTGATTAAAGAGGAAAATATTGGCTCTGACATTCTCGATTTGCAAGATCCAAATGTGTTTTGACTTTTTAGAAGAACCAAAGGCTCAGGTTTCACGGGAATTATCCTGCTCAGAACTTCTGACTCAAAACCTAAAGCCGCCTGGCTTCTTAGTAGTTGAATGCACAGCAAGTGCACTTAGAAAAGTGACATTGCTATGGCTGTGAGTTGCACAACAGCATGATGTCAGCCTTCTGACGGGAGCTGGGCTGTTGAGCAATGCCACTTGGAAGAGAGAGGTCATACACAGAAGCCTGTCCAACGGTTCTAAGAATTTTATATCTTTAAAAATATTCAATATATTTCTTTATGTGTTAGGACCCAGGCTTTCCAAATCCCTGGTTAGTGTTTTTCCAGAAATCTCCCCTGAATCTCGGGTCAGGCAGTGAATTTCCAGTTGACAAGCTAAGTTCATTTTAAAGTGTCCCACCGTGAATCCAGATCAGGACATTTAAAGTGGGGGAAGAGTTTCCCAAGAGAGTCCCTGCTCACTGTATCTGCCTTCTCTTGCCACCCACCTCTGCTTGCAGCACCCTCTTAATGCTGCATCTGGGGTCGCTGAAATCAAGGCTTCCTATGAGGTGAGGTGAGTAGACCCAGGTAAGATTTCCCATCCCCTAGCAGGAGGAAACACACATTCCATTGCACTTCATGTGCTTGGTAGAGGACTGAGGCACCCTGCTGCTCCATCCACCACCCCTCGTCCCAGGATGAACCTAGTAGACGGCTCTGATGGGAAGCTGCCATTTCTCTCCCTGGCCCTGGTAGAAATGAGTCATAAACAAGAGCAGAGGACAAGGAGTTGGCTAACCAGACCTAAAGTGTTGGGATCCCTCTGCATAATGATCCCTACAGAATGAAATGAAGACAATTCCACATCTGACAAGTGCTCAGCAGCACCATCCAATGAGATATGGCCCTTCCTCTACTGATCTTATCCTTTATCTGTTGGCCATTACGTTCACTGCAAAGACACATTTACTAAGGGTCTGCATGCACATAGCAATTTGGTAAGGAATCTCCTTTGTGGATAGGAAAACTTTTATAACAGGACATGGTGGCCATCTTGGGAGCATTTGAGGAGAAAGTTTAGCCTCCCTTTGAATTCCTAACATTGATAGTCAATTTTTCTATTTAAAGAAAGGTGTGTGTGTTGTGTAATCCAGAAGGTAATGGGAGATCCTGAGGAACTGATGAGGTATGAACAAATGTATTTGAAGATGAAACTGAATTCTGAACTCAAACGAGAAGAGTATTCATTTAGGGAAAATCAGAGAAAATACTTGAGGGAGGAAAAGGTATCAGATCTAACAGTTGGCATGTAATAATATTTTGTCAGGAGTTTTTCTCTCATTTCTGTTCAACTACTGACTTTCAGCTAGCATTAATCTTCTAATCAAAAGGGAACAAATCTATTTATAATTGACATAAATGATAGTCCTATTTATAGTTCTCTTTGGCGTTCCATGTTTCTCTGTGGGAGATTTTCCCTGAAACAAAAGCCTAATTTTTGAAGCGACTGTTCTGGGGGCAGGCTTGATTATTTTCGTTGCCCGAGAGATGTATTTAATTAACCTCTTACTCATGAGATGGTGGAATGTGCGAAGGATTGACCAAAAATACAGATCCTTCTACTTTTGCCCTTGTAATTCCAGTCCACAGAAATCATACATGACCCAAAAAGGAGTGGAAGTCCCCAAGCGCTGGAGGTAGATACAGGATTGCCATCTTGGCTAACCCACTTGCAACTTCTGAAAATCCTTTGGCCTAGCCCTCCTTCAATTCTAACAATGTTTCACTTGAATTCTCTCCAGAAACCCATAGCTGGCCTGGACTCCCTGGGAATTCTGTGATGATTCCACAGGGATCGTCTCACCTGACACTCACAAAAAAACCTCTTTAGTTAGGCTGTACAGTTTACTGTACTCATTTTAGAAAAGTCCAAAGGCAACCAGCTTATAACCAGCCAAGCCAAGACTCCTTAGCATGTTCAAGTCTCCTCACCTCATGTTTGGACTTCCTTCTGATACCCAGTTGTTGTCTCTTTGGAGGCAGAATAAATATTATTCAAATATACCTAAACCTTCACAGTTGGATTTCTTTCTAACTCAGAAAAATCTCTGTTTTGAGGAATCCTTGTTTGAGAAGCAAAGAAATCAACAGTGCCCATGTTCTCTGGGTCAGATCCTAAGTGGACTGAGACACAGAGTCAGGTGGTAAGGGACCCCATGACTCCAGGTAGAATTTGGATACTTCATTGAACTTGAATCAGAAGTAATGGCCTGGCAACTTCACAAAAGGAAGGATTTTTTTCATGAGCTTCCCATCAACTTAAAGTCAAAGTAGCGTATTTGCAGGGTAATTCTGCCCATTCTCAGGCAACAGAGTACATCCATACCTCTACCTAGCCAGGAGCCTAGGCAGACAGAGGACGCATGAAGATGACAAATACCACCCTCCTTTTATTTTCATTGTTGTTCTTGTCTCCCCTCTTATCCCCACATTTTAAACAACTGAGATGAAATTCATATAACATAAAATTAACCAAAGTACTTCATATATTCACATGCTGTACCACTGTCACTTCTATCTAGTTCCAAAATATTTTTGTCACCCCCAGAGGAGACCCCATACCCATGATGCAGTTACTCCCACTTCTAGCCTTCCCCAACTTACTTTTAAACACCAATGAAAAGACTTCACAAGACTTTGTGATGGGAAAGGAGAATGAAAATTCTTGCTATTCATTTGGAAATTCAGTAAACAGGTTTTGAGATCTGCCATGCTCAGAAGGAAAAGAAAAAAAAGATTGCCATTTTGATCATTATTATTTATACTTATTTTAATACCATGGGTTTACTTTGTTACTTATTCCTACCTATGGTAAGGGTTCTGCCTTAACCTTAAGGCAGGCTTTTATATTACACTTCATATGCATCTTATAATTTGTTGTCTCTTCTGGCTCTCTTGTTCTAGCTTTCCCTTGGTTCCTAGTACTATGCTGGATACACAGTGGTCCATAAACATTGTCTAATTGAATTACATTGTAAAAGAGTGATTTTCTTCTGTCTGGTCTGCATTTTACAGCTGGTTACTCTGATCAAAAACCATTGGGTTGGATCCATTTCTGGAGCCACTGAGATTTGACTCTACAACCTTGCAACTTGTTGACAATCCTTCTGCCAGGGCAAACAGGACTGCAGACTCCTTTGCGGGCACCCAGTAATTTTAGAAATAGACCTTTGAATGGTCTGCACAAAGCTCTTTCTCTTTCATTTTTTCTGGGGTATCTGTGTTCTACCTGGCATTGCCTCAATTCACTGTTTCAGCTGGGCCCCCAGGAATAGATTGACTCCTGTAATTCTAATACAAGTTGAGCATACTAAAGGATGTGTTGATGCTCTTTGTGAGGCATGCAATAGTGTTTTAATCTTGAGATCACAGCCAGCTTCCAACAAAAAGGATCATGTTCTGTTTACCTAAATTCCCTTAGTAGTTTCCTTTAGATACAGCATTTTTCACTCCCTACTTGAAAAGGCTTGAAAGCCCATGGGGGCCTTCCAACTCAGCAGTGTCTGCATTTCAAGTGAGTTACTGCCTTCTTATGGACACACACAACTACTCTCGGCTGGTAAGGACAAGGAAAATGGCTAACTTCATTAACTCTGTGCAGACATTGATTCTACTGTGTACAAGGGATTGTGTGGGATCTTACAGAGATGAGTAGAATATAGTCCTCACTCTGAGGAGCTTACAGCCAACCAGATGGTATAAGGCAAGGACTCTCACCAAAACAACAACAACAAAGCCAGACAACACAGAACAGATTGTCAGTGCTGTAAGAGTAATATTGCTGTTCAGAGGAAAGGGAGTGGCCATATGGTAGAAGATTTTATAGAGGTGACATTTGAGAGAATATAATAGGAGGAAAGTCCAAGAAAAGCACATATGGTGTAGCAAGTTATCTAGGTTGGATGTTGGAATATATATAGGGAAATTGTAAACTCAAAATGCCTATTAGAACCAGGCAAGTAATGTAAAAGAGTGAAGTAGCCAGAGTAAGGCAACAGAGAAAGGTGGGGACTTTGGTAAAGTGGGAAAGCATATGCCAAACTGCTAATTTAAAGGGAAAAGTCAATTATTAAATATTGGCAGATAATCCAAATTTTTATAAAAGCATGGAATTCACCAAAAAAAAAAAAAAAAAAAAAAAAAAGTCTGAGCACTGGATACAACTTACAGACTGCAGTTTGTGAGCTCTGCTATGGGGAAATATTAAGGAATCCATCTGGAACATCAGATAGGAGCCTTATGTAAAATGCCTTACTGTCAGATTGGGGAGTTTAGCCATTGATGGTCACTGGAAGTTGTTTAGAAAAAGAATAAAGTGATTAGAACTGTGCTTTAGAAAGATTAATCTCATGGGTGGGATGGCTGGTGTCAAGCAAGATTGGACACAGAGTGATCATTGAGGAGGCTGTTGCAATAGTTTTGGTGAGTGAGGAGGAGGACCTAAATAGTGATGGAAATGGAAGGAGGGACACGTGTAATCTTCCAGTGAATTGTTAACAGCTGTTCTGGATCTTGGTGCAAAACAAACTACAATGCTATAACTTGCTTTGTCGGAAGAGTTGGGGGTGAGAGTCTCCACTGTCCTAAACACTCTGAGTGATTGCATAACCCACCCATTGCACTGGCTGGGAAACAGGCCTTTCCTGCTTTATAAGGGTGCTGGCCAAAATCTCCACTTGCTCTTGGAGAAATATCCCTTTGATGATCTCCAAATTACTAAATGTTCAATTTTTCAGATTTATGCTCTTCCTTTACCAAAACGACTTGTCATTTAAATTCTAGCTGAATTGTACCCTTGCTATGTTTGAGGGGAGCTATGGAGTTTCTTCAAGATAAGGTTTGTGTTGTATTCATATTGATCATTAGTGACTAGACTTGTGCCTGGGTGATAGTACAAATTCGATAAATGCATGTTGAATTGAATAAAAGGGAAAGGTGTGTGGTTAAAATTCAAAGAGCTCTCTCATATCTAGAGCAGAGGTAGCATACATCACTGTCTGCTGAGATAAGACAGTTGTATAAATGAATAAAGCCAGCCCGGAAGGACCTGTGGTGAGCTGGCAGGGTGGGGGCACACACCCACCTAAAGGGCTCTAGTCCATAGCTGCCACCAGGAATGTAGTCATAACATTGCAAGATAGCCCAGTGTTTCAAGAGAAGATGTTAATCTTTGTTTTTATTTAAAATTCTTTTTATTTAAAATTTCTTGATTTTTATAATTCCGAATTTAAATATATATAAATTACAGACAAAACAAAACATGTTTGTGGGCTGGGTCCAGCCAGGGTGGGAGTGGGGGTGGCATCACTTTGTGACATCTGCTCTAAAGCATTGACTCCATGAGGGTAGAGGCTATGCTTTACTCGTTTCATCCTATCATTCATATCTGGGTAACCAGAAGGCACTCAATAAATAGTTGTGGACTATTATAATATAGGGGAGAAATATTTCCATATGACTCAAGCTTGGTTGGGGCTATGACTGACATTTTGTACTCCAGAGTGAAACCTCTTTGAAGGCATGGCTTCATCCTCCCCCTGCAGAATGCTTAGCACAGAGCAGATGTCCAACTGATGATTCTACAATTAAATGGATCAGTGTAATTTTACTTCCATACATTTTACTAAAGCATCAGGCAAAAATAATAAAAGAAGAATGCGAACAAAGAAGCAAATAAGTCCCAAATCCAGTTGGGTTTTTTACAAAGGATTTTAGAGATTTCTAAGAAACAACAGTAATGTTAGCTCTAAAAAAGATCTCAGAGATGCTCTTGTCACCATTCTTTCAAGGGGTAGAGCAACAAGGAGCCATGAATATTGTTCTATTAAAATACTGTTAGAATAAGTCTAAACAAATTAAATGTGTAATTGTGGCCTAAGTACCATCTTATCCTAGATTTGAATGTAGTCAAGTGATGGCAGGTGCTTAAAGTTTGAAGATCAAGTATGTGAAAAGAATGTGCAAACTGTATTTAAGAATTTGTCCCCCCTAGAAAACTTCAGAAAAAGATCACAATTATCTCATTTCAGAGGCAGAGTGATTTGATTCATCCTGTAGAATATCATAGTTCCAATGGCAAGAAGTTTTGAGACCCACGGGACTAGTCACCAAGTTTATTGAGTTATTTTGTGGTAGAATTCCGAGTAGGGAGAACTAGCTCCCCAATTCAAATCCCTTCTTTTTTTAGGATCATTTCAAGGAAGCAAAGTTTCAAACTGGTCCCCTCTATCTCATTTACTTGCTCTGTTGTGGGATAACATCCTTCTGAGGAAGTTATATCCTTTAAATACCTAGACCTTCATCAATGGGCTCAGGCTTTGGGAGCTTGTTGAGTTCCAGAATGGGGTCCAGTGAAGGCTTTCAACTGGGAAGCCACCCGTGTCTCTTAGAAAAATCACTTTTAAGGTTTACCCTCCACTTCTGACAGGTGACAAATGCACACTTGAATCCCAATAGGAACCCTAATGGTACTAATCAGCTTAGATTCATAAGAAATAATATTAGAATCTGGCGAAGCAGGACAAAGGAAGCAATTTGATATGAGATAAAACACACATTTGTCCACTCAATGCAATTAGAAATATATTTTTTTAAGTGCTCATGTTTGGCTGTTCTTGAAAAATGTAACTATTGAAAAGAAACTGGCAAGGTCTTAAGAACTGGAGCCCAGTTCCTGGCCCCAGTGATGGGTTTGGAAATTGCAGCCACAGCAATTAGGAGTTCCAATTTCCAGTTCACAGAAGGTCAGGCCATGGGGTTATCCTTGGAGCAGTTCTATACTTCCGGTGAGTAAAGCTCCACTAACATGAGGGAATCAGGACTTGATACAGTTGATTCAGCACGTACCTTGTTAATAACCACCAGTGGCTTTGGCCCCAAACACATTTTTCGAATCTACAATGAAAGTTGAGCTCTGGCTATTTTGTGTTCTCTCTCTCTTTTTTTTTTTTTTTTTACCGGGAGGTCCCAGGGATCGAACCCGGGTCCCTCCATATGGGAGACAGACGCCCAACCATTTGAGCCACATCCGTCCCCCGTGTGTTCTCTCTTTTAACAGAGGGATGTCACCAGACAACATGTACCTGTTAGCTCCTGCTATTCCCTGAACCAGGGCTCCTCAAACCCTAATGTTTTTACAAATCCCCTGAGCATCTAGGTAAAATGCATATTGTGATCTAATTGGCCTGGGGTAGGGCCCTGATTCTGCAGTCTACAAGTTCCCAGCTGCTTTGAGTAGCGAGGCTCCAGATGGTTCTTCACACACTAAGCTGTACTTTGGCTAAGCAACACTGACGTGTGCCCCTTAGAACACTTATTTATCAAATCATATTTGCCCATTATGAACAAGAAGTTTCTTTGCCACAAAAAATACTTTCCGTGGCCACCAGTCAAGCCTGGTTTCTTCTAAGAGATACACTTATTTGTTCTTTATTATTGCTGTTGTTTTTCATTGGAGGGGAGGGCATTGAAATCATTTGTACAGACCAGTCACCCCTGAAGGACTTTAAGACACCGAGTGGCCAGTGCCTCACTTCAGAGAACCAGCTAGAGCAAGGCATTCTGTGTCTTTAGCGTTCACAATGTGTGCTTTTGTGCAGTGTTACTTTACCCTTGTCTTGCTTCTGTAATTGCATGCAAAGTAATAATAATCTACAGAAATGCCAGCCAGATTTATGGCACTAATACTTTTCATAAGACTTATGATTCATATGACTCAGGGCCTACAGGTTATTTATCTTAAGGTAAGCATGAAATGATGCCTATTGTATGAGGGCATCATTGATCTTCTCAGAATCTATCCCCAAATATCTGTTCCATAGTGGGAGGCAAGAATAAGCAGAAAGGGACTCTAAGGAGAGCCAAAACCATCTCTCCACCAAATTGAGAGAGTGGAATTATAAGGTGAATGAAATTAGCTGGCAGTTGCATCTATGCCGAAAACATAGTCATCCATTTAATAGGGAACATTTGCCGTGCTTGACAAACTCACAGTGAAATGGTTGGATCCATAGGAAGGAACATGCTGAAAATGGTTTCAATATGATCCTGTTTTTTCACTCAGTAGCCATTGATTGAGGGTATCCAGCCAAAAACAATGAGAAAATGAGCCAACAATAGTCTTACCCTTTGACCATATTAGATATAGTTGCAGCTGAAATTTGTTATATGTTTCAGGGATAACAAAGCATCCATACAGGACAAATATTTGGCAGTGTTGCAGCTGATGAAACCAGGAAAAATGAGGCAAATTATCAATTGCTTGCTCCCAAATTACCCAAAAAAGAAATTAGATCCATTTTCAGTAGCTTTGCTTTCAAATTTCTTCATTCCATGAGTCACCACTACTTTCTGCCAAACTAAATATGTCTATGAATGGCTGGAAACTTTAATGGAAAGAAACATAAAACTCAAAATACGTAGGAAAATTTAAGCTTCTTCATGGAAGACAGGCAAGTTAGGAATGTGGGGAAACAAAGACAATGCATTAACAATACCTTTGTTTGGGGTAGCTTCTGAATTAACAAGCAATTCAAAATTTATAAACTAGCCAACCAGCTGACACGACTTCAAATTAAAAATAGCTGTGAAATAGAATTAGCTTTTGACATATTATATATATAGCAGCCTCCAATCCATCAAACTACTAAGGTCTATGAAGATCTATAGTCATAGATTCAGGTTGATCAGATTTGAGATAGGGACTTGATGTTATCCAATAGGTGGCAGAAATTGGAAAAAGGTTTTGCACATGGTTAAGGATTTGAATTTTCAAAGACTATTCTGATGCATTACACAAGAAGAATATGACATAGACATTCACTCTGAGTATATGAATTTTAGTTACTAGCACTACTTTCATGTGAGTTTATCAGGATTAAGTTCACAGTGTCTAGTTGTACAAACTAGACTAAGGGTGAAGACTGCATTCTAGCCCCAGCTTTCCCACCAGCATTCTTCATGATCTCGTGAAGATCATGTTCTTCTCTGGACCCCAATTCCCTCATCTGGGAAGTGGCAGCACTGAATGAGATGGCTCTACAGTTATTTCTAGCTCTTCAATTCTTCAATTCTGCTTTGGAAGACAGAAGCTATTGATAGTCTCCTCTAAGGGCTGGTGTTCCAGTTGCTATACCTATGTTAGGGCTTATCTGCTGGGGATGCTTGTTACGTGCTTTCTCTTGACTGCCACAGCTCTTTTTAGAGTAAATACTTCAGATGGAATAAGAGAGAGCAGTTGAATGAAAGTTCTGTCCTCAAAATCACATCCATTGGTTGAACCTATTTATGATGGCTCTTTAGGTAGCACTTGAAAACTCCCTGTTGACTAGAATTAAGTCACTGCTGAGCTAGGAGAAGTTTTGAGTGGTGGCAGCAGTGAAGTAGTTGAACTCTGTACCCCAGAGAAACATGTTTTTAAACTTAATCCATTCCTGTGGGTGTGAACCCATTGTAAACAGGACCTTTTGGAAATGCTATTTTTAGTTAAGGTGGGGCCAACTGAATAAGGTTGGATTTCAATCCAGATTACTGGAGTCCTTTATAATAAGCAGAATACAATTCAGACATAGAGAAACCCATGGAAAGAAGCCAGAAGGCAACAGAACCAGGAGGAGAAGGAGAAGACATCATCATGTCCATTACCATGGACCAAAGATCATCCACAGCTAGCCCCAGAACATCACAGGCTTTGGAAAGAAAGCATTGCCTTGCTGATGCTTCAATTTTGGACTTCTCCTAGGCTCAAAACCATGCGCCAATAAATTCCCACTGTTTAAGCCAATCCATTTTGTGGTATTTATTTTAGTAGCTTGAAAACTAAGACATGGTCAAGTGAAGATCCTTAACTAAAGATCAAGTCAAGGAGTTTTATTAAGTATCCAACACTCGATGCTATGGGAGCACAGAAAAAAATCTTTTTAGTGCAGCCTCTGTTTTTAAGGAACTGGTAACATCTGGAACGACAACTTCTGAAATAGCTCAAAATAAAATAGGGAGGATGAAAATTCATGGGAGCAGTAACCAGTACTGGATTGTGTGTTCAAAAGTGATTTTGCTATGTTAAATATTGTGTCTCTATGAGCTGTTGGGTGTGGGGCCTCTGGAATAGAACCACATGGTCACTGGTCCACATGGTACTAAAACTCACAATTTTGATTTTATCAAAGCCAGGCTCAAACAAGAAAAATTCAATTCCCCTAAGTTAGCCTGTGATAAGGAGGCAACCTGAGAGAGCAAATATACTTTTCTGATGAATGAGTACATTTTCCCTGCTGAACACTGTATTTTGAGGCAAGCAAAATCACCAATAGCAGACTTGGGAGAATGGAAATCTTTTGCCTCTGTGTGATACCTCAGGAACTACCTAACCATCTCATGGGGGTCAAACTCCTTAAGCAAGCTCACTGTGGTAAAAATGATAGGCCCCATCTCTTTTCTGCTTCCTCCAATGGGAGAAAATAAATAGTAATACTGAACCAGCACTCTGAAGATCCACTAATTAACACTTAGGAAATCTTCTAAATGCAAAGTGATATGCAAATACGAAATACTTTCCTTTTTAATTAGTAAGGTTGAAGGATATGCTGCAAAATTAACTTTTCTAGATTATAATTATTGCAAAAGGTTGCACTGAAGTCAAAACTTTGTACAAATTTGTGGTTCATGATTAGGGAACAAGGCAAAGTATCCAATTCAACCCATTAATAGTGGCTTATATTTAGACAGCACTTTCAGTTTCCAAAACCTTTCCATATTTAAGCCTCAAAAAAGTGCTAAGACAATACTTCCATTCCTATCTTACTGATGAAGACTACAAGGCTGAGAAATGTTAAGTGACTTCTCCAAGGTGACAAGCAGGGGAGCTGGGGCCCAAACATGGAACTTGTGACTTCTAAAGTATTATTTCCTTAGTCTTCTCTCTCTGCTTTCTGGTAGGCTGTTTCTGGGCAGTGGAATGACTGTGATGGTACTCTGCTGGAAAAGACACAAGAAGGAGACAAACCATGGCCACTACCTCTGAACAGGGCCTTTTAATTTGTGAGGAATTGAGAGCTTATTTATTATATGACCCAGAGGGGGAATGGCCACAAATTTTGAGGTCAAAGATAATCAGCTCCTTTTTCATTTGCTCTAGGAGGTCACAACCAAATTTCTAAGCACACAGTTTTGTTCTGAACCATTTCTACCTGCCCTTACTGCTCTTACTTAAATAAAGGTATTCCATAGCTATACAGTGACAGGGAGGTGTGGCAAATACCTTTTAAATGTCCTATGGGAAGAGCTTTTATTTTCAGAGAAAAGCTTTCAAAACCACAATGATGTTTCTAATTGATTACTCCAGGTGATGGACCATAGGGTGCTGATTACCCAGGGACTGATAATTAGTTTGTGGGTTGCTGCATTAGTCAGCCAAAGGGGTGCTGATGCAAAGTACCAGAAATCTATTGGCTTTTAGAAAGGGTATTTATTTGGGGTGGAAGCTTATAGTCACAAGGCTGTAAAGAGTCTAACTCAAGGCTGCTTTCTCACCAAAGTCTGTTGCCACGTGTTGAAGCAAGATGGTGGGTGATCTCTTCCTGGTCTCTCCTTCCTTCTTCCTCTTAAGGCTCCATGGCCCCAGCTTCTTCTGATCTCAGCTGTAGGCTGGCATAGGGGTTGTCTTTGTCCCCAGGACTTTAGCTGTTTGAGTCTTCTCCTTTCTGTCACATGGCAGGACTGAAATGACCAAGTTCTCTCTTCTTCTGTGTCTATGGAGCTCTCTCTCTTCTTGTGTGTCTTCTTGAGTGAGTGTACATTTATATGAGCCCACCAAGAGGGCAGGCACTCAAATTGACTACTGACGTGGTCGAATCAAAGCCCCAATCTTAACAGGTAATTTAGTCAAGACATGCCAGCTAAACTAATGCATTTAAAGGATATCACAGCCAGAGGAACAGACCAGTTTACAAACATACTCTCTCTTTTGGGGATTCATAATCTCAAAGTGCCACAGTTGCTTTCCCTCAAGATGTCACTTCCCTTCTGGTGAGTTCTCTAGTTGCTTCCCTTCTGGTGACTTTTCTAGTCCTATAGTTCTCAACTGTGGATGATTTTGCCTCCCCCCATGCCCAAGGGACACTGGCAATGTCTGGAGACATTTTTTATTGTCATGACTGGGAGGGAGTACTACTGTCATCTTGTAGGTAGAAGCCAGGTATGCTGCTTAATATGCTACAATGCACAAAACAAATTTCTCCCCATCCCTGGAATAAAAAAATTACCTGAAAAAAATTACCTGAAAAAGTATCAATAATCCCAAGGTTAAGAAACCCTGTTGCCAATGGCACTGTTGGGCGTAGGTGGGTGGAGAGCATGCAAATAAAGTAGGATTTAAGAAACGTGTAACTTGGTCCTATAAAAGGGGTGGGAGTGAGAGCAGGGATAAGGTGAAGAGAGGAGGCCAAAAATCAGCATTATCCACAAATCAGGTAATTCCAGATGTCTAACTCCTTGTGCTCCTTTCCCCAGATAATCAGGAGTTGGCTGCTGTGGGTTAGCTCGGCACAGACTTTCTTAACCTCTTACCTCTGATGAAAGACCTATTTCGTCAGGGTAAATGACACAGAGGTAGTCCCTTCTTCCCAGCAATATTCACAGAATTGACTCTATGATTGACATATTTTCAAAGTTTTAAAAGACCCCCTCAAACAGCCTTCCTAATACTCCATAAAGACCACAAATGAAAGAAGAAAGTCAGAAGACATTCATAGCACATTTGCTTGGAAGTCTGCAAAAAAATCAGGTGTAAATTTCTTTTGGCCTGGAGCCGTCAAAGAAATCTCCAGAAAAAAAGCTGGTCCAACAACTCGTCAGACTGTTTCAGATTTTCCAGGAGCATGGCTTTGCTAAGTCATTCCAAAGCAGTTCTACCCAAGTTGACATTGGAGAAATTGACCAAAGAGTCAGAATAATATAACATACAATAATAATCTCAATGATGACCTTACAGGGACTTGGAATGCCCAAAGCCATTCTGAAAGCTATGGGCACCATATAGGAGACAGGCAGGAATCAGTTTAGTTTATGCAAATTTCTACAGCAAAGACAATAAAATCATTAACTTAATGATTGAGCTTATTGAAGTGAAAGAACTGATTGAATTTATTGAACTAAAAGAACCACCAAGATCTATATACATTTGGGTGAGCTTGATTCGAGATCTCTCTTGGTCATTTTAATTTATTAGGTAACTTTGACATAGGCCAAGTTAATTGCTGCTAAATGGAGGAACACTGTATTGGAATCAGAAAACAGAATCAACAGTATCTCCTACCTCTGCCACTAATTAGCTGTGTGTGACCTTGGATAAGTTACTTCTCTTTGGGTTTCAGTCTTCCCATCTTTAACATTGGTGTTTGATGAGATTCTTTTTCCAGGCCTTGCAAGCTTATAGTACTGTACAGTTTTATTTTCTTTCAACAGTTTATTTTTAAGAGGGGGATAGTATATAAGCGTAATGTATACTTAATCAATAAGCAGGTTCTTGGGTGTCTTCCCAGGGGAGGCAGCGTGCCTTTTTTTTTTTTTTTTTTGGCATGGAAACCCTTATCCCTGCAGAAAGCCTCACCATTTAATGCAAAAGGTTTTTAAAAGTCTGTGAGGCCCCCTCTGGCTGCAAAATTTCTCTTTGTATCCTGCTACTGCTGATCAAATATTGCAAAGCCGTTAATTACCTTAGGACAAACGCAGAGGGCCATGTGCAAAGGTTCTGGCCAAGTGCATAAAGCAATATGCCAGATATAAGGAAAGTGAAGGGTTTTTCCTGGGTTTTAAGGTTCAGTGAAAAAGTAAGAGGGGCAGTTATACCAAGAATGAAAAGCCAGAGTTTGCCAAATGCTTCTTTAAATGGCTTTAGCCAATGTGAGACTAAACAATGCATTCAATAGGCATATAGCTTACTGAAGTTAAGGAATTGCATGTCAAATAACACCTCTTTGCTATGTTTTAAACATGATCTAGTATATAGATAAAGACAAACAAAATGCTGTGTTGTCATCTCCTTAGTCTAACAGCTAATAAGGCCCGGAGATTTGAACTTTCCGGGTAACCAAAAGTAATTCTTTGGGATCTAAGAGCTGGCTGATGTTTCACAGAGAGGTGTAGGTTAGAACTCTGCTAGGGCAGCAGCTCAGTACAAAAATGATTTTTTGCCACCGTGGTTGTCAAAGACATCTGGCTGCATAAGTGAGCAAAACCTTGGAGCCTGTTTATTAAGAACCATGATGATCTCCTTGGGAGAGATCTCGTGCCTGTTTTCAGGGTGTCTGTTCTTTGCTATGGGCTGTGAATGAAATCGGAATGAAGGCTGCTGGACAGATGAGGCAGGTTCTAAAGGAGGCCCTGAAGAATGCCAGTATGGCACGTGATGTCTGGACAGAGTTTGCAGAGGCCTGTCGAATTTCCTGAACACCAAAACTCCCTCTTGGATCCAAAATGTCTAACCTATCAGTCACTGAAGCTATGATACACCCCAATGCCAGTGGTTTTCAAACAAATGACTGAGTGATATCTGCATGGTAGAAGCCTTCTGCCTAAACCCTGGCTGCTCCTGCAGCTCTTTTCAGTCAGGTTGAAGAAGTCTATCCCTGCTTTGCTCACTGTCTGGGTTATTGGGCCCCATGACCACCCATCTCACAGTGCTCTAAATAAGATCCTTGCTCCAAATGAATAACACTTTGTGGCAATTTGAGATTATTTATGAATTCCAAAAAGAGATATAGATTAAGTTTGTAAACTGATCTATTCCTCTGGGTGTGATACCCTTTAACTAATTTAAATTCAAAGGCTTTACATTTACTTGATTAAATCAAGATTAGGATTTTGATTCAACTACATCACTAGGGCATGCAGGATTGAGTCCCTGACCCCCTTGGTGGGCTATATAAATGGACATTCAATCAAGAACACAGATGTAGATACATAGAGAAGATACACAGAGGAAGCAAGCAGCTCCATAGATACAGCAGAGGCCCCGGGAAGAGAGACAAGCCCTAGGCCAGCCTACAGCAGAGATCAGAAGAAGCTGGACCCACGGAGCCTTAAGAGGAAAAAGGAATGCTGAACTCTTATAGACGTTACCCGCCATCTTGCTTCAACATGTGGCAACAGACATTTGGTGAGAAAGTACCTCTTATAGTACCTTGCGTTGGACTCTTTAGGGTCCAACTGTAAGCTTCTACCCCAAATAAATACCCTTCATAAAAACCAAGAGATTTCTGGTATTTTGCATCAGCACCCCTTTAGGCGGTCTTTGAGAAAAAACGTCAAAACTGATAGCTGCAAGAAATGGGGCACTTGAGGTTTGCTGGCAGAAGATCTTAAAGTTTGCTGTATGAGAGGCTCTCCCAGATCATATGACATTCTTCTGCCCACCCATGAGCTATAGTATTCTGTCCGAGTGGGGACCAAGATAAAGCCTGTGAAGGCTTTTGGACAGCAGCAGCCTCTAATCAAAGAAGTCTGAGGAAATTCTATTAGTATTTCTTCAGTGTTCCCAGAAGATAAAATGTAGGGTCATTATATGGACATCTCTCTCGTGTCTCCTTTGAAGGAAGTATTTAGAATCAGCTGAGTCAACCAAGGGTCCCTATTCTTAATCCTGCAAAAGAGGACTGGGCTTTTGGAAGCATCTCCCTTAGCATAACAATGCCTTGGGCTTCAAAACACGTCAAAGGGTAGAATGAACGCTTTTCCTGGAGACAAGAGACTGACTTTGGTTTGGATCCATCCAGTAAGATAAATCACAAAATCTGTGTCTCACATTTCTCATTTGTCCAAAGAAGCAATAACCTTTGCCCATCAAGACTGGGATAGAGAAAAACTGGGGGAATTTACACAATTTCATTTTGAAAAGTTAAATATACTAGACAAACATAAGACATTCTTCTTGTTACTCTTACTAATACTAATACATAGATATTACTAGTAATAACAGGTTTTATCAGCTGCCCCCAAGGAGAGGAAATGAATGTATAATTAATTGGGCTGTTCAGATACCTCACCCTTTGCCACAGACCCTTAAACTGCTCCTAGAAGAGAATAAATAAGTGCAATAGCTAACATGTATATGGTGTTTACTATGTGCCAGGCAGAATTCTAAGTTAATATATTCCAATATATTAACTAATTTAATCCTAACACCAACTCTATGAGGTAGGTCCAATTAAGGAAGAAAGAGATCAAGTAAATTGTTCAATGTCACACACCAAGTAAGTTGCAGAGCTGGGACTCAAACCTGGGATACCTGGCAATTATGCTCTTGGTCTCAAACACTTCACTCTCCTGCTTTTCTTAATTCTCCATCATGGAGGAGATAGTCTTGAAGAGTATTAACATGTCAGGAAAATGCAGATTATTTTCTAATTTTGCAGAGAAACCATCACTTTCTTAGTGGTGCTTTGTTTGCTCAGACTGGTCCTCTTGGGCACATTTGAAGTGTAGTAGCAAGCATTTGGGGTTGATATAAAAACTCATTGCTTTTCTTTAACAATATCTGTGGCCTATTTCCTTAGTGGTTCTAATGAGTCCAAGGTCATGAGGTCAAATCCCATATGTGCCTATTAGTTTCAAAGAATAAAGCTTTTCCACAGTCAGTGACTGTACCCCTAACTTTGACCAGCTATTACACAAATGCATAGCTGGTGGTCTAAGGGGTAACAGGCAAGGGAAAGGGGATGCAAACGGTGCAGCTCACATCCAGGCCCACTCAAAGCAATACTTCTGATGGATGAGTGTGTCTTTGCCCCAAATTGTGCCCTCTCTTCTTTTATTGCAAGGAAGACGGCATCCACAGGCTGGGAAAACCTTTGGACCAAGGTTTAGAAGCCTATTGATTCTTATTCATCCCCTCTAATTTAATAAAAGTCAGCTATAAACTGACCTACTCAACTGTCCTCACATCCAAGAGAGGGAAAAATGTGTAAATGGCTACTGTCAGCTGGTCCTTCCTAGCAAAGAAAAATGGCGGTCTGTTTTCATGAGGCATTTGTTCCATTGGCCAGTTGACCTGAGCTGCTTTTCTCTCCCTGAGGGGTTGAAATCTAGCTTAAAATAAAACAAAACAAATAAGCTGGCTCCTGTTTCTTTAAGTAGGTGGAATTTCCTATCTCTGGGAACCAACAGAAACTGTGTAAAGAAGATAAAAGACACTAAATGTTCCTTGGTTGCTACTTAAGTCCAAGGTTCTCCTTTCTTGAATAGCACCAAATCCTTGTTAATTACAACCCAGAGTAGAGTCTGTTAAAGTTAGAAGAGATCATTCACTTTAACAAAATCCCTTCGTTTTACAGAAAAGAACATTTCAACTCAGGAAGCTTAAATGCCTGCCAAAGTCAGACAGCTAATGAATGACAGGTCTGGGAGCAGTTTTCTGAGCACTATATTTCAAATGAAAGAAGCTTGACTTAATTAATAACCTCCATCTAGGAAGGTTGTTTCAATCAATATCAATGGAAGTTAATTTCAAAGTTTCACTTAAACGCTATAAAAACAGTATATTTTAACACATGAAGAATGCCATTCTTTTATTTAGACGTGTTCCTAATAACTATATATTGGAAGTATGTTTCACAAAAACTATAAATCTGGAGTAGCTCAAAGGGTATCCAACTTTCTTTTCTAATTAATTTACTTCTTTTTCTCAGACCTCCGAGGTCAAGTATATACAGTTTATTTAAGGGACTGTTTATAGACTCTTAAAACTAAAAAGGACCCTAGAAACTCTCTTTCTTTTGGCTTCTCTTAATTAAAACCATCCAAGATGTTTGGTTGTCCATCAATTTTTTAAGTAGCTCCAAGGAGAGAAATTCTACAAGTCCATAAAAGCATGTTAAAATGGTTAATCACCATGGCTTTCAAAAATTATATCTATAGCAAGCTTAACTTGTCCTATTTCACTTGAAGCCCTTTTCCTCTTGCTCTGTTCCTTATAAAACAAGATTACAAGAAGTCACCATCAAAGAAGGCTCCATAAATCTGGTCAGAAAATAGTTAGATCTTTCCCAGTGTGATTTTATATCCATTATGCATTATGCCACCATTTTTTCTCGTAGGACTGTGAGAGCACAAGGCTGGCTGATATACTTTATTACTATGATGCATAGGGAAGAATTGGTAATTAGCTCTTCATTGGAACTTTCATTTCATAAATGTCTGGGGAAGCTGCATTAATTATAGACGTACTGTTCCACTTATGTCAGGAAGATGCTCATGAAACGGATAATATAGAAGGCTGTTGCCCCTGTGGTCTAGTGGAACTTGGGCTTGTAGGAAAATATGAGCTCAGTCACAGCATTGGATCAATCAACACAAAATAAGCATTACATAAACTTATTCAGAACAGTACCATCTCTAAAAGGGTTAAAAATCTCTTCATGATAAATATTCTGGATGGGGAAAAAAAGATACTTTTAGAGACAATTTTACTTTGGATATTTGAATTTCTAAGATCAGAAACTGCCTTCCACTATTAAAAAAATCAACACTTACTTCCAAAATGGATTTGTAGCAGCATAAAATAAAAGGCATGGCCATAATTAACTTCAATAATAAGGACAAAAAAACCCCACAACAAAAACAAAAAACAAAAGAACAAGAGTCAGGTAATAGGAAATTGAGGTGGAGAAGACTGCTTTCCTCTGAAAAGTATTTTAAAGATTGTAAAGGTTTAGAATGCTTAGAACTGACTTCTCCACACACAGTAAATCTCAGGGGAAAAGAGGAAACTCGATAGAATTTGTTGACAACAGTTAATTCCTGCAAGAGTAACTGGCTCAGACACAAAGCAGACTATCAATTTGGTCAATTTAGCCTGGGGATGACCAGAATGCAGCCTCTAAGTCATTGTTAGTATACATTATATAAAGTTGAAAAAAAAGTTTTCATCAAAGAACTGGGCAATCCTGGTGTCAAAATTGTCCAAAGAAGACACAACCTAATTCTTGATGGTACTTATCACTAAGATTCCAAACAAGTAATTATATTCAATTAAATTAGATTCCATGGATTCCACTGGAGTCCATTCCATTCCATTCCATTCCAGTCCAGTCCAGTCCAGAGTATTCCAATCCATTATTTCAGTTCAAAACTCGAATGTGGACTGCTACTCTATCAGCCAGGCACTGGGCTAAACACAGGACTCAAAGGTAAAAACTATGGCCTTTGATATTAAGAAGTCCATTGAGATGGCATTGTTCTGGGGAGATAAGGACCTGGTAAGGCAGGTGATTCCAAAAATGGGACAAAATATTTAGGAAAATAATAAAGGACTATAATCTATTCTCTCATGGTTATTTTTCTCTTATGATAATATTTACATACATGTTTTTACTTCTCAACTAGACTGAGTTCCTTGAAGGCAAACTCAATCTCTCATATATCTCTAGGAATTTTATTCATGCCTAGCATAGTGATTCCACATAGTAGATGCTCCATAAACGTTTTGGAGTAGAAAATTCAAAGGGGCTAACTTTTCTTGAATAAAGAGGATAGTCCAGTTGACTAGAAAGTTAAAAGGAATACTTTTGTGCAAGAGGGTCTGTATTAGACAAACAATTAACATAAACCATGGAACTCTATAAGGCAGAACATTTGAAACATATATTTTCAATGGCAATGCTGACAACAATAATACACAATTCTCTAGGATTGACAAGACCACTTTCTCTCCAAAGTCATATTCTAAACATCATGAGTTGCCATATATAAACTTACCCTTTCAAGTTGTTAAAGTAGATTTAAAAAACATTTGTTAAAAAATGATCATTGTAAAAATCTAATGAAAGAAACCTTTCATTGCCTTGAAATTGGTTTCCATCATAATTATCCAATACCCTCAAGTGTCTTTTTTAAACATGTATAAGTACCATACAATTACTTTAGGACCAATTCATTCCATTCTCATTTTTTAAAAAATCATCTAATGCAAACATCACAAGCATAAAAAGATCTACTTTCCATGCATGGTGCATTGAAATCCTGGAGCATATCATGTTGAACATCACGATTCAGCCTGGCACATAACAGAGGATGCTTGCAGGTTTGGCAATTATCTAGTGGACAGCATCAAAGGAAACAGCACAAGTGAATTATCAAGGCAAAAAAAAAAAAAAAAAAAAAAAATCCTCTTGTGCATAATAAGTGAGAACCACTTATTCATCGTGTTTTAATGTGGATTAGTAGCAGCAAATCATAGAATAATTATAACCTAGTGTTGGGTGATGTTACTTCTCATGTTTGCCTTCCACAGGTTGCTTTAAAAGTGAAACAAGTCTGCTATTTTATAAAAGCACCCACCCAATGAACTCATTCATATGAATTGTAACAGAGAACTGCATAGAATTGCTTTATTGCCAGAAAAATAAACGAATCCACTCAATTAAAGCACTGGCTGGAAGCAGAGAGTAGAAATTTGCCCACCAGAATGGAAGAGAGCACTTCTGATTCTCTGTCACTAGTCATTTAAAGGCTATTTGTTGTCAAATCCACGGTGAGTAGAGATCATCAGACTCCTTACAAGCCTCTCTCTTCCCACCCCCACCCCCCCAGACTCAGACTTCTATGCCCTTGACGCCTAGTCTCAACCCCCCTTCTCCTCAAATACACACAAATATACACACACACCTGACTAAAGAGAGGTTGACATCTGGGAAGAAGATGAGAGAGACTTGAAGCCTGTGAGTCATCCCAGGAGCTATTCAAAGCTTAGTGGGTAACTGAGGTAAGCTGTCTACACTTGAGTGATATGAACCTTTAAGAATGATTCATGCTCAGTGAGGGCCTGACTGTCAGTTTCCTGGAACTCTCGAAAATTCCAAAGAATTATATAGATTGAGCATCTGGCTTTAAATCTTTCATGCATTTGAGGCAGATTCGTTAGGTGATCAGTTTCCTTGGGCAACACTGACTTTTGTTTGTATTTATTATTTGTAAGTATTGCCTTACTGCCTGCTATTTATTGGCTATCTACTTTTTAGTCAGTGGAGACTCACTTATGCCTAAGTGACCCTGGATGTGTCAAAGACCCTTTTCCAGATGCCAATATCACTGGAGAGTCCCAGAGAAGAGTTATGTCAAAGGAGAACAATAACAACAACAAAAAAAATCAAGGTCAGTTTTCATAGAGGGCACATTAGTATAGCATTTCGGTTTGAATTTAGAGTCTACGTATTTGCAAAAGTGTCTTTGAGCAAAGTTCACCTTCTGCCTATTTCATGTAGAATGGAGATATCTGGGATGTGCACCCTTCATTTTTTTCCCGAGTCCACATGGCTGGAGAGTCGTTCCTATTTAACTCCAAATTACAGAGCACTTAAAACAGGTTTACATGTTTCCACATGTTTCAAGACCTCACATAGGTCTTGAAAACAAAAACTCAATACCTAAGGGTCATTTTGTCCATTCTTTCGTCGGAAGGACAGGAATGGTGAGGGCTAACCTTAATAGGTGAAGGAAGGCTCAGTGGGAAGTATTTAAAGCTGAGCTGTTAGGAGGAAAATTCCAACCTAAATTTGCAGAACCTGCCAAAGTCTCACTGAAACACTATGCTTTAAGGTGAGGAATCTCAGAGGCTCAAGGTGGCTGCCAGCCACAGGAAGTCATTCAGTTATTCACACACACACTCCACAGAGCCAGGTACTTCAGATTTTAGGAGCACAGTATGAGGGACAGCTACTTACTGAAATAGAAGCCCCTGTCTCCACACACGAACTGAAGAGCATCCACTAACTCAGCCCCACAAAGCGTCTCAGGCCCAGCTGTGGCAGAGCTGGTGAAGGTGAGCAAGCACAGGGCCAGGTAGAAGAGATGCGAGGAGGACATGATGTGCATCTTCACCTGCCAAAGAAACAGAAAAGGGTCATGTTTCCTCCTTGGTCTTTGCAAGGCAAATAGGGGTGGGCCAGGGACTGCATTTCCCCCCAGTATTCCATTATTGCTTTTAATCAGAATGACCCTACACAGAAGTACAACAAAGTGCATGAGAGGTTGCTGGGTGTCATGAACTGAGCATATCTGGGCACCACACAATCTGTGTTTGAATCCTTTTGCTACTATGGAACTTTGGAGAAATTCTCCCTGAACTTCAGCTACTTTGGGAGAAGAAAAGGAGTTATAACTTTCTTTAGGAATTCCTGCTGTGATTAAATGGGATAAAATATTTGGAAGCATTTCCTACATAAATGAAAGATGATGTTCTTATACTGAAGATTCCATGACTCTAAAATCCTGGGAAGTCTCCTAAATTGTCATAGGTTAGTATTCAATACAGATCTAGAACCAAGTATGTTTTATTCATTTAAATTCTCTAAAAATTGGCCATTAACGGTGGCTTATGCATTCATTATTGGCCAGAATATTAAATTAACCAGAACATCATTCCTCAGCTACTGATTAAAGAAAATTTACTTGAAAAAGAACATACTTGAAAAAATACTATAAATTTTTATAAATATATTTCCCCTACTCACTCAGAGAGAGAGAAAGAGAGAGATGGTTGAGCAAGAGAGATTGACTTTTTACGTGGGGAATATCAGCAGCTAACACAACCTCGAGTGAAAGAAAGAAAGAAAAAAAAAAAAACAGAAACAGGAAAAATATGAGGATTTAAGAATGAAATTGCCTCATCCTAAGTAAATGCTGCTCCTTCTATATTTTAAAGCCCCAGGTGTCCACTCCAATATCAAATCAACACAGGTGTAGCAAGTGCCTCTCATGCACAGGGCACTGGGCTTGAAAGCTGCAAAGGCCTTTTTCTCAGTCACAGGAATTCTGATTTCATCTCTTGAAGGGACTTCTGTGTCATTGTATTCATTTTATAGCGAAATATACTGTGGGACCCCTGTTTGGGATGACTTAGCCAATGGTAGATAGCCAAATTGCAGCCTTGCCAGAAGCAGGATTCCTGTGGCTCAAGTCTTCACTCTAAGTAGTAGAAACAACACTAAGGTGGTTATTAAGTTTTCCATATTGCTACTTGTGGCACAGAGATGTGGTTTCTTCCAGGAAGCCTCCCAAGGTGAGTAGCTTTGCTTCTCTTGGATGCATCTACTTTCAGTGACTTTGGAAGAGTGACAGTAGGTCAAGGACCCCCTTAAAAGGGTGACAGAGTTATGCTGGAAGCCGTAGTTATGAAAAGAGGCCTTTTGAACATCATAATAGTGGCAGACCTATTCAACCCCATCACTCCTGAAGAAGCAGACTCAGTCATTTATTTTCTGACCACCTGCCTTGCACTCTGTGACCTCTCAGTTTAATGGCTCTACATCAGTGGCAAAAGTTGTTCAATCATTTTAATTAAGATTTCCATATTTGTGGCCAAACTTTTGGCCCAGCAGGTGGAGGAAAACCCAAACCCCTGACTCTTGTTCACATAACATAAATATTTAGTTAATACTTGTAAAACAATTGAAGATGAAAAGTGCTCTCTATTTGCAAATCATCATAAATAATGGACATGAAGTAGAAGAAGAGGTAAAAGCTCAACTGAACATTTCTTCCATTTTCTGAAGAGGACCTCTGCCTGGAGACCCTCCACCCCCACACAGCCAAAGCCTCTGGGACTGCTAGAAACAAGTTATCATCCGGTCCTCATTTTTCTTAGTTATAAAAGAAGTAGTGGGTTTTTTTCCTTTCAATATTTCCAGTGGAAACCTCAACAAATCAAGCCAACTGGGCTCACTTGTCCTTTTCAAATGAGTAAACCCATAGTTGATCTTAGAAGACATAACCCCACACCCTAGGAATGGGCCACTTCTAGAACGCATGTTATTTTACCAATCCTATTTCTCTACCCCTCCCTTCTTCATTGAATTTATAATGCTAAAGGCCAAGCACCTGCCATGTAGATGGCCTCAAGTTCTTCAGTTCTTAGAAATCCAGGGTGGGGGGAAATCACTTAGCTTATAGCCTCGGTGAATTGAGAACTTCATTAGATGTCAAAACTACATTTTCAGTAGTTATTTCTGGTCTTACTCATTTAGGTCCTGAAATACACATAAATCTCTAGCATTTAAGAACGTAACAATTTTTCCACAGATTTTTTTTTTTCTGAAGTTATGTTGTCAGTTAAATATCAGCACTTTAGTTATAGGACAAGTAAGAACCTCTACTGCATTTTCCTTTAGTTCAGGGAACAGTCCAGTCCACCCACAGAGAATGGGAGAATTTATCACATTATGTTCCCAAGGAGGAAAACAATAATGTATTTGCTTAAGAGTTAAAAGTTTGAAACAAGTGGCCCCATATGTTCATCACTGCCTTGGCCTTTTATTTTTCCAAACACAAAAGAAACAAAGAGAGAGAAAGGAAAGATATGATTGTGAGAAAGGAAGAAGCAGAATGAGAAAGGAAAGAAGTTCAGAGCATGCATTCTCAAAAACTATTCACAAATCCAAATTTTAAAAGACCTTTCTTTTTATCTCAAAATAAATGGACTATCAATTGGTTCCAGATGGCTGGACTACAATAAAAATGCCCCATAAAAAAATTGAGGGCAAGAGTCATAAGAAAATACTCACTGTAGGTGTAACCATTTTTGTTTGTTCCAGGTCTTTTACTGCAGGTCAGGGTGGATATTATGAGGCTGATGTGAGTAGAAAACTGAGGACTTAAAAACATGTGCTGCTCTGTGGGTGGGGTTTGTGAAAGCATCTAGTTACATATGGACACCCAGGTAGGTATGCTGTGAGCCTGGGTAAACTGCCTTTTGTCATTTAAACAATGAACGAATTGCACAGTCGGGATTCGAGTCAATCTTTCCCCCCAATCAAGCCACCAATTTTCATTGTGTGCCTATTGTAGCAGACTGCTAGAGTAACCCAAGAGCCAGTCCTCTCCCTTGTACTCTTGCACTCTGACTCCTACACTTGGAAATACCTTGAGATTCACAGTAAAATCAGCCTGTGAGTTCTGCCTTCAGGCAGGACACCTTTACTCAGTGAATTATGTTCCCAAGACCACGCAGCTCCCTCAAACCACTTCCTGCTTCAAGTACAGGAAAAAGTAACTTATTGCTAGCTCTACTTCTGAAAAGTTCAGTACACCCAGAATGAAAAGTTCATTTGGAAACATTTTACAACCGTGTAATTAACGCCGAGATAACACTCCACAGCCTCTTTGACGATCCTCTTAAGTAGAAAGGAAAAAAACCCAACTTCCAGACAACATAGTATATGTGTATATTGATTTCATTTCCTTTAAAGCAAGGAACAAACGTGTGCCTTGGAATCTCAAGGACAGCAGAGTCAGGTGCCTGACAAAGGAGTGTCCTTAACTCCAAGCCACTTAGCCAAGAAAAGTCCTAGTGGTGTAGTATTTGCAAGTGCGAATGAATGCAGCATTAAGAGGCAGGGACATTTTATGAATTGAGCCCTCAGACAATTGCAGCAGCGGGAGCCAGTGACAACGGCTTAAAAGTGCTTGCAAACTGAAAAAAAGCACAAGTCTTGAAGGATATAATTTTGCTGAGAATGGAAACTTGAGCTAGGGCCAGTGATTGGAAAGGAGAAGTCAGTGCATTGAAAACGGCAGCCAAATTTACCTAAAGAGATTTTTACAGCAGTGAGCATAAAATCAGTTTTACAACACGAAACCCCTAGTCAAAACTTTGCCGGTGAAAGTCCTCTTCAAAAGACAGTAGTTGGATAGGCAGCTGCTAGAAAGTTTCTACTTTGCAAATGCAGTATGCATTTGTTTAAATTATATGAATATGCAAGGTCAGCAAGAGTTGTCAAGGAGTTCTTTTTTCAGAAGAGCAAATTAAACTTCACTCTAACTTTGACTCTCTGGGCATAAGAGCAGAGAGTTCCGGGACCTTAGCTCCAAAGATCATATTTAAAAGCCTTAACATCATCTAAAATGTAACTCTTCATATGTGGCATGACTCATAAATAAAGTCCGGACAAGTCACACACACACATGCACACACACACGAACATGGTCATAAAAATAAGACATCTGCACCTGTAAAAAAGAAAAAGCTTCAAAAGTTCATATCCATGTTTTATAGCTGTTAACCATAGACAGGATTTAAAAGGAATCTTCTCTAATGATACCACTGAAGCCCTGTAGAAGTGGAGGATTTAGCATAAGTACCTTGCATTAGTTTCTACTCATATAGATATCTGTATAAATGCATCCATCTCCCGGAGCTATTTTTTTTTTTCAGATCTCACAGAATTGCATATTCAGCAATTTATAAATAACTCCCAGTTCCCAAACAATGAAATTTCTAAAGCAAATAATATTTCTAGGCAGAAGCAAACAGTACACAATTGAAATAAAATTCCCCAATGACTTCAAAGAGTAAGAAATATTTACCTTCAAGAAATCACAAAAGCAGCACTTAAATAATTGAGTTGGAAGACTGCTGATTTTTCCCATTGCTTCTCAAGTGCAAAGTCTGGAAATGAATTGGTTAGCAGGAATAATGAGGTAAAAAGAAATCCAGAGAGAAGGGAGATGTTGAGAGCAATGTCACATTTCAATTTTGAGGACTTTATTCCATTGCGCAGGCTCTATCTGCTCTGAATTTAGCAGTGACAGTGAGATTTAGCAAACAGAAGAGGGATTTAGAGAAAATCCTCACATTTATCTACAAAACACAGACACTGTAGACAGGAAACAGCTGGGGGAACATTTGCCTTCTCTCTCTCTCCCTCTTCTGGCAAAGTTATCGAGTAAGGACTTTTTTGGGCATGGTGACAAATAACATCATACCTTTGCATTTTAAAACTAGAGCACAGAAGCATTTTTTTTTCCCCTTAAAAAAATATGTGTTAGTGACAGGGTTAGCAGATATTTAAATACTTATACTGCTATAGAAAATAAGAATCTTTTTCTCTGATTAACTTTCAAGTGGGCATGAAGACACACACATCTGCTAATACACCTTAATAGTATTAAAGGCATATACATGGGGGAGGGGCAAGTAATTTTGTATTCCAGAGCCAAGGCAAAATTGAAAAAAAACAAAACAAAGAAAAGACCAACTCAAGCAAACCCTCCGATTTTAACCCTGAAATGACTGGGGTAAACTGGATTGGCAGACATGTGCCCGTGTCCCAGCTGCCAAGTGAGGGGAATGATCTCACTCCCTAGAATCTATGAAGGGGGCAGGCGGTATTGCAATTGGCTCCCTTTGGGCCACTCTCATGCTTTTTGCCTGCGGCTAGGCAAAGACTTTGCTGAGCCATAAAACCAACTGAAAAAATAAAAATCTTTTTCTTCCTTCCTCTACTAGTCTGCCTATCCCTGGTCTACTAGTCCCTGGGGGAGGGCACCTGAGGAGCAAACTCTTTTCCCGTTGTTAGTATTTTTCTGCACCTGTGTGTATATGTGTGAGTCTGTGTGTGTGTCATTGTGCTTTCACTCTCCAATTTTTGTGTGTTCTAAATAACATCAGCTGGCTAACAATACCCTCTCAAGGGTTATGATGTCATTCAGATCCCTTAACTGGGGTGACTGGCCTAAAACATGGTCCAAGCCAGCTGCTTTGCTATTTATAATGTATATTTGCCTTTGCCATTGAGAACCAAGTTCCGATCTTTTTTTTTTTTTTTTTTTGATGCAGTTTGTACCGATTTCTCTTTGGTTTTGTGAGGTAATAGATAAGAAAGTAGATTATGAAATATGTTTCAAAAGCCGGGATCAGACATACCACTTCCCTAGATATCTATCTAGGCTTTGTTACCCAGGGTAGGTGGAAATGACCAGGAGCTTGCATTTCTTCCTCGTGCTTCTCAGGGGACTCCCTGACGCTGTCATATCAACTGAAAATGAGGAATCCCTTTTCTGGCTCTTTATGTAGTCCTGTGGCCAGAAATTTGTTTGCGGAGGCAGGTGCCCTCAAAGGAAAACCTGGTTGGTTTTGAAAGGGGTTTGTGTTTAGTTAAGTTTTCTGCATGGTTAATAACTCACAGCCATGTTTACCTTCTAAAAACAAAGAGATTCGGGGTCCTGCTGTTTCAACCATTCACTGTATTTGTTGTCATTTAGCGAGCATCTACTATGTCCCCTACTATGTGCATCCCTAGAGAAACAAAAGAGGAATAAGCTACAGTCAAGGATCAACAAGAGTGCTCAGCCAAGTGGCAGAGGCAGAGATGAAAAGTCTACTGTCACATGGTGAGCATATGCACTTTAAAAAATATGAACAGTGCACAAGGGGAGGGAGTGACAAAAAACAGGGAAGCGAAATTCTTTTAGAAATGCAGAATGGGGAAGGGGGTTATGTTATGATAGGCTTTGGGATACAAGGTTGTGTAGTTTCACTGGATACCCTTTGGCCTGAAGACTACACAAACACGCATCATTAAGCTGTGGCACTTTAGGCATCTGCAGCTATATGGGTAATCCCTGTATTTGAAGAATAATCCAAAACCTCCTTTAACAAGTTCCCTTCATGCACTTATGACTTGATTTATCAAAAATCTTTTTGTGTGTGTGCGGCTTTTGTGGATCATGCCCTTTGTGAAAAACAAGCTCCTTCTTGCATGGGCTGTGATGATGTGGGTTGTATGGAACTCAATAGCTAATCTCACCTATTTTCCAGGTGAAAAAGAGCAGTGATATCCAAGAACAGAGAGGCAGGTATAGGCTGGAGTCTTGGAGCTGAGTGTTTTGCTCTACCATCGGGCATCTGTGCAGGTGAAGGCCAGGACTTTGCACATCCCCTTCCCATTGCAGCTTTAGAATATTTTAATCTTTCCAAGATGTTCTAGAAACTCACTACATCCCCCCATGTCTGTAACCCAATCTGATATGCTCTCTCGGCACGTACTGTGCACAGATTAACTTATCCCCAACCATTTCTTATGAAAGGCTACTTTGGGAGACAGAACACATACCATTCCATCAGACATTGTTCTCCTGTGATAGCGACACACTGACTCACAGTCTCTTGGTTTTATAACCCCAATTACCCTTAAAGGATAATTGGGTTTTAATTTATGTCTCAGTTTTTATGTCACAAGCAAATCAAACATAGAAATTTCATTGAGTTGTAATTGTCCTCAGCTGCACTGTGGAAACATTCTGATATGTGCTATCAGTTTTCAATAGTGAAAGCAATTTCCTGAAGTGATTATTGTATATTTCAATTTGAAGAATGATCTGTATTTCTGGATTGGGTGAGCCAGCAACAGAACAGAGCAATAATTCCTAGCGAACTGACCATTTTCTTTGTTAATGCCAACAGTCGCTGTGAAAGCAAAAGGGCAATACATGTACCATACATTTACCTTTTTAATGACTGAATGCTGTACCTGTTTAGGGGGAAAAGGAACTAAAGCACCTATTAACTAGAGACTCCAGGGTGGCAGTAAATCTAATTCCCAAGAAAAGTTCCATGAAGTCCATTTGAGTGAAACATACAGGGTCATTCTAAAATTACGGAATGATTATGTGGTTTCCTGCCTGGAAAACTCTGACAGTTAGATATGGGAATCGTGTGCCACCAAAATAGCTACCTGCAAGGATGTGCTCATCATGAGAACAACCACTCCTGGAGATTCAGAGATTCACAGTTTCACCTTGTGCATGTGTAATGCCTATGGGATATAAATAACTCTCCCCTAAAGCCTTCTTCTTGAGTAGCATATTTGCATAAAGCTGCAGCCTCTGGAGACTTCTGACACCTTCCTTTTTTTTTTTTTTTTTCAAGTTCATTTCCTTAAAGGGCTGGCTGATTGAGGTTCACAGAAAGGGATGGGCAAGGCCCAGTGCACCCTCCTTTGGCTCAAGCTATGTTCCCAGTCTTCCTTGTGTAAACTGGGGAGGGGCTTATCCAAAAGAGAATTTCATATCCATGTGCAGTAAGGGCATATTTATAATTTATTTCATCCCTGTCTTTGCTGACTCCCAAGACAAGCTAAGAAGGCATATTTGGAGATAGAGTTACTCTGAAATCAAATAAAGGGTGAACTCTTGGGTACTGGGGTAATCCGCCAGGTAAAGAATTTGGGGAAACCATTGGCTATTTCTCTTGGGTCACTGTTTGTCGGGAAGATTAGTCTGGAAGTATATGCTCCTATGTTGAGGTCAAGGGCTTGTCAGTTCAGAATGTAAAGCCCAGAGGAAAAGGCTGGACCTCAAAACACAAACCACTTCAGAACAAGGGTACTAACGTCAGCTCCAAGAGATCTGCTCAAAACTCCTCAGAAAGATCTTCTTTAGCTGGAAGGAACTGTTCAAAACCCTTAAAGGGCCCTTTCCCCACAGCTAGGGAAGTAGTAATAGGGAGGAGGAATCTTCTCAGTAAAGAAATCAATGCTTTCTTTTCAACATCAACTTGAATCTTCTATCTCCTAGAATGTCAAAAGGGTAAATGCTGGAAACAGAAAACGAAACTGGTGTGGTTTTGTGAGCAAAAGAATTCTTCACTATGGCAGATGAGGAGTCACAGTATAAGGTGAGGACTGGTGGGGGAGTGAGAGAAACTGAGGGCCCCCCACACTTGCCCCAAGTAGACCGGAAAGTGGGAAAAGAGACAACAATTCCAAACTTCACCGGCAGTGCCCACATACGTGATATTTTTTTGGAAGAGAAAATATGTGCGCCCTCTAGTGGGCCTCCGGGAAACTTCCATTGCCATGTTAACCTTCGATGTGTGGAGCTTGGTAGGAGTGGAGGAGAGTGGGGGTGGGGGGAGGTGTTTCAAAAGCTCTTGATTCAAATATACTTTAAGCCTCACTTATCTGCAGCTTTCGTCAGCCTTTTGAATAAATAAGCCGCCATTCGATTCCCTGTACTTTTAAAAGGGGAATAGTGCTTTGGGACGTGGTAGAAGCAAATTTAGGTGCTGGCATATGGGATTCAAACCCAGGTCTCCCTGTTCCGTTCTGTACTCTTTCCAGAACATCGGTGTTCAAACTGTGGACTATAACACCACTGGTCAAAGGCACAGCTGTTAAAGAATCACCGAGAGAAGTGGTTCCAGTTTTAATTCTTTTTCCTCTTCCTCTTCTCCAAACTAGGAGAAGGTCCTAGTTGGGTACTTTCAATGTCTCTCTAACACTTGCAGATCTCCCTTTCTAACAAAAAGAAAGCTGACTTCAAGCCCAAACTCTTTGCAAGTAGCAGTTTCTATCTGGAATTTAATAATACTGTTTTGTTTTTATGGCTTTTGGTTTTAAATTCTATTGAGGACAAATGATGCCAGTTTAAAAATAGATATTTTAAGGATTAGTATTAAAATGTATGTATCTAAGTCTTAAAAAGGTCAATTTAAGAAAAAATATTTTAATTAAATAAATAATATTACAGATGGCTGACGATTATGCCAAAATTTGTGTAAGTGGTGTTTGAATGTCTGATGTTTGCGAATCACTGCACTATGCTATTGTGTTAGGAAAACAAACACAGAGCTGCAATAGGAAAACAGTAAACAGAGATCCTGCATATAAAAAAAAGCTATTCGATAAATGTATTGATCACATTTCTAGATAATTTATATCCCTTTGGGTTCAAACTTATTTTTCACTGTAGTCTTTCATACCCCTAGAGGAGTTTTGAGAAAGGCTTGACAGAGTAAATAACACTTGTCTTGAAGCATGAGTTCATCTCCAAAATAGAAAAAAACAGTAAAGGCTATTCCAGGCAGAGGGAACAGCATGAGCAAAGTTAAAGAGGAATGAGGAGGTAATCAGTGTTGGGGTCATATGGGAGATGAGCCTGGACTTGCTCTTGGTCCTGCATGGTGGGGCCCCTTTATTCCCTCTACCAGTGGCCTCCTTCATGTATCTAGAGGCCTGGAAAGCAGTCTTAATTCCATCATGTTTCCCTATATACAAAGATTCGTGTGTAAATTGAATCTGTGATTAACCTGGAAATGGCACAGGGCTTAAAGTAAATATGCAATAACAGACCCAGGTTACATTATAATCTAGGTCAACTGGAGACCTGGGTAAGAAGAACTAATGTGCAGATTGGTCACCCAATGGTCTTGCCAGATATTCCATTTGGATTCAATTTAATATTTATGCTTTGGTAAATAGATTTTAACCAAAAAATGAACTGATGGCACTTGATAAAGATTTTCCACAATAAGGGTTGGGGTAAAAAGGTCTAGATTCTGGAGAACTTTGAACTTCCTAGGAAATCTGGTTCATCAGAGCATCACACTCTTTGCATGTGGAAGTTTTACTGAGCTCTTTGAGAGCAGGACACACAGCCTCCAGCCTCTTTTACTTAAAGATGACCTGTTGGGGAACTCCTTCAAATTGCATAAACAGAAGTTCGAGTAATCAATTGAGGAGGAGAAACACTATCTAGGGGATCCCTTGGTAATGATTCACCAGATAAGTGTATACCCTTGGACCAAAAGAGAGAAGTTTCAGGCCTAAGATGGCATTTAGGGTGGAGCAATATCTTGCCCTTTAGTGTTGACTAAGAATGTAGCATATAGGGGTGTGTGTGTGTGTGTGTGTGTGTGTGTATTTAGTTACTTGGTTTTCTTCTTTACTCCTCAAAACTTTTGAGCCTCTGTCAGTATTATCTTAGCCTTGGGCAGTAAATTTATTTACTCACTCTCACTCTTCCACCTTCCTTTATAATGTCTTTAAAGTTCATCTTCCCCTTTCCATTTGCCCAGCATTGCCCTAGATTAGACTGATGAATTCCTGGATTATTGCATGGGCATCTTCTAGCCAGTCTTCCCTCATGGCAACCTAGTCGATGCCTGGTTGCTGGAATCATTTTTCTCAAATACCATGTTTATGTGTTTTATGACCCTCAGGAATATGCAGTGGCTCCTCAGAGTCCCTCAATCACATCTAAGTTTCTCTCCTGCCACTCAAAACACTTCCCTCCTCAGCAGCCTCATTTCTTGCTAATATCTAGCATGGTTTCTTTATAACCTGTTATCATTCACCACCATATCCCTGGATCTCAGTATATAACTTGGCTTTTAATAATCATGGTAATAACTTTCATTGTTGATTACCTGTTTGTGGTAGTTTGAATTATGTAACCCAACAACAAAAAGCATGTTCTTTATCTTAACCCATGTCCCTGTGGGTGTGAATCCATTGTAAATAGGACCTCTTGAAGAAACTATTTTTAGTTAAGGTGTGGCCCAACTGAATGAGGGTGGGTCTTAATCCAGGTTACTGGGCCTTGTAAGAGAACTGAGAAGTCACAAGAACTAGGAGAAAGAAGACATAGCCATGTGATAGGAAAGACAAGGAACCCCAAAGATTGATGACAACCAACACCAAAATACTACAGTTTTGGGGAGAAATCAAGCCTTGCCTATATCTAGATTTTGGACTTCTCCTAGCCTCAAAACTATGAGCCAATAAATTCCTGTTTTTTAAGCCAAACCACTGTGGTATTTATAATAGTGTGATAACAGTTCAGGCAAATGAAGACACATTATATGAAATTCTTTAGTTCATAATATTTTAATTATCTCATTTAATTCTTATACCCCAACAAACAGATATACTACTCCCCTTTCCATTTCAAAGTCCCTGGTGCAGTTCTTGGCACATATCAGACTCTAAAATATATGTGTTGGATTAATGAAGGGAAAATTGAGCTATGGGAAGTTAAGTGATTTGCCTAATGTCACATGGCTAGTAAATTACAGACCAAGGATTCAAATTAAGGTTGATTAATACAGAACACTACATGGTTTACACATCAGTACTGGACAATCTCTTTCAACATATTCTTGTAAAAGTCTGTATTCCCCACAGTAAAAGGATAATCAATTCTAAAAATAAGTTTGCAATAGCCATTTCCAAAAGAACCACACCTCAGCACTTAGAATGGGGTCTGGTTGCAACCATGTTTGGATCATTTTAGGGGAAGCTAACGAAGAAAGATTATGCTGTTTCTCATTCCCTCCACTTCCAGTCTGAGCCTCTACCTTAGAAAGCACAAAGAAGAAAACAACTATTTACAGACTTTTGACTTTACTGTGCTGCCTCTAATAAAACTAAACAGGCAGCCAGACCAGAAGAACTTGACAGCGACTCTCCAGAAGCAAAAGATGCAAGAGTCCAAGTAAGAAGCTCAGGCAAAAGCCTGCCTCAGACAGGAAGCCACTTATACTTATACTCTTCCAATTACAATAAGAATAAAGGATTGGTTTTCTGGGGTGTGTTAGATTTGGGCAGCTGGATAATGCAACTTACAATGCCAAACATTCTGCTACTGCATCACACACCCTGACTCAGATAAACTTTGTTCTGATGAGACTTAGAGCCTTAATATTTCCTACTCCATGACAGTGAGTGCTCTATTCTTAGAGTCCTAGAGTCCAGGAAAAACTGCTCATTCTTTGGTGTCTATACTTCCTAAGGCTAAAAAAAAAATATCTACAGTTTGGCCTGGGATAGATAACATAGCAAATCCTTCTCAATCTGCCCTATAAGTGCAACTTGGGCTCTCAGAAAGCTATTGTTTTTCCTGTTTAACAATTTCCAAATGGATTAGGGACATTCCTGGAGATTTGTTGACTTTCCTGCAATTCAAAGTTGGATGATTTGACCAGATTGTATGCTCACTGACTAGTATTTTGGCCCTTTTCTCCCAGTTATTCCTTATGTTATTTTTCCCTTTTCCCTCTTTCTCTAGCTAATGAGTATGAGCTGAACTAGTTCCCTTTAAGCAACTGCTCTCTGGCTCTATATTCTTGATTCTTTACAAAGAAAGGAAAATGGTGACTTCAGATTTGGATCTTTCTGGGATTAAAGCACTGCCAACCCAACTGGCAGGCTCCTTCCCGGCTTAGGTTCCCATCCAGGTAGCAATCCCACATTGGGATTGTGGGAGCTTCTCCACAAGGTGCCAAGGTTGTTAAACTAACTCTGCTGCTTTGGAAATCAAGAGACATCCAGGGGCAATAGTAGAATTTGCAAAGTTTGGAGAGAGACTGGAGCTGCTTAGTGAGGGCATTTGTTTTTCCCAAGAGGCTATCTGGGTCAAATCTTTCAACAGCTGGACTTTCCAACCTACTCACTCGTGTGGATTTTGCAGATAAAGCAAGTGTTTTCAAACCACAGACAATTCTCCAGGTGCTGCCCACTGGACAGGCTCAGTGGGCAAGGAACTCTTGCAATCCAAACCCAACCAACTCTTTGGACCAAAACACAAAACAAAGAAAATATAAAAGCTAAAGATACCAGGATTCAGGATTGAAGAGAATGTTTTCAATGGGAGGGAATAACTAGGAACAGAAGCTAATATGGTCTGGAATAACCAGGCAAAAACAATTTTTGTCATCAGCATTTAGCACCAGTGGTGATAAAATTGCATTTTTGTAGTACAAACAGTTGCACAAGGATCTCCATTGGACCCTTTTGAAGAGTTTTAGGGGCACCCATGTACCAAGCATGCCAAACAGAGCCCTGTGTTAGTCCACACAAGTAGGTTTTTGTGTGTTTGTGTGTGAGAGAGAGTGGAAAACCATTACTGAAACACAAGACTGGAAGATGCAGCTCATCAGTTGGGGCAACCCCAACCACCCATACTGAAGCCAGGGTTACCTAAAACTAGAGAAAATTTCATTCTCTTGTAAGTATAAAACTATGCTCCCTAGAGAATAAGTTTACATAACTCATGTCAAACCATTTGGTTAACTTCAAAAATGGGCAGGAAATGCCAGGGCTGGACTCACATGGGTGCCCTGAGCTAGAGCAACACTTTGAATGGGACTATTATTTACTTTCTTAAATAAATGTCATGTGGCAAAATCATGCCTTATACAAACCAGCTGAAGTGTGTGATGTAACCATGTTAACACATTTTTATAGTCCTGGAAGAACGCAACAGGATTGGGTCTATCAGTAATCATGTAAAGAAGTCGAGTATACATTCCAGATGTTCATTATGTTCCAATCATTGGCTGGAGCAAAGTAGAGGCTTTCTCCTTGCCCAGGAAGTCTTATTTTAGTAATTGAGACAGAAATGCACTTGAAATCTGATATGTTTGGAATTATAATGCTAAATCCCACAGTTCCAGTTAAGTAAGTGTATGTGTGCAGAATAAAACAAACAAACATGTAGAAGGCAAAAGAAAGAAAGAGAGAAAATGAGAGAGAGAAGAGAAAGAAGGAAGGAAGGAAGGGAGGGAGGGAGGGAGGAAGGAAGGAAGGAAGGAAGGAAGGAAGGAAGGAAGGAAGGAAGGAAGGAAGGAAGGAAGGAAGGAAGGAAGGAAGGAAAAGAGAGCAAGCAAAGACAATACTATAGGGCCTTTCCCTCTGAGGTCTTTCTTTTCCAGTTCAACTTCACAACACCATATTCATTTCTACTGTCAAACTGAGCCTTAATTGGAAAAGTCTAGGGGCATGGAAAGTAAACACAGATGTAGATCAGATCAACTGTATCAATGAGTAACCGTAGCTGACCTTTGTAAAATCAGACTATTCAATGGCCTGCACTCATCAGAAAAAGAAGGGTTTATTTCTTGTGTTGCTTAAATTTCAAAATCTCTTCCAAAAGAAATTAGTTCTAAGCAATCTTTAATGAGTTTCTTTAAACAGTATTTAGACTTTTAAACTGTAGAAATCAACTTGAAAATGTTCTTTATCTTGGAAGGGTAACATGTTGAGAGTAAATCACACTAATTTTTTTTTTTTTTTTTGAGATATTATGGAATCAATACAACATCATAAGCCCTTTACATCTCTGCTTGAACAGACCTTTGTAAATGTCCTTCATATTACATAACTTCACCTGTCCCTCTGGCCAAATTGGACTACTTACTATGCCCTAAGCATGTGTTGTCCCTTTTGAAACTTTAGCTCCTGCTAAAGGATCTTCACCCACTCCCCACCCCTTTTGGCTGAAAAGTCCAGCTCATTTGCCACCTGTCCTTCATCAGTCCTCCTGCCATCCTTGCTGACATACCCCTCCTCATACCAGCTAGATGTGATGGCTCATCACCATGAATTTTCTTTTAAGGTTCATGCTTTCTCCTATTGTATGCATGTATGTAGCATATATGTATGTCTCTATTTAATCCCATATTTACTTATTCCTTCATTCAATGGTTAGGTGTTGACTATTAGAATTAACTATTAAAATAGTTGAGTTAGAGATGCAATGATGAGTAAAAACACATACCATCTCTTTTGTCTCTCTAGTGGAGAGAGACAGTCATAATTATATAATCATACTAATTTTTGCATAATTACAATCCAAGCTATGCATCCTGAAGGAACTTGCTGTTTTTTGTTGCTGTTTATTTGTTTGTTTGATCTACAGAGTGTAACAAAGGCACCTGAGCAAAGTATGGACTGAGAGGAGGGAGGCAGGGGAGTCTTCTTTAAGGAATAGAGAAAAAGAAGTGGAAGGTTTAGTTATCAGTATTCCTTGAGGGCAGATTTTATTCAATATCATTTTTGTTCCCAAGTGCTCCAAGCAGAGCTGCAGTAACTCAGAAACAAAACAGCATGGGTGTGCAATGAACATTTGGATAATTCATTCATTTATTCATTCAACAGATATTTATTGAGTCCTTCTACATGCTTCAATACCATGCCAGATTCTAGGGTATGATGAACACAAAGTCCTTGCCTTCATAGAGCTCACATTTTATTGTATGTGTATGTGGATTGGGGTGTAAGCAGGGAGACAGAAAATGAACATGCAAATAAATAAATAATAAGATATTTTCAGAGTGTTAAGCATAAGGGAGAAAACAAATCAGGGCTACTACATTTGTAATTGCCAAATACTCTAGTTTAGGGGGAAAAGAACTCGGCGATATGGAAGAATTGACCCAAAGATGACCCTCTGTTAGGTGGCTGGACCCATTTCTGTTTTATTTCCCTAACTTGCTTTCTGAGGCCACCATTATATTGGTTGTCTCTCATCTGAATATTTCAATAAATGTAGCCCTCTGTTCCAAGCATTCTTCTAATTAGTGTCTGGATTAGTTACTTATGGCATTGACCCACTTTGTACAAAGCCTCATAGAAACACAAAGGGAAAGTTGATCCTTTGGACCTCAACTAAACATGTCTTAGTTTGTCAAAGAGCTGCCGATGCAAGTTACCAGATATGTGTTGGCTTTTGTAATGGGAAATTTATTAGGGTAAAAGCTTACAGTTCCAAGGCTGTGAAATATCTGAATCAAGGCACCATCAGAGATACTTTGTCACCAAAGTCAGCTACTGGTAATCCTGGTGTCCTGCCATGTGGAGAAGCAAGATTGCAGCTGCTATTTGCTGAGGTCCCTGCCTTCCCCTCCAGGTTCACTGTCCTTTCAGCCTTGAGCTGCTCTGTTGGCCTAGCCTCCTGGGGGCTTCTTGCTTCAGCTTCTGCAGCTAGCAATTCTTGAGTCCTCTTTCTCACGTGGCTGGGTCAAAATGGCAGAGCTCCCTATTCTGTGTTCTTTCTCTCTGCGTCTCCATTTATATAAGACCCTGTTAAAGGGTAGAGACCCAATCTGTGTCATGATTCATGGATGTAGTCCAATCAGAAGCCCTAAAGTGACCAAATCAAGCAATGTAATCAAAGATCCCTTAACTGAATTTGATGTAATCAAGGGGCCTCACACCCACAGGAATGGATTCCTTCAAAAACAATTTCTTTTTGGGATTCACCAATTCAAACTGTCACACAACATGAGCCCAAAGTCAGTCTTTTTTTTTTTTTTTTTTTTTTAACAAATGCAGGTAAAAAGTAGGCTGGACTTGAGAGATGGTAGATAATTTAAACTGAAATAAAACTAGAGATATAAGAAGCTAGAGGTAGTTCTAAAAAACAAACAAAACAATTGAATATGTAGAAATTACCTGTTATAGTAACATAATTTAAAGGAGTAGTGATAAAAATTTAAATCTTTAAATCTCAAGTTCCTTCTAACCTCTTAGCTGACAGAATAAGCTGGGTACTACAAGCTGAATCAAATGTTCTTCTCCTCAATTGAAATTACAGTTTCTATAAATTGAAAACACAGAGGTAGGAAACAAATACCCAAATGTTCTTGAAAAATGAGCTAGCAAATGGGTTAAGAATTAATCTTAATTATCTTATCTATAGGCTATAGTATTTTACAGTATTTGTCATGGTCCAGATAAGATTTCAACATACCTGTCTGGTGATATGATAATGAACACATGTAAGTTCTTCCAAAGTGGTGTCTGTAGTCTGAAGTCTACATGGGGCAGACAACTCTCCAGTGTGAATACTTGCATCTCAGTTACTACCCTTGACTCATGAGTTGGAGCACACCAAAAAGGCCAAGAAGGCAGAACCAAGCATCTTGAACCACATCCTCTTGTTGTGCTGGCATAAGGATTGTGAGTTCTGTGAGGTTAGTTTCTAACTCTGGAGAGGTAGAAGTTTTGGTTTTAATTTAATGTAGTGAGTCAAGGAACCTCTACTATGTGTCCTGCCCCTTTGATTGGCACTCTGGGACATAAAGAATTATGACAGAATTCATGACTTTGAGGAGCTTGCTATCTTGTTGAAAGAGACACCAAACAAAAAATTTAGAGATGATATAACAATGAAGTATTAAACAGAATGCATGATCAATTTCCAAATTTTATGACATAGAGAGGCTATTGCTATAGTGAGTTAGAGAGGGGAGAATGGGCCCTTGACCCCACGTGACAATCATTTCCCATGTGTGTTCATGCATCTCTTCTTATAGACAACTGTTTTGTACCTTCTTGTCTCCTCCCAGTTCTCCAGCACTTTCACCACCATCCTCAGTTTTAGTTGAAGACCTTACTTGCTGTTTCACTGAAAAGAAAGAAACAGTCAGAAGAGACCTTCTGCAGACTCCCATCACCATACCTACCTTTGGGACTGTATATTTTGCCTTTTCTCTTATCATTAAGGATAAGTCCATGCTCTTAGCTAAGGCTAGCCCTCCACTTTTATCCCCCTTTGCCTACTCAAGAAACTCATAAGGAATTATTCCCCTGCTCTCCTGAATCTTCAGTTGGCTATCTCTCTTACAGCATTCCCATCAGCACATAAATATGCTGGCATTTCTCCCATCTTGATTCTACTTCCCTATCTAGCTGCCACCTCATTTCTCTCCTTCCCTTTGCCACTAGTATTATTTTGTTGAATTTTTTCCACTTAATTTAATTTTCTTTAAATTACTGCTATGGGAGCAGGAGAATCACAATTTTATCGATGTTTAGGACTTCTAAAGGTCTGATTACAGCAGGTTAGAAATAAAATATTTTCCTTAGAGAAAGAAAGCACTTCTTAGTAGCAGATACAGCAGAAAGAAAATTAGGATAAAAGTAAGGAGTTGTAAATTCTAGTGTGATCTCACATCCAATTATCTAGCAAGTGGATTAATGTCCCTAGGCCTCAGTTTCTTTGTACAGCTCTGATTTCTTGGAGCTATGAACATTTAGAACAAAAACCATTGGTGAATTAGATACTGCTGCTCATATAACTAAATACTAACTATGATAATTTTAGTCTGTTAGAAAGGAATAACTTAATCTCTCTTACAGAATTGCACCAAAATTGTGTTAGAAGTAGGTAGATAGCTAACTCATTGCAATGAAAAAACAAGTAATATTGGAAACTACAATAGACAAAACTAAACTGGTTAATTGCCAAGGCAATGACTAAAAGAGCCAATCTGTAAACATCTAGAGGAAGAACATAAGGCAGTTGATAAATACATAACTATTCTCAGCATCAAAGACTAGCCAATCAATGTCATCTTTTTATCTTATTTCTGTATACTTGGAAACTTGGATTGTAAAAAGAGAAAACCATGACCATCCCCCTCTTCAAGGACAGACCTTGTTACTTGACATCATAGAAGAAACTAGAGACATACAAATCCAATAGTTAAAGTAATTACTATGCATATTTTTACTGAGAAGGGGAATAAGAAGAGCACATTTCTTCTATCAGTGCTTAATATACCATGTTTCAAGACAAATACATTATTGGTAGACTCATGGAATTTTAGAATTGTAACGGACCTTAGAGGCCATTTCAGGCCTAACTGGCTATTCATTTGATATTTCATTGAAATGGAGAAGGCAGATCTAATAAGAGATAATGCACAGAATAATGAAGTACAGTGATCCCTACTGGGCAAGAGAACAAGAGATAAAAAATGTCTATTTTTGCTACATATGTTCACTAATGTGACACTTTATAGAAGGGGCAAATGGTAAGTAGAATGGCTTCTTGGACACATTGATGGTTACCTGCCTGGGAAAAGCAATTATTCTAGATTTCTGTGCTTCAGAAAAGAGAGGCAACAGTAAAAAAAGAGAATTTTAGAGACAGATTTTTGGGAGATAGGTCCAGGTGCAAGGAAAGAAGCATGGTATTGGAAAGTGTAGATAAGAATCCCCCAAAATAATTGTCACATAGTTTGAGACACACCGGGGTTTAAATCCCAACAGCATCACTGACTACTCATGTGATCTTGGGCAAGTTACTCATTATCTATGAATCCCCTTACAGTAAAGTTGGGATATAAATATCTACCTCACAGATTGAATGCACAAAAAGTGATGAAAAATAATAGATGTTATTAGTATGAGAATGTCTTTACATATGTGGTACAAACCACTAACCTACAAAATTATCCAATTCAGACCCATCACTTTTGTGATATCTGTACACTTGAGTTTCCCAATGGTCTCTGCTTGGTAGAGAAGTTGAGTCAAAATCAAGATGACTTATTTTAAGCTGATTTGGGTATTCCCAAACTCATTTAAGCCTTGAGAACTTAGCTAATTAATATGAGTATTTTCAAAGCACTTAGGGAGGACATTACACATTTATCTGTTTGCTTATTGTCTATATCTCTCTATGGTATGTATGTTCCATGAGACCTTGACTTTGACTCTGTTGGTTTACCAGAACCAAGAACAGTAGGTGCTCAATATATGATAATAAACAAGTGCCAGTTTGTGTAACATTTACCTCAGTCCTAATGCCAGGGATGATCATGTGACTCAGGCTTAAGCAACTCATTCATATTCTACTCCCTTGCCAACAATTATTTATTTAAGATGGGCACATGAACCAAAATGGCCCTGATACTATTAAGGTGTACTTTCAGAGCTTCCAGGGGCTACCACATCAAGGAACCTGGTTTGTGTTCAAGCCAACTCAGATGGAAGCAAAGCTTAGACAAAGAGAATGAAGCCAAATCCTGATGACATTGTTTAAAATCCTGGATCCAGCCAAGCATGTTACCTGAGCCAGTAAATTCTAGTCTTTGCTTAACTTTGCTCAAGTTGAGTTCTATTTTATGCCACTTATGACCAGAAGTATCCTTCCTCAGTTGTAACTGAAGTGATGTGAGCAGATGATGTTACATGGACGGAACAGATAGTGTGAGAATAGAGCACCAGAAATAACCATATTTAAGGAATGGATGGAAGAAGGAGACTAAAGTGAAACAGCTACAAGGTAAAGGAAGAACCAGCAAAGAGCACAGAAACCAAGTGAAGAAAGAGTTTCAAAAAGGAAGAAGAGAGATTAACAAGTGTCAAACTCAAACTGTACATGAGAATCACCTGGAGGGCTTGTGATCTGTGAAGACACAGATCATTGGACTTGACTCCTAGGGTTTCTGATTCAGCAGGTCTGGACTGGACCCTAGCATTTAAATTTCCAACAAGTTCCCAGGTACTGCTGGTGTTGTTAGTCTGGGTACCACCTTTGAAAAACACTGCTGTAAAGATTTGGAGCAAGGTGAGATTTGGAAAGAGTTTTTGGACTTGAAAATGTACCATAGTGGGTGAAGGAAGATGCACTGAATTAAGGGATGATTGGGAGAAGAAGTAGTGAAGGCAATGAGAATAGGTGATTCTTACATGAAATTATCAAAGAAATGAGAAATGGAGTCAGCTAGAGGAGTTACAAGGAAAGCCTTTTTATTTAAAGATGGGAGAGATTTTGGCATGTTTATTTGCTAAATACAAAATGCTGCCATGAAGCTTTGAGTAGCTGAAAATGCAAGAAAGGCATGCTAGAGTAATGAATTGGAGGGGACCAAAGGAAATAGGTGAAGTCTGGGAGTAGAGGTCAGTAACTAAGAGTAGGGAATAGAAGCAGATGTGGAGAGGTTGGCGCATAAAGGACCCCATATTTGGATTGCCCCAGTTTTTCCCTTAAAATAGAAAAAGAGCTACTGTGCTTACAGCAAAGGAGAAAGTAGAAGAGCAGGGGGGTTAAAAAGGGAGGAGAAAGTTCTAAATAGCTGTTGTGATGAATTGGAGAGAGTTGACTGTAGATAAGTACAAGTTTTGTTCAGAGCGCCAAGGGCTCAGCTGAGACTACAGTCCATGACTACTGAATGGAGGGACTTGTCTCAGGTAGAACTTGGTAGCCCTGGTTTACCAGCAGAGAAGACTGTGGGATTTATCCAGGAAAAGGGTGACTTTCTTTCTTGTTCTTTGGAGAACAGTAATACTTCCATTAAGAACTGCTCCCAGAACAAAGTTCTTTACTATGAAGACAGGCAGTCTGAAAAACAAAAACATGTCCATAAATCATGAACGCAGAACATTTGTAGCCTTAGGACAAAATTGCTCAGTACATAGTTTCTTTATTTCATAGACCAGCACCTAGCCTAGGCCAACATGTGAAATCTCTGAAGATTATCCTCTGTCCCAGGTCCCTTTGACCGACTTCAAGGCCATGACATCTGCTCTCTTCAATTCCACCCCTTAGCAAACCTAGGAAGGATTCTAAAATCGGTATGGCTGCTACTGATTACAGATTACTGAAATCTCTCACTTGTGTGTTACTTTAGTCACAATTATGCATTTTAAATGCTTTTGCTCTAACTTCTTCCTTAAAAGTTTAGGTGTCAACTTAAATGGGGAGGAGGAGCAGCTAATGCAGACATTATGTCATCTTGGTGCCCTGTATTGTACCCAGGGGCTAGCACAGTGCCTGACACATAGAAAATGCTTAAAAGGTATCTGTTGAATGAATGAACAGATGAATGAATGAATGAATGAATGAATGAATGAAGAACAACAAAAAGATGGGTGGGGATGGAATTGGAGTGAGGATGGGAAAAAGGACATTATTGGTATAAATGCAAATTATTAAACCTTTGTGGAGGGTACTTCTTAGGATGTATTTCCTCAGAAGTAGATCCTGAGACAAAGATTTGAGTGCAAGTAGTTTATTTGTGAGATAATCCAAAATAGTGCTGGTAAGGAAGTGGGGAAGTGAAAGAGAGAAGGAAGGAAGCCAATAAAAGGTGCATTAATGGGAAGGATGCCATTGCTGGCAACTGAGGCTCAATCCCACTGGGGACTTCTGGAAGACTGTATGGAGTCATTCCCTGCCAGCGAAGAAGCTGGGGTATTTATGCAACAACTCCTAAGTGTCATTGCTGAGGACTGCTTCTGAGATGTTCACTTTCCAGCATTTCTGGCTTACTCTGTGGATCGATAAAGCACACTTCTATAACCAGGGAAACCCCTCAGGAAGATGTTTGCAGTAAAAAGTCACGGGTAACTGAGGAAGGGACACAATGGGGCATTAAGAGCAAAGCTATAGGGCCAATTTGGCGGTATCTTTCAAAATTATAAATGCACATATCCTTCCCTGTAGTAATTCCATTTCTATAATTTTTTACACTAGATAAATGTGCACATATGCACAGATATACCCACACATATAACAGACCCAGAATTATTTGTAGTAGCAAAAGGCTGGATACAATCTCAATGTTCTTCAGTAGAGGGCTGGTTAAATAAATGATGGTACATACATATACCGGAATTCTAGGTGGCTGCTAAAGAAATAAAGATTTCTAGTACTGATATGGAAAGATCTCCAACATATATTATTAAGTTTAAAATATGAGAGCAGATGTGGGTCAAGCAGTTGAGCACCTGCTTCCCACACAGGAGGTCCTGGGTTTGGTTCCCAGTGCCTCCTAAAACAAACAAACAAACAAACAAAAACAACAAGGAAAAACAAATGAAAAAACCAACTCAGGGGAGCCAATGTGGCTCAGTGGTTGAGCACCAGCTTCCCACATATGAGGTCCCAGTTTCAATCCCTGGCCCTGGTACCTCAAAAAAAAATAAAATAAAAAAATAAGGATGCAAAATGGTTTGAAGAGTATGCTGCCATTTGTGTAAAAATATGTATATGTATGCAAATATGAATAAGTATACATATATTACGCACATATATAAATATGTGTATATTATATATATGCTTCTATATAGGTATAGAATATGACTGGAAGGATTCGCAAGAAATGATATAGTGATTCCTCTGGCATGGAAATTGGGAATAGGAGAAGAGGTCAATAGTTGCGGGGTCGGATGTGGCTCCACTGGTTGGGCGTCCGTCTCCCATACGGAGGGACCCGGGTTCAATCCCTGGGACCTCCCGGTAACAAAAAAAAAAAAAAAAAAAAAATAGTTGAAACGTGTGATGGTTATGCTCCTGTGTCAACTTGGCCAAGTGATGGTGTCCAGTTGTTTCGTTAAGCAAGCACTAGCCTGATTGTTACTGTGAGGACATTTCATGGGCATAAATCATCAATTAGTTGGTTGCATCTATAGCTGATTATGTCTATGATCAACCGAGGAGATTGCCTTCAACTATGAGAGACATCTTATTGATCAGCTGAAGGCTTTAAAGGAGAAGTGATAATTTCAGCAGTTAGAAGAAAGGATTTCCATCTCTACTTCAGCCAGCCAGTTTCTCCTGGAGAATTCATCTATGACCTTCATTGGAGTTCCTGGCTTACAGCCTGTCTTATGGTATTTGGACTTCTGCATCTCCACAGTCACATGAGACAATTTTTATAAAAATCTTATAATATTTACAGATATCTCTTTTGGTTCTATTTCCCTAGAGAACCCTGATTAATACAATATTTTAATTATAATCTATTGTCTAATTTTTAATACATTCATATATAATCTATTTTAGGAAATTAAAAATTTAAGTGAATAGGGGTATTTGTGTGTATATGTGTGTATGTAGATTATAGTTTAAAAAAATAGATAGAAATTTCTTCCCTTATGTATTAGTCAGCCAAAGAGGTGCTGATGCAAAGTACCAGAAATCTGTTGGTTTTTATAAAGGGTATTTATTTGGGGTAAAAACTTACAATTACAAGGCCCTAAAGAGTACAGCTCAAGGTTAATTTTTCACCCAAAGTCAGTTGCCATGTGTTGAAGCAAGATGGCGGGCGGTGTCTGCCCGGTCTTTCCTTCCTTTTTCCTCTTAAGGCTCTGTGGGCCCAGCTTCTTCTGATCTCAGCTGTAGGCTGGCATAGGGCTCAGCTGCTCTGTTCTTTTCAGCTGCAAACTATCTTTCTTCCCGGGGTCACAGGATCCTTTCTTCCGTGTCTATGGAGCTCTGTCTATTCCCCTGTATCTTCTCCTGTGTTCTCCTTGATTGAGTGTCGGTTTATAGAGCCCACCAAGGGGGCAGTGACCCAACCCTTGGTTATGCCCTACTGATGTGGTAGAATCAAAGCCCTAAACTTAATTTAATCAAGTAAACAGAAAACTTTTGCATTTAATATAATCAAAGAGATCACGCCCAGAGGAACAGACCAGTTTACAAACATAATCTATATCTCTTTTTGGAATTCATAAATCTTATCAAACTGCCACACCTTACCTTCATTCTCCACCTTCTATTCCCAGGGGAATTCAGTCCCAAAGGATTCCAGTAATTTTCTGGAGCTCTTAGATGACCTGATATTAGATACATTCCATTCCAAGCCAATTGTGAAAGTGACCTCTTCCAGGTTTCTTTCCTGGTTGCATTTTTCACAGGTGTCTGTTTTTCTGCATCCCCAAAGAAATGATGGTTGACACATATTTTTTAAGACAAACACAAACAATGAGTAAGTTCTGGCCCAAGAGGACTAGATGTTCTTGATATTACATTGATAGCAGAAATGTTCTTATCCTGGAAGAAAGTCCCTCCAGTGGTCATGACATGCTCAGGCAGAGAAGCCACACCTCAGGGGTGCTATGATTGTCCCAAGATTTGGCTCAGTAGCAACATGTCACATGAGCATCTAATTAGCACAGACCTTCATTTTGAGGAACTAGTGCTTTTTCTGGAGTGCTGAGGAATAGAGGAACTAATTCGCCTTTATGAAACTGGTAAACTGCTCTTTCTTCTGCTTTTTTAGCCCGTGAGTGGAGGAGAGAACCAATTGCTCAATTTAATCATAGAGACAGCCACATTAAGTTTAGAATGCCCAGATTAGATGGGTTTAATTTGAGGTGGAGGGTGGGGAGGAGAGGTACAGAATCTCCATTTCTTTTAGTGGTGACATTGAAATAATAATAAAAAAGATGATATATTTTCATCTGGATTATTGAAACAGCTCTCCCTGTCTTCAATCTTGCCACTTTTAAAATCATCTTCCAAAATATGACCACAATGATCTTTCTAGAATGTGGATATAAGTCTGATAATCCATTTCTCAAACCCCTCCAGCAGAACCATATTTTCCTGTCAAGTGAAATACATTCCATTAATGAGGGTGCTCAAAGCTTTTCATGGTCCAGTCCCCGCCAATTTTTAGCTGCATTGATTACTATTGCCCATCCTTCTGTATTTTCAGCAATGTTTATTGGTTGCTATATGCTGCTCGCTCCATCCTATGTTTCTAAGCTCAGAGATGCCTCTGGGTTCTCGTGGCCCCATTAGAATCCTTACTGATCATTTTACTTTTATTACACTGTATTGTAACTTTCTATTTCCTTGTCTGTCTCCTTTATTGAATGGTAAACTTTTCTAGATTAAGACAGCTTTTTCTCTTTCTATTCACAACATGCAAAGGCATTTAATAAAAGCTGTTTATCTAGGTGCCTCTGCTTGAATGCTTCCAGTTCACCACCTCTATAGACATCTTATTCTACTCTGGCTACTTTAATCATGGTTAAGAATATTCTTGCAGGTTGGGTTCTCCAGAAGACTCTGAAATGGAGATTTCCATGGAGGAAGTTTTGGGAGGTTTTTTAGGACCAACACCTTTGGCGGAAGTGAAAGAAGAAGAATTAGGCAAAGAGAGAAGTTAGGCTGTGGTGCAGTCACAAGGCCCCAGCTGAACTCACAGAGATCTCTGAACTTTGGATAGCTCTTCAGGGTCATTCCAAGTTTGGGTAAAGAGGCCAGGGTTTTATACCCCTGCATCAACTGGTCATTGGATGCAGGCTGCCCCTGGAAAGGGTTCATGACCTTGGGCAAGTTGGCCCTCTTTATTCATGGGCAATTACTGTAGAGACCTGAGAGCTATCAGTGGCCAACACTGCTGGCATTTGAGGTAATGTCTTTCAGTCCTGAAGGGGGATCTGGGTAGCACACATTGTATCTACTACAAATTTGGACTCTGAAGTCAGAATGACTGTCAAGTGGGAACTCCATCAATAGTTATCTATTGCTGTGTGGCAAGCACCCCAAAACTTAGTGGCTTAAAAAACAATGATCATTTATTTAGATCATAGACCTGCAATTTAGGGAAGGATTCACTGGGGACAGCTCATCTCCACTTCACAGGTGTCAGCTGGAACAGCTCATTTAAAATTGAAAGCTTCACTTCCAAGATGGCTCATTCACATGGCTGGCAATTTGGTGCTGGCTGTCAGTTCCTTTCCATATAGACCTTTCCACAGGATAGCTTTGGCTTCCTCACAGCATAGTGGCTGGATTCCAAGAGTAAGTGTCCCAGGAGAACTAGGCAGACACTTTATCACCTTTCATGACCTAGCCTCGGAAGTCATAAGCCCACCCAGATTCAAGGGGAGGAAATATAAATCCTACAATTTGATAGAGGAGTGTCAATGTCACATTGTAAGCAGAGAGTGTGGAATTGGAGCTATTGTTATAGCTATTTTGGGAAATACAATCTGCTACAATCTGCCCTCTGGCTACAATAACTCAAATCCCTCCTTTATGCAAAATATACTCTTCCTCCTCTCTCCAAATCCCCAAGTCTGGTGCCATTATGGCATCCGATGCAGCCCCTTAAATACCATTCTGTACACTTGTGCTAAAGGGATAAGTTATATGCTCCTCTCACATTCAAAATATAATATGGCAGGAAAGGCATAGAATAACCCTTATAGACATTTCCATTCAAATAGGGGGAAAATAAGGAGCACATAGCTGTCAAGTGTCTGTAATAGTTCTGAAATCCAGCCAGACACATGCTGTTTGTTCCTTGATTAGAGGATTGAGTTGCCCAATATCATGTCATTAGAAGTGGAATTATGGCCACTTTTAACTAATTACTGTGTTCTTTGTTCTGTGCTGCTAAACATGTTACAAACACTCCTTTCATCCACAACAAACCCAAGAGGAAGGTCCTATTCCAATTCCCAATTTATGCCTGCGGCTCAGGTTAAGTAATTTATCCAAGTATAAAGGCTAGGAAGAGGTAGAGCTAGAATTCTAAGCCAGGTCTTCCTGGGTCCAGAGCCTGTACATTTAACCACTGCAGCAGTCTTTCTTACAGTGAGGTCTGCATTCTACTTGTCTCAGAACTATCCAGTTGGAGACACATTGCACCACACATACGCTATAGTCAAAGTTCTTAACCCTGGCTGTATATTAATCACAGGTAGTTAAATATGCAGGTGCCTGCTAAAAAGTATGAACCTACAGGTTGTGGAAGCCTGTAATGGGTGCCCAGACACCTGCAATTTTAACAAATTCTTTTGGTGATTCTGATGCTTGTGAAGGCTTGAGAACCATTCTTTTCTACTCACCAGAACTAGGTCTCTTTGCTCATTTAGAAGTTCAATGAACACTGCTATTGTCGACTCACATCTTACCATCACCTCCCATTTACTCCATCTTACCATGGAGTCCACAAAGACACCAAGAGGAAGGCTATCACGGAGCTGTGCCAAACTCTGAAGGGCTTTGATGGAATGACCATGGGGAAGGCACATCTGTTCCCACTTGGTCTGACTTTTCTGAGTACACATTCTCTCCGATGCAGGAACAGCATGTGCAGCAGAAATCCAAATCTTCATTCCAGAGCTGTAGAGAATTGGAAGGACCAAGGAAAGAAACAGTGAGCAAACCTGGGAGGGAAAAAGTTGGTGACTTCTATGGGCCAGGGAGCAGCTTCTGGATCAGCACTGTGATTGTTGAGCTTTCACCTTCACCCTTCTTCTGCCATAAGTATTAGCATATTTGCAGAGGACCTGAAAATGGAATCAAAATGCAAACAACAGCCTTAACCAGCCCAAGTCAGATGAAATAACTTTTAAGGCATCATTATATACATGAACTCATCTAAACCACAATACTTTGAAGTGGTATGATAATTATATTTCCATTTTACACATGGAAGTTTGGTTTTATTTATAAAGTTGTGATATGCACATACATCACAGAGGTTTGGTGAGTTGCCCAGTCAACAGGGCAGGAATTTAACCCCTGCTCTTCTGGTAAAAGAATGACCAGAGAGAAGCGCTCTAATCAAGGTTCTCACATTCATAAATAATTTAAAGCACTGTATAGTTAGAAAGTGACACTGGGAAAATTATAGATTCTTTGGATGTGGGAAGAAACGTTCTTTGCCCCATTTTGCTCGTTTAACTTGCTGCAAAACTTGACAATGGAATAGTCTCTTGGGTTTTTAAAAAAACACATTTGTAATCCTGATAACGGATGAGACCTCATTGCCAGTCAGACTCCTATAACTGCACACATTACCCTTGGGAGACCAACAATCCTGGAATGCCCAGAACTGAAGGGGTTCCTGGCACTATCTGTGTGAAAATTGGGAAAGTCCTGGGCAAACCAGAACGAGTGGGCCAGTCAATCGATTGCCTTAACTCAGTTCTTTCAAAGACCTCCCTCCTAATGATCTCCTCACCAACATTTCATGTCATTAGCTATTCTGTTAAGACTTGAGTGATTACAGGGAGCTTTTATCACCTGCTGCACAGGTTCTCTACCATAGTGTTGGTCACCCCTTCTCTCTCTCTCTCTCCTCCCAGCTCTTTCTTCTTTTTCAAGACTTTTCCCATTTCAGGAGTAAATGCAATTCTCTCCTCTCGTGCAGACGGTTTCTGCCTCACCCCACCCCCCAATCCTTGGCCTGAGCCTCTGAATGGCCCTGAGCAACCACTTCTACTCCAAGTAAGCTTATCAGAACATTCCTTGAAACAAACACTGTGCTCTCTTAGAGAGGAATGCTGGCTGTCCTGTTACTGTTTTGTATATCCCACCTTGTTTCTAAAAGGGTCCTCCTCATCTGTGATAATCTCTACCCATTTATTACATAATCCCCAATGTATTTGCTACATTGCCAGATCTGAGGGCATGACTATCTCTCTGGTCTCAGACAAGTCACTTGGCTTCTTGGACCTTGAGTGCAAAGGAGGTGGTAAAACAAAACTATTTGCAAGATCCCTTCTTTCCCTGATACTCAATTGCATTTGCACTCAATTGAATGCAGTTGGTCAAGGTAATCATTTTCCTTTGGCCTGGAAAACTCACAACATCCTTTAAATATCTATCAGTACAGAACAGGGAAGTGCCAGCAAGGTTAACCCTTTGACCCTTCCTAACCATGATGAGACAATGGCCATTCAGCAAGCAGGTTGTTTCCCCATTATCCCCCAAAGTCTCTGCTCTCTGCTCTGTTCCCCTGCAGTGGGGTACTAATTAAGGTGTTATTTTTGAGTTACCTATGTAGAAAACAAAAAAGATGCATACCTTTCCCCCTAATCCCCCCTCCTATCCGAGATGGCTCCCTCATCTGCCTGCTCACTGTCTGCTCATTGTCTCTGCTTGCTGTGTCCACTAGTTGTCTGCTCGTCTTTTTTAAGAGGTACCAGGAACCAAACCCAGGACCTCCCATGTGGGAGGCAGGCACCCAACTGCTTGAGCTACATCTACTCCCCCTTCTCCCCTAATTTTGATAGTATTCTAAGTGATTTATGTAGATTTCAGGATATTGAAAAATACAGAAAAGCACAGAGGTTGACAAAAATCATCAAAAATCACTCCATTCAGACAGGCACTGCTAACCTTTGGTGTATTTGGTTAAAAAAAGTATAACATGTTGTTTTATAATCAGTTTTATTCACTTAGCAATAATTAAACTTTCTCATTTCATCATATTTCTAATGGCTCAATTGTATCCCATTTTATGGATAGCCATACTTTATTTAATTAAACTTCTCTGGTTAGATATTGATTTTTTTTCCTTAAGTTTTTATCAACAAATATCTAATGAATTACATTTTTTTAAGCCAGATATTCTGATCGCTTTTTTTTTTAACCAGATACCTTTAGTGGTAAGTTTCTAGGGCATAATTTATATACATTTTAAAGGTTTTTAATATGGTCTGTTTACTTGTCTTTCATGAGGTTTTCTCTACTTACACTCTCTAGCAAGATATGAGAGTGGCTCTACCTTGTAACTTTACCAACAATTAGCTATGGCCAGTGATCACCTTGATCAAGGGCTTTGGTCAGTGGTAAAGTCCAGCGTGACAACCAAACTCTGATATTGTTCTTTGATATTGATGTGTTTGTAAAAATCTGAAAATAGAATAGGAAAGCAAACAATGACATTGATCATTCGAGGTTAAAGTCATCCAGTGAGTATTAAGACACCTAAACATACATCAGAGATTCTTAAACTAATCTCTATGAACTTTAACCCAGACTCATATCCCAATTTATATAAAAGTCTGCTCCAACTTGAACAAATCTATTTAAACCAGAGGCCACAGCTACCACTAGGAAACTTGAAAATAAATAAAGGGATTATGAAAAAAGAAGTGTAGGGAACTTGTCCATAGCAAGTGCACTTGCCATATGGATCAACTGATTTCAACCTTAAATAATATAATGTAGGTATTTTTTTATACTCATTTTATCAATGAGGGAGACTGAGAACTCAAAGACAGTCTGTAAATTCCCTATGGTCATGTAGCTAATTAAGAACAAACCTGGGGGAAGCAGATGTGGCTCAAGCAGTTGGGAATTCACCTACCACATGGGAGGTCCCAGATTCAGTTCCCAGTGCCTCCTAAAGAAGTCAAGCAAGACAGTGAGCTGACGCGATGGACCTATGTAACAAGATGACATAATGAGGAGACACAATGAGGAAAAACAGTGAGAGACACAACAAACAGGGAGCAGAGGTGGCTTAAGTGATTGGGCACCTCCATCCCACATAGGAGGTCCAGGGTTCAGTTCCTGGTGCCTCCTAAAAAGAAGACAAGCAGACACAGAGAGCAGACAGTGAGTGCAAAACAATGGGGGCTGGGGGTGGGGGGCGGGGGCTGAGGGGAAGTGGGGAGAAAGAAAAAAATTAGTCTTGAAAAAAAAAAGACAAACCTGGGAGACCATGGTTTTTCTGACTCTAAACCAGTGCTATTTCTGTTATAACACAAAAGCCTTCCCAGAAAGGAAGAAAAAGCTGGTAAACATAAAGTTATAAAAAAAAAAAAAAAGTTAGGTTAACAGCGTAAGGCCTAGCACAAAGTAGGACCTGAATGCATTTTTGTTGAGGAAGTGAATGAACAGCCGATATTTCCTTCTCATCCTTGGCTTCAGTGTCCTAAGCAATGGGGGAAGGGGTAGTAGGACTTTCTTTTCCACAAGGTTGTTTGGTCTCAGCCTTCACCCTTTAATTATGGTCAGTATTTTCCTTCATTCCAAATAAGTCCAAGATAGCTGACACAAGCTTTGTGTGTCATTTCTGGGTGATAGAGGCAGGCTGGGAGATGGGTTCAGCTGAATGATATGAGATTTTTCTTTTGGGTAGGTAGCATACCAGTGATTTCATGTGTTTCAATCTCATGTTAAAATCTAAAATGCTGGGATTTCTTCCTATTTTGAGAATTTATGAGGAAAATGGACCCACTTCCTCTTCCTGTTCAAGATCTTGTGGACACCTCTTCTACCTTCCATTGAGGAGGGTCAGGGTTAAATTTGGCTTGCTCTTAATGTAATAGAACTCAGTATAGCCTACCATCTGAGTGTTGGCTGCTTTGGGCAGAGGATGGTGGAAAGGGAATGGGAAAGGTTTTGATGGGGAGATGTACGGGTAGATTTGGGACATGCAACCAGGTGAGCAGGCAGCATGGCCCCAGCTTCAGGGACTGGTCTAAGGACCAGGACTCTAATCCTTAGGGAGGAACAAGGCAGAGGGAGAGGCAAGGGAGAACAAGGCAGAGTCCCTATTTAGATTTGGGAATAAACCACTACTTAGGAGTTAGACCTAGAGTACAAGGTGGGAGAGGGTATAATTTTAAGGGAATTGGGTATAGAGTCTGGAGACTAAACACATCAGGACTCTTTTAACCTTCCTTGAGGAGAGTGCTGCCCTAAAATCTCAGGGTACACTGAGGTATGGGGTGCCAGGAAGCTTACCTGTGTAAGGGTTGGGGAGATTGGAGTAGAGGAGCAGGCAGACTGATGCATAGATTTAGGTACTCCATGTTCACAAGTTTTTGAAAGTTTGCCTTAATTCATTTACCCAGTGAATAATGTCTGAGCTCTTTTCTGTACCAGACACTGTGTTGGTTGCTGAGAAAAGAACAGCGAATAAGATAAATTATCTATCTTCATGGAGCTTCTATTCTAATGGGAAAAATAATAAACAAGGGAACAGATAAACACTTAAAATTATTATATACTGTGATAGTACTATGCAGTAAATACCCAGGGCAATAGGATAAAGAGTAACTAGAGAAGTCTCATTTTAAATAGAGCCATCCCAGGACAGTTGATTGGGGCTTGAAGGATGAGGAGAGACCAGCATTACAAAGAGGAAAGGCAGGTGCCTGATGTGGTAATGGAAATTCTGGGGTCAAGGAAATGAAAAGAGGCCAGTGTAGGAGGCGAGATGGTAGGAGATGAGCTTGGAGAGATGGGCACGAGGCAGCATGGGTGGATACATGTGGGCCCCTGTAGCAGTTTGATATTATTGATGAATTCCAAAAAAAAATATTGGATTATGTTTGTAAACTGGTCTTTTCCTCTGGGTGTAATTAAATTATGATTAGGGCTTTGATTGGGCCACATCAGTAGGACATTGAGTCCCCACCCCCTTGGTGAGCAGGGACTCACACAGAAAACGACATGGCAGAAGAGTTAGTTGGAGTTTTAAATCTGGAGCCCAGGAAAGTAAGCACACAGAGTAGCAGAGCAACTTGGCCAGAGAGAATTGAGCCCTGGGGAAAGAGACAGAGCCTGTCGCCTGAGAGTCTACAGCTAGCCTTGTGGAGACAGCAAGGCATCTGAACTCAGAGAAAAACAAATACCAGGAAGAGAGGAACCCAGGAAGCCTGAACTCTTGGCAGACATTGGCAGCCATCTTGCTCCAATACATGGTAACAGACTTTGGTGAAGGAAGTAACTTATGCTTTATGGCCTGGTAACTGTAAGCTTCTACCCCAAATAAATGCCCTTTATAAAAGCCAACAGATTTCTGGTATTTTGCATCAGCGTCACTTTGGCTGACTAATACAATCTCATTAAGGAGTTTGGGCTTTATACTAAGTAGAGCAGAGGGACATTGGAGGGTTTTTCGGTGGTGGAAATGATATGATCAGATTTCACTTAAAACTTTTCACTCTGATATCTGGGAATGTAGAGGGGCAATGGAACATTCAGGATAGACACTTCAAAGTCTTTTGGGGACTCAGTCAGTCCTTGACGCCTTGCTAGATCTCCTAGAAAAGGCTGTTGGCAAAGGATCCTTGATTTTTACAAATATCTGAAATTCATATTGAGATGGAATCCTGTACAGAATCTAATGAGAACTAATTTGGGCATTTTTAAAAATGAAGACTGTAAAGGAAATGGAGAAACATATTTTGGAAAAATGTCCCAAAAGTTCATACATGTTTTAGTTAAATTATTTAACTTATCATGTGTTCGTTTAATGAATTCACTGACTCTTTTTATATAACACATATCTATCAGTTCTCTCCTCTGTGTCAGGATCTGCACTCTGTCCAGTGAGTTCAATGGGAAATAAACTGATAAGATCTCTGCCCTTGTGGGACTTGCTGTCTACTCTAGTCAGTTTTCATAGCAAACTAAGTGTTTTAAGAACTGAGCTACATGGAAGCACATGGAGGAGCAATGAAGCTTTGTCTGGAAAGAGCCTCGGGTTCTCCTAGGAGTGGGAGCTTGATAAACATTCGTTGACAAACAAATTATGTTGACCAGTCATTAGCTTCTGTGGTCCTATTTCTTCCTTTAAACAGATAAGGAAAGGTTGGGCAAGGAGCCATGAACTCAGAGTAGCTGATGCCTAAGGCTTCTCTCTGTGTTGGAATTTTATCATGCAGAAGTTGGTAGGAAACTCTATAATGTATAGGTCAGGTTGACATCACCTGGGCAATCTTAACATCACTAAAAGTAAGACAACCAGACATTGCAAGCCTCCTGAATGGCACAGTATGATAGATGTAGCATTACAAGTGACAGCTTACCAAAAATATTGAACAAGAGTCTGGTCAATTTCCTAGACCTTTCCACCAGTTTACAGGAAATGAGAACATAGAAATATGTTGAACGTTCCACAGGCAATAACAATGCAATCAGCCAAAACTAAATGTGGACAAATGATCCAATTTTGTTAATAAGTGAAAGGCAAGAAGAAGTGCCAGAGTTTGGGGTGGTGGTGGGGAGAAAGCCCAGTTAGATGAAAAAAAACTTGAGAGATATTTCAATCCAAAGCAATAGTGGATCTTATTTGGATCCTCATTCATACACACTCAATGTAAAAAGAAATTTTTGAGAAAATCCAAAGAAAAATGAACACAATCTGGGTATGAGGTGATATTAGGGAATTATTAATTTTGTTAAGGTTAGTAATTGTATTGTGGTTTTGCAAAAGAAAACATCCTCAGAAGTTAGAGATAAATGCCAGAGTAATTACTGGTGAAATAATATGCTGCCTGGGATTTGCTTTAAAATAAGTTAATAAAACAAAATAAAGAACCAGGAAGATAGAGAGGAGACAACACTGGGTAAGTATGTGTAATTGTTAAAGCTGGGTGGTGGGTAATGGGGGTTCATTATACATTCTTTTTAATTTTTGTATGTTTAAAAATTTATAACACAAAGTTTGAAAATTATCCATTGTATTTTGTTATATTGAGTTTTATTTTCTTAGATGCTCTGAACATTTATACTCTTTAAAAAAAAAAAAAAAAAAATCCACTTCAGCGCTCTTAACAAGAGCTGTCATGGTATGAACTTCAGCATAAGAAAGAAGCAAGTTGAGGATGAGGTCATGGACACTGCCTTACTGTGAGCGGCCTCTCATATGTTGTACAGGGATCCTTGTGTTGCCCTTGTGAGCTTGCTGGGAAGAATAAACAAAATTGTAACTATCAGTGATCCTTATTGCTCCCTCTACCTTCGAATCATTGGGGAGCTTTATAAAATACTAATGTTGGGACATCACCCTGAACTAATTGAGCCTGAATCTCTGAGGTGAGCTTCAGGGAGCAGTATCTTTCAAAAGCTCCCTAAGTGAGTCAAATTTACAAAGAGAGAACCACTGTTATTAGAAACCACTTGGCATATAGTAGGTGGTCACAAAATGCTGATTGGAAATGAATCTGGAACCAGTTACCTAACATGTTGTTTCAATCATTTGATAAAGTCTTTTATGGGAAAAAAAAATTACATACAACATTTTCTCCCTCCTACCCAGGTGATCCAACCACTGGAGGCTAGAAACTTCTTTCTTGAGACTTTTTGCCAAGAGGGTATTATGGTGGTTCAGAGTAAGAGTCTAGAAAGATAAAAACAGTATGAAAAATATTTTTGGGACATCACAAAGCCCCCATTGTAACACAATGCTCATTGGAATAACATTAAAGAAAAGTGAATTATGCCCATTTATCAAAAGTAAAATGAAAGCCCCTTGGACACAAGTTTTATTTTGAAGTTGAAGACTTTAATCAAATTGACAATAGCAGATATGGTCCTTCTATGAACTGAGGAATGATAAGCAGCCAGTTGCAATCTCAATATGTGACTGCTGGTATTTAATTCTATGTTACACCTCGGTGTGTTGAGAATGCCAGATTTTCATAATCATTAGAGAGATATGAAGTCCTTATGCTGATTCAGTCAACTGAATGTGGAGTGTAAACAACTCTACATCTCTCTCTTCTCTCACCTCTCTGCCTGGCAATTTGTAGAGAATATTTAGAGGGCAATCACTTCAAACAGACTGACGGAAAACAAATGCTCTAAACTTTCATTGTAAATAATTCTTCCTTCCATGTAGTGATAAAATAAATGATCCTAATCCTTTAGTGAAGGGTGTGTGTGTGTCATTTTCTTTCTCAAAAAAAAAAAAAAAAAACTAGAGTGAGTAGTAGAGGTGGAGGGTTGCTAGATTTAGCAAATAAAAATACAGAATACCAGTTAAATTTGAATTTCAGATAAATCTTTGCAAAATATAAATATTTGTCTACATTTTATCTGCATTTTCCCCTGTAAAGAAGAAAAGACAGAGCCTCTCAGATAAACAGAAACTAAAAAATACCTTAATCCAGAATGCACAGGATGTCTGGGAGTTGCAGGTAGTCAATGAATATTCAGTAGTATGGGTTAGAAAGATGATATTGGCAACCAGTATCAAGAAGTTAGTGTATCAGTTAACAGTTGTTGCCTAACAATCCCCCACTTCTTTAAAAATATCATTTATTATTGCTAATACTTCTGTGCGTTGGCTGTGTTTTTGGTTCATCTAGTCTGGGTTTGGGTGAGCAGCCATGTCTCTCACTGTAGGCCAGTGGTTAGACTGGAGTAGCTCTGCTTCTGGGTATGGCAGCTAGGGAGGCTGTGCTCCACAGATCTCTCATCCTTTTCCCGGGACCAGTGGGGTAACTCATGCATGGGCTTTTCATGGCAATAACAAAGGCACAAGACTACATATGGCAATGTGCCAAGGCCCCTTATGGCTTAGGCTTGGAACCAGCAGACTGTCATTTCTGCCCACATGCCATTGGCCAAAGCAAGTCACATGGCCAAACCCAAAGTCAGAGAGTAGGGAAGTGCACTCCACCCATAACAAGCCATGGCAAGAGGATGAGAGCAAGGAGGAATGAAGGATCAGGGCTAACAATTTGATCTACCACAGGCAGGCACAGGGAAACTGAGGTTCGGAAGAAAGAAATCAAGTGCCAGTCACCTTCATAACCAAGAAGGACTCAAACACAGGGGAAGAAGGCAGGAGGTCAGTTATTGGGAGGCTGGGCTTCAAAGGTCAGAGGGACCCAGAGGTAAGATTCTTAATTTGAGCCCTTGACTCCAAATTCACTATATATTTCTAGGTTTAGCTGGGAAAGGGCTCATGGACCGAGGTGAGACTGGATATTTAGGTGGGGACTTAATGGTATCGGGGTGAAAATTAGAGAAATGGAGTATGGTTTAAAGTTCTCTTAACTTTTACTCCACAACTCACATGCCCTCTTTGCTATCTTGCCCACCACTAATTACTCCTTTGGTTTTGGAGGCAAGACATTGAGGTTGTTGTAAAACTGCAATTGATTTGTGTGCATTAGTGTAGTAGTCAGGACTTTTTCCACTGCAAGTAAGAGAAACCCAACTTTGACTAGCTCAAGCTAAAAAGGGACAGTTTTGACACATAACTAAAAAGGATTGGTATATTTAGCTTCAGGCAAGGCTGAATACAGGTGCTCATATCATGTCAACAGGAATCTGTGTCTCTCCATTCCTAGGTTGGCGTCATTGCTAAGCAGGCTTCACCAGCATGGCTGCACAATGGCTGCTGAAGGCTCCAGATTTACCCTCTATCAACTTGGCAACCCAGACAGGAAGAGTATATCTCTTCAACTCAATGAAAATTCTGGAATTGAATTTTAGGCTTAATGTAGGTCACATATCCATCTCTGACCAGGATATTGATTTGCCAGCCCTGGACACTGTCCCAAACCTGGATCATGAGGTTTGGCCAGCTCCACCCAAACCATGTGACTGAGATTGGGAGAGGGGAGGTAAAATCTGGGAAGTGTCACTAAAGATGGAAAATAGGAGCTGGGCAGGCAACAACAACAGCTTTCTCTCTCCATTGGATCTCCATTTTCCTTAGAGCAAAAGATACTGCGGACCTGCCCTTCCAACTCCCTTTACCCCATCTCCTACCACTCCCCCCATTTCATTCCACTCCAGCTGCACTAGCCACCTGCTTTCGCACAAGCATTCAAGGATCACCCATCTTAAGGATTGTGTGCTGCCTGTTTTATCGCTTTTTCACAGAGGCCTACCCTAACCACTCTATTTCAAATAACTATCTAATCCCCATTATTGATGATCTCTTTTATCCTGATTTAATTTCTTCCCCCTTTTTTATAGTCATTCTCACATTACATAATTTAGTTATTTACCATATTTATTGTTTACTCTCTGTCTACTCCTTCACTCTCATCCCTCTTCACTCCCCCATAGAATGTCACTTGTAAGTGTACATGTCTTTGTCTGTTTCAGTCACTAATATGTCCTGCATGCCAGAAATAGTGTCAGTAAAATAGTAGGAGTTCAGTTAGTATGCATAGAATGAATAAGTGAGGAACTGAACATAGTCATCAAGGGTTGATAAAAGTCATATCCATTTGATAGAAAGGAAGGGATTTGCCAGCATTGGCAAATACAGAGCAGTCCAGCTCTCCAGGCCCTGATTATGCACTCATGACAGAAACATCGTTTTTTCCTTTTGAAGTTGAACAAGGCCTACCAAGCAGGCATTTCCAATTGATGGAAGGTGTCCTGAGATTTGAAACTTGTCTTGCACTTGAGATGGAACTTGGTCTATCAGTATAGCTGTGGTGCAACCAAAGAGTAGTAGATCCCTTGTCTGGTGAAGGAGGCGGTAGCTGGAGTTGGAGTTTGTCTAAGGAAATAAATGGCATCAAGGTGGAGGTGATAGACATTGGAAGAGAGAGAGATAGCAAACGCCACGGTTATCTCCTTATATTTAATACCTTATCTTGGAAGCAGAGACCTTAGTTAATAGTCCAAAATCAAAGGGTCACATATTAGTTTCCTAGGGCTAGTCTAACAAATTACCACAATCTTGGTGGATTAACACATCAAAAAAGTATTTTCTCACAGTTTTGGAGACCAGAAGTCTGAAATTAAGGCTTGTAGCTGCATCGCTTCAATCTCTGCCTCCATCTTCACATGGCCTTCTTCTTCGTGTCTCTCTTCTGTGTCTATGTGCTCCAAACCACCGTCTCCTTTCTCTTATAAGGACACCAGTCATTGGATTTAGGACCTGCGCTAAATCCAGGATGAGCTCATCTTGAGGTTCTTAACTTAATTGTATCTACAAAGACCCAATTTCCAAGTAAGGGCCCAATCGCATGTACTGGGGCTTAGGACTTGAACATATACTTTGGTGGGATAGGGCTCACAATTCAACCTACTACAGGTGGATGATGTGTTGATGGTATTTATATATATAATCATGAGATGTCTTTTAATTTATTTTTGATTTGCACCAGCTGGTTAAATCCTTCCTTCTGATTTAGGGTGCCCCTCAAAGTCACTGTACAGTCACTAAGGTCATGAAGTCAGTCTTGATGTAGCTCAGCGTTCTTGCTCCATCTGCCTGAGCAACTGCTTTGCATCTTCCTTAGACACAAACAGCATTGATATGGGTACCAGAGGCACTCAGCACCCACTACCCAATTTCCATTTGGTTTTCCAAGGAATACATATTTGTTACCTACTACTACTTAGGCTGATGCTATTGTGAGATGGAAGTGAGCTGGAAGAGTGTCAACAGAGCTGATACATTTGGAAGACCCTGCTTGAAAGGTTATTTCTTAAGGCCTTTCTGAGAGATACGCACTTTGACTTAGAAAATTTTTTTAAAAAATTAAGCATTGGTATGTATTGTGAAAATTTTGATTTTTACCCACAATAAAAAAATAAAAAAATAAAAAAATAAAAAATTAAGTAGCACGTGGTGAAAGCAGAACAAAAGGGGGAACCCCAAATTAACACTCGGGACCGTCTTCACTGGGAAATCTCAGGGAGAGCATAAATCCTCAGGAGTATTTCTCTTTGCCAGTAACCTCATGTGCTTCTGTCTAGCTGAGGGTTCACCCTGACATTTCAGCAACTAGGCAGAGCTTGTGGATTTACGGGGACAACTCAGACATGAGAAAGACCTCTGCTGTTCAGGGTTTCTTTTCTCTTCTCTTCTCTTCTCTTCTCTTCTCTTCTCTCTTTCTCTCTCTCTTTCTTTCTTTCTTTCTTTCTTTCTTTCTTTCTTTCTTTCTTTCTTTCTTTCTTTCTTTCTTTCTTTCTTTCTTTCTTTCTTTCTTTCTTTCTTTCTCTCTCTCTCTTCCTCTCTTCTTCTCTTCCTCTCTTCTTTCTTTCTCTCTTTCTCTCTCTTTCTCTTTTTTCTCTCTCTCTCTCTCCCCCTCTCTCCCTCCCTTCCTTCCTTTTCTCTCTCTCTCTCTTTCTCTCTCTCTTTATCTCAAGATGTTGGTGACTGAGCTCTCATCCCATAAGCTCAAGATAGCTGTATAGATGTGGGAAACAGGTAGTTCCTGCCCTCCGAGAAAGGGCAAAGAAGCCTGGGGAAGGGGGCAGAGTAGAAAAGACACAGGAAGAAATCAAAAGAGGATTTGTGTCAAGAGAGCGCTGGCCTGAGCCAGGAGGAAGTGTAGTTAAGATGGTCTAAAGGGAAGGACTGTTTCTTTGGATATGCATAGAGAATTTCTGCAAAGATCTTCCCAAAACTTTTAGCAGTGGTTACCTCCTCAGAGCTGGACAGGACAGCTGGATGACTCGACAACCTGGTGAGGGAAACTCCTGCTTTTCAGTCTATAACTCTCTGTGCTGTTTGGTTCTCTTATCTTGTATATCTATTGTTTTTTAATTGAAAAAATATTTTAAAGGACTCTAATTTAATTACAACAAGATAAATTGCAGGGATTTCATTCACTCACTCTTGACCATCCTCCAGGCAAAAAGGGCTCCATTTACCAGCTGTGTAGCCTTTAGCAACTATTTAACTTCATTGCAGCCCATTAGTCCATCTGGAAAATAGGGCTAATAATAGTTGCCTGTATCATGGGATGGTTGTGAGGATTAAAGGAGATAAAGTGTGTAAAGTGCTAAGCACTGGTAATTGGAAGCACTCAATAATAAATAAAACTATTACCGGTGTTATTCAAAGGCTGCCCTAACACAGAACTCAAAAATCGAAGCTTGTTTGTGCCAAAGATAGTACCTAATGGTCAAGTGACAGCAGCAGCTGCCTCCTGGGCTGTTGCCTCTGATCCCATGGTTGGGGCTGTGATGGACGGCCATGTGTGGTGGATGGATGGCTCCTGACTGTCCAGGGCCTCAGAAGGGGGGAGAATGAACAGCTGTTTGTGATTGGAGCCATAGGAACAGGCAGAAGGCAAGGCTGATGGGGTCACAAACACACCTGTCATCATCTTAGTGCAATAAATAGTCTGCCTTACCTCATGTCCTGAATATATCTGAGATAGTTTGGGAAAAAGTAGAAAATATGGAGTGGCCCAAGTGGTAAATAAGGAGGAAACTTTTTCATTACAATGTAATTTCCCAAGAAGCAGATGTGGCTCAACCACTTGAGCCCCCACTTACCACTTGGGAGGTCCTGGGTTTGGGTCCTGGTGCATCCTAAAGAAGACGAGCAGATGCTGTCTCCTGCCGCAGTGAGCTAGGCTCTGCCCCCACCGCAACAAGCAGAGGTCACAAGCCAGCTGATGAAGCATCCCGCAGGGAGCAGATGTGGCTCAGTCTGTTGGGCACCCCCCTCCCGCGTGGGAGGTCCTGGGTTTGGTTACCAGTGCCTCCTGGAGAAGGTGAGCAAACAATGAACAGACAGATGAGAACCTTCTGGGATGAAGTGGAGGATAAATAAAAAGAAAAGTAAAGTAAGTGAAATAAATAATTCTTTTTTTAAAAATGTAATCTCCCTTGCCCTCTCCTGCCAGCACCCCCTAAATTTAGTCCCCTTTCCACTGAATATGTTCTGAGAACATATCTAGAATCATCTAGAATCATAAGCTCATTGAATATAAGGACTGGAAGAATCATATAGATCAATTTGACAGTCTCAAGTAACAGAAAACATGATTCAAACTAACTTATACAACTAGAGCATTTGTTATCTTGTGTAATGAGAAGTCCAGCAGTAAGGTGGGCTTCAGGTTTGGTTGACCCAGTAGCTCAACAATGCCATAAAGTCCAAGATCTCGCCATCTCTCTTCTCTACCATTTTTTTGGGCTGTGAATTATGCCCTTAGACTGGTTTTCTCACATGATCACAGCTGTTGGTTAGCAGCAGATGGGGTAACATGCTTTCTTGTTCTCTGCCAATGGATGAGAGAGAGAGAGAGAGAGAGAGAGAGAGAGAGCACACCCTAGACCCATAAAAGTGGCCTAGTGATCCCTTGTGCTGATAGGCTTATGACAGGAATTTTAAGCCTATCATTAGCGAGGGGTGATGAAGTGATTAGTATAGTCTGGATTTATCAACTTTGGCAATATTGACATTTTGGGCCAGATAATTCTTTGTCATGGGTGCTGTCCTGTGCATTGTAGAATGTTTAGCAGAAACCCTGATCTCTACCCACTAGATGCCAGTAGTACCCACTGCACCACCCACCAAGTTGTAACAAACAAACATATCTCTGGACATTGCCAAATGTACCCTGAGGGGCAAAACCACTGGCTTGGGCCAAATCACATCGGTGGGGATAACAGGGATGAAATCACCATGTCGTTTTCCAAGTATGTACCATGGTGTGACCACTCATTGATGGCTACTCTGTGTGGGGCACTCCGATGGGCACCAGAGACCTAGTAGAGGAAAAGACAGAATCCTTTCATTTAAGGACCCTGCCATGCCAGAGGAGAGGCTGAAGTCTATTCTTCAGACCCCCTCCATTGGGAGAGCGTTCCAATAAACTTTCTGCCTGCAATTGTCAGTCTCCGTGTCCTATTGAGCACTGTTTTTCTCTAACAGTAGTGGAGAGGGCAGATATTAAGCAATTCCATCATTAATAGTTTTATTTCAATTGTGATAAGTGACATAAGGGGCTATGAGAACAGAACTGTGAGCTCTAACCTAGTTTTGCTGGCCCAGAGAGGCATCCTAATAAAAATGGACATTTGACCTGAACTCTGAGAAAGTGCCAAGAATTAGATGAAGAAGGAAGAGAAAGACATATCAGGAAGAGGGAAAAGCACATATAAAGACCCAGAGATACAAAGAAGAATGGCCCACTTGGGGAACTAAAAGAAAACCGATACTGAGAGAGTTGAGAGAGCAAGAGGAGTATGGCTAGAAAGAGGACGCTGGGAGGAAGGCAGGACTTGTTGGTCATGTTAAGGATTTCAGTTTTTATTCTAAAAGCACTGGAAAGCTACACAAGCTTTTAAAAATTTTTTAAATTTATTTTAATGGTGGTGAAATGGAAATAACATAAAGTTTAATTATTTTAAAGGGAACAAGTCAGTGACATTTAGTATATTCACCATGTTGTGAAACAACCACCTCTATCTAGTGCCAACACATTTTCATCACCTTAAAAGGAAGCCCTATACCCAGTTAGCAGGGGCTCCACGTTTCTCCGCACCCCCAGTCCTTACCTGTACTCTGTCTCTATGGATTTACCTCTTCTGGATATTTCATATAAATGAAATCATGCAGTGTGTGACCTGTTGTGTCTGGCTTTTTTCACTCAACTTAAGGCTTTCACAGTTCATCCATGTTGTAGCATGTGTCAGTATTTCATTCTCTTTTATGGCTGAATAATATTTCTTTGTATGGTTATTCCACAATTTGTTTATCCATTCAGCCATTCAGCCATTGATGGACATTTGGGCTGTTGCCAACTTTTGGCCACTGTAAGTAGTGTTGCTGTGAACATGCATGTCCATATATTTGTTTAAGTACCTGTTTTCAAATCCTTTGGGAACTTACCTACCAAGAGGTTTTAAGTAGAGGATAATTCTAGCTGCTGTCTAGAGGAAGAATAGGAGCAGACTAAGTGGGAAAGCAAGGGACCCGTTTTTACAGGTGTGCAAGTGATAAATGATGGCAGTTTCAGCTAGGATGGTGTAAGAAGAAATAGAAAGAAGTGGATAGAATTGAGAGCTATTTGGGAATGAAATTAGATAGACTCTGGAGCTGGAGTAGATATGGTAGGTGAGGAAGGGGAGAGATCAAGGATGACCCACAGGTTTCTGGTTTGCTCAAGTCTGTGGATAATACTGCCTCTCATTAGATGGAGAATAACGGAGCAGGGTCAGATGGCAGAGGGAAGATCATGTTCTGGATATGCTGAGTTTGAGGCTTGTGTGAGATATCCAAGTAGAGATTCCAGTGGGCAGGTAGAGGCACAGGTATGGTGTGTAGGGGAGATTACTGGGTTGAAGATCATAATCGAGCCAGGAGTATGAAAGGACTCACTTTGAAGGACTCTGAAATGTAATGATTAGAAAGAGAGGAATGAGACTTGGAAGGAATATGAGGGATTAGGAGGAGTCGGAAGAATTCCAGGAAAGGGTTGTGCTCCTTAAACCAAGGGAGAGGAGCATGTTGAGAAGAAGGAGCTAATCAGCAAGCCATGTTATTTGCTGTTGAGAGGAGATGGGAGGTAAGGACCAAAAGATTGTCTTTTGGATTTGGTGACATGGAGGCTACTGTTGACCCCAGCTAGAACCATTTTGGAGTTGGTTAATGTTGGGGTCAAAAGCCAGGTTGAGAGGCTCGAGTAATGCATGGGAGGAGAAGGCATGGAAGTTTGGCTGGGGAGGAAAGGGGAGGGAGAAGAGGATAACTGAAGGATAAGTGAGGAGATATGGGAGAGATTTTCTTTAAATGGGAGACACTTGGCCATGTTTAAATTGTTAATGGGGGCAAGAGGTTTGAAAATACAAGCTAGAGAGAAAAGTGGAAATGGAGAGTGTTTAGTTACTGAAAAGCCTGGAGGGGTGAATCCAGGCCTATGAGCCTCAGTAAGTAAAGGTACACCTCTGCTACAGTAATCAGACAAAGGAGAGGAGGGACATAGATGCCGGTGGATTTGAAGGGTGGCAGGAAGTTGGCAGCATTCCTGTCTGAAATCTTCTATGGATCCCTGTAAACTGGGGCCTCAGTGTCTGTATGAAGGGTGGGGGAAGCTACTGTGGTCAAATAGAATTGGGAAACACCGTGGTAAGCAGGACTTTTCAGAGCCTTTAGTGCACAACAGTTCATTGTGAAGTCCAAGAGGGGCATAGAGTAAAGAGCATTTCCCAAACTAATTTGACCATCGAGCTCCTCATTTGCACAGCATCTCATGGAGCCAGTGTTTCACAGCACACATTCTGGGAAACCCTGAGCAGGTGCATCCCCTTTGTTTTACAGTGAAGGAAACTGAGTCCCAAAGATGGGAAGGGACTTAGAGAAAATCTTTTGGCTGTATTAACAGCTGTGGAGGACACTTTGGCCTAAGAGTGCAGGGGGCTTCCTGGGGCCTTCATTTCTGTGAGAACGGCCCTCTCAGTCTTCTTTGTTTTGTGACCCTAACTCAGGCCATAGCTGGGACAAACTGACTCTACTCAAAATAGGAAATTAGACAGAGACAGCCATGAAACCTTTGAGTTCAGCATACCTGGAGTCCATCACATTTAGCTGACTGTCCTTAAGTTAGTAGCTTAATTTCCTTATGTGTATAAAAGGGGTAATTATGTTATCACTACCACAAAGAATTCTTCTCATGATTAAATAAAATACTTATGAAGGGCTTTGAGTTGTGGCTGACTCAAGTAACCGTCCAGTAAGTGTTAGCTATTACTGAGAGGGCAGCCATATCCCATCCCATGAAGACAGCAGCAGAAAAACAGGAGACAAGACTACTCTGGCAAGGGAAGGAAAAACGAACAGATGTGTTGGGCGAGGTAGAGAAGAATAATAGAGAAAGAATCGTTTTTCCAGAGGCCTGGATCTCTCTTTCAGATCTGTGAGGCAATCCCCACGTTCTTACAATAAATCCCCTGGTTAGTTTAAGCTGGCTCTGTGACACACAAACAAAGAAATAGAAGTACAGTGGCTTGAGATAGGATTTGAACCTGAGGCCTTTGGCTTCTTGGTCTGTTACTTTGATTATTAATTACCTCAGGCAGTTTGTTGAAGATCTTGATATAGCAAAGAGAGAAATGTCTCCTCCCAGAGGAACTAAAGCAGATCTTTGTGGCCAGCAACAATTGTGTCTGGGATTAAATTAAGTGTCCCTGGTTTCAAGGCAGGCAGACTTCTGACCTCCCAGCTGCTGCGGCCCACGCCCGATGGCCAAAGTGCTGAAGGTGTCGCGAAGACTCAGGTCCCCGAGAGTTCTAGAAATATTTCCGGCTCTCCCTTTAAGATTTTTAACTCGGCGATTAGTATGTGATATCATCTAGAAATTGATGCGATGTATAATTTTGTCTGCTGCCGGTTCTGAGTTTGCCGTGACCGTCCATAACGCCACGTTTTGGCTTTGTGTACTCCCTGCCTGGAATGTTCTATTCTTCCTTTTCTGCCTGCGGAAGGCCCACTGTGCTGGAGCTTAAGCTTTAGTGACCTGGAGCGTCACCAAGGGAGCTTGTTAAACTGCCATATTTCTGAGCCTCTTTTTTGATTCTGACTCAGTCTGGGATGAGACTCAGGAGTTTGCCTGTTTAACAAGTACCCCGGATGATTCTGATGTGGAAAATCTAGGCACCACTCTTCTTTCAAAACTTCTGGAAGGAATTCCAGAATTGAGGAATATAAGGATTTTTTAAAAGTGATTTTGAGCTTGAAAGTTAAAGTTGTGTGTGGGCTAGTTTTTTGACTGAGCCTCAGTTTCCTGGTCTATTAAATGGGTCCAATAATGAGGATGCCTCTCTCTGGAGGTTACTGTACAGCTCAAAGGAGCCAGATGCAAATGAAGGCAGTTTGTAAGCTCTAAAGTCGGCGCAGTAATTATTTTGTATTAAAATAGAATCTTGGTGCTGGAAAGGACCTTAGTGGCTATGTAATCTAACACAAATTCTCATCAAGAGAGGGCTGGAGCAGGAACCACGTCTTACTTTCCACTGTATCCCCTGGCCTACTCAGTGCCTGGTGTGTAGCAGCAGACTTAATTTTTGTTGAAAACGATCCAATATTTTTAAGCTTTTGAATGCAAATGAGTCATCATCCAAGATTCTGATTGGCTGATGCCAGTTCTATTTGGTCGGATACTAAATAACGAAGAGGGAAAAACTGGTTATTAATGCAGAGAGGATGGGAAAAGGCAGTGAATAGCAGCACAAAAATAGCGTCAATAATTATAAGCCTTACAAAGGCTGTTACGACGTACTTTATGAGTCAAAAATGAAGTGTGTGTGACATGAAATGAATCATTCTCTCAATAAGAGAAGGAATCTTACTTATTCAAATGTATTTTGTCAGCAGTAATGCACTTTCTTGAATAATGTGTGCCCTTAAACAAGAGTGAGGAATAGTTTTGTTGGTCTAACATAAAATAGATAGAATTCTTCCTGAAAAGGAAAATTCATGGTAACTTAATATTAAGTTGGCTTCTGCTTCACCTTAACAAAAAAATAAGAGCACACTTAAGTAAGTTTCCATGTATCAGCCTCGTGCTCTTTGGAAATGTATGGCTAGCATCATTCTTTGACTTTAGAAATGGGTGATTAGGAATAAAGAGCAGGCTTTTTAATTTAAATTCCTTCGAGCAATCTCTCAGTATAGCTATATGCTAATTCTCATAGGCTGCTTATCTTAAGGAACAAAATAGTCTTGTTTTCCTACTCATGTTATCTGTAACTATTTTCCAATGTTTTTATTGGAAGATAGGATGAAATGTGTTTCTTTGGGGTATAGTACTTGGTTTCCAGAATAAAGTCGAGACATATTAGTTTTACCATCCCCACTGATTTATTTTATAGGAACCACAAAATTCATATACCAGTGTGTGGGCTCATGAGTACTTCCATGGAAAACATCAGGTGCCTCGTTTTGTTTTCATGCTGGTAGACATTGAGGATTGGTATGGATTTCTTTTTCCTGTTTTATGTAATGACAGCTATTGAGATACATTGAAGGCTTTGGGTTTCAACAAATAAATCCCTTCTCCTACTTCTGAGTTTGAGGTAATTGAGAGACCCACACAGGAAACAGGCCTAAGGAAATCCAAATTTCTCCTTCATGACCGATGATCCGATTGGAGAACGTGGTTCTAGACCCTGGCCTAGTAGGCTTGCTCAGATTTCCCTCATGAATTAGTGTGACCAAGACTACTGTTTGTCCCCTAATATCCCATAGTCCCCCCACCCCTTTTTTTTCCCCTTATTAAAGGAATCTTCAGTTTTTAGTAGGGCTTCTGGACATCCAGAAAAAAGACCACCTCTCCCAACCTCCTCTGTAGCCACATATGACCATATGACTAAATTCTGGCCAATGGGATTTAAGTGCTGTGTGTAACCACGGGGAAGTACTCTCAAAAGGAAGCTTTCTTTACCTGCTTCCTTCCTTCTCCTGCTGACTTGAAGGTGGATATGTTGCCTGGAATTCAGAGGTAGTATTTACATGTTGGTAATGGTGGAACAATAAGGCCAAAGATGCCTGGTTCTGATGGTTATGAAGTGCCATACTTGCCCTAAACTACTTACCTTTGGATTTAATTTACATAAGAGAAAGAATACACTTCTATCTAACTTGAATAATTTGGTTTTACTGTCATTTGCAGCCAAACTTAATATTCAGTACTACTTACAGCTGCAGAGTGCTGGACAATCACAGGCCTCTCTCCCTGGGGCAGGCCCCAGATCTAACGGCAGAGAGAAGACCAGATGCATCCTCTGCAAAGAGATCACAAAAGAGAACCATTCAAAAGGGGCTGAGTCACCAATAGCCCTGTTCTTCCAAACACCAATGAAATTAATTATTGTCCACCCCAGGGGAGAAATGATGAGGGACCAAGAGAAGCTAGGAATGTTACCCTAATGGAGGCCCCTCCACATAGAAATATGAGGCCTGGAAGAACGAAGTTCTCCCAAGAAGCTGTACTTGACATTCTGGGAAATGTGAATGAAACAGGGATTGCAATTTCTGAGGGTCAGAGTGTTTCAATTGCCTCCTTTTCAACTTGTTGGTGAGGGAGGGATTCCTGCCCCAGGGTGATGGGGATAGCAACCATACCAAGACAGCACAGATATTCACAGCCTGGGACAGGAGGACGCCACATGCCATGCAAGGTCACACGGAGGTTGTACTTGGGAACAGAGTGAACAATGAGGGGTAATGGGAAGCAGATTTGTGTAGAATCAAGAGATTGGGGTGGCTCCTGTTTCTCCTAGGAGGATGTGCTTAGCTTGAATAATTCCATGGGCTGGCAGGGAACTGAAACTCACTACTCAGGGATAAGCAGGACAAGCAGGAACCGCGCCCTGTCCCTTTGATAAAGAGTGTTGTTTGGCTAGGAGACCTTATTCGAGCGAGCAGAATGGAGAGGGGAATTTGCGGTTGCCTTGACATCCGGTTTCACTGGATGTTAAGGCAGCACATACGTTGAGTTTTAATTTTAGGTCTTATACTCTAAAGTGAGAGATTCAGGAAGAGGGAGCCTGAGTGAGAGGCATTTATTTACATTAGATAACGTAAGAGCATCTTGCATGTGCAAAATGAGGAGATAAGGTATTTGGGGGTAGCAGCAATTACTTTGGCTGACTCGGGAAATAAAGTCCTCAGCTGGAAAGCACCTTTGAAACCATGTGGTCCATAATCTTTATTTCACTGATAAGCAGTTGAGATTGTTTAAAATGTTGGTCCCAATGAGTGCCATGGAGCTAAAGAGGATCAGAACTCCAATCTCAAAGGCCTGGGACTTCCAGCAGGATTTTGATAAATTGGAAGGGGAAGTGGATCAATACAAGTTGGAGAGAAAGACATGAACAAGGGCCAGAAGATAGGGAAATCCAAATTGGGATTCCACCGACAGTAAAGTCGACCCTTGTGATTACAGTGGGGCATTCATGATTCTAGGCTATGGAATAAGTAGGGTCTGTTCATGTAGGATTTTAAAAGCCAGGTGAAGTCACATCGGACACGGCGGAAGATGAAGCTGGAGCGGACCTCTAAGTGCTGCTGCTGCTGCTGGCAACCCACAGTGAGAACAAGAACACCCTGGAGATCCACGTGCACGTCTTGTTCCAGGTGCCCACCTGCCTGCTGGCCCTGGTGCTCACCGTCGAGGTCTGGGTCCCTGACAGCCCTCTCTCTGGGTGCGGAAAACTTGGATGCGGCTGGTGCTCAGCAGCTGGAGCCTGCTGCTCTGTGTGGTGATGTATGCACCTCCCTCTGGAAAGTCCTGGCACGGGGACAATGCTTTGGCCGTCACCTTCCTCACCATCTTCTTCTGCTGGCAGCTGGGCTGAGGGGCGGCTGTGCTGGCTGCTGTGTACAGCCTCTGCAGCCTCCGGCACCACTGCTGCTCCTCCTGGACAGGATTCCCAGGGGCCAGGTTCCAGCCATGCTCCACAGGCCCCAGCAGTGGAGAATTCAAGAAGCCCAGGGCAGAGGCCACACTGAAGGATGGGGACGTCTAGTTACAGAGACTGCCCTTGTGCTATGCGTTTTGTAATGAGAGTTTTGAGGGTGTCCACTGGGTGCATAGCATGAAAATGTCCTGGGATATGGCTTCCCATCCCAAGAGCTATCTCCATTGTTCCCAAATAAATCTTCCAGCTCCTGAAAAAAAAAGCCAGGTGAAGAGTTTTGCAATTATACTTTGGCAAAGGGGAGCTACTGAGGATATTAGCTCATTTGCTCCATGTAAGAAGAACCTTTGGGTATAGGTACTCATCTTATTCTCCTTTGACACATAGAAAATCAATTTGTCCCAACTCAAACGAGAAAAATGATAGAGTTGGGATTTAAATGCAGGAGGCAGGCTCCAGAGCCAGTGCTAGCTGCTGTGTTGTACTGCTAAAGGTACTTGTGCATTTACACCCCACCAGATCCAGCCCCCCATAACTGGACCAGAGAGGTCTGAGTCCAGATTAAGAAAGTCAGCGCATGTTCAGATGAGAATAGTTGATGTAGCCCATAAGCTCCCTATAGTTCAGTGAGAAGTTAAGCATGTGTGCATCTGTGATTAATATGTGTCTCAAATACAGAGTAATTCTAGAGGTGTATCCAATCCCTTCTTGCTAGGAATTTGGTGAAACTTCAGTATGATATGGCCACGAAAATGGTCTCTTTCCTGATTCTGATAAGATGCTATTCTGTGTTCCATCATGGCCCACATCCTACATTGATCTGTGTAGGTTTGTTCGTTCATTCATTCATTCATGCATTCAAGCATTCATTGATTCATTCAGTAAGTATTTGTTGAACCCTACCAAGTGCCAGGCACTGTTGTAGATACTGAGGATATCAAGTTGAATAAAACGGTTAGGTGCCTGCCCCTGTAGGGTCTACATGCTAGTGGGGAGAGTCAGATAATAAATAAATGAGTAATAAGTATTTTGGAGAAAAGTTAAGCCAAGAAGGAAAGTGGAGTTGCTTCTTTAGACAGGGAAGTTAGGGAAAGTAGAGTCCTGGAGGAGGCAAGGGTGTTAAGCCATGCAGGTATCTGGGGAAGATCTTCTAGATCTGAGAAGACAGCAAGTGCAAAGGCCTGGAGATGGGAGCATGTGTAGCACGTCTGGAGAACAGCAAGGAAGCCAGGGTGACTAGAGCAGAGCTAGTGGGGCAGAGAATGAGAGAGGAGGGCACAGGGGAAATGGGGCAGGGCCAGATCACATAGGGCCTTGCAGGCCATTTTGAGGCCTGGGATCTCATTTTGAGTAAGAGGTGCCTCTAGGGGGCACTGAGCAGAGAGGTTCACAAACCACGAGCCTCATACCGGCTGCTGTGTACAGAGCAGGAAAACCACATCCCACCAAAGGGGGTGGGTGAATAACTTATAGTACAGTCAAACCACGCAGTAAGCCATTACAGAGACTGGCTTAGAGATTTGCTCATAGATTTGGAGGGAATTCCATGAGGAAATACTGAATGAGGAAGCCGAGAGTAGAAAAGTATAAATAAAATCCCATTTTATAAGGGCTTTTACAGCTTTCCATAGGCATGGGAATGTTTGTATATGTATATGATTATATAAACACGAGGAAAATTATGGAAAGATAAACATTAGATAGTTTGCAGGGGTTACATAGGTTATGAAGGGAGACACCAGGTTTAAAAAAAAAGACTGCTCCCTGTATTGGCTTCCTTGGACTGGACTATATTACAAGTTGGGTAGTTTAAAAAAATTCATTTTCTCACAGGTCTGGAGGCTTGATGTCTGAAATCAAGATGTCAGCAGTGCCATGCAGCCTTGGAAGGCTCTAGAGAGGAAACCTTCCTTGCCTCTTCCTGTCTTCTAGGGATTGCTAGCAATCCTTGACTTTCCTTGGCTTGTAGCTACATCAGTCCAATCTCTGCCTCCATCTGGTATCTGTGCATCTGCATCTCCCTTTCCTTATAAAGACACCAGTCATCGGATTTAGGGTCCTCCATGGTCCAGTAACACATCATTTTAATTTGAGTACATCTGCAGGGGCCAAATTTCCATTCACAGATACCGAGGCTTAGGACTTCAATATATCTTTACGGGGGGACACAATTCAACCCATTACATTCTTAAAATAAAAACACTATGTCTGGAGGAGGGGCCAAGATGGCGTTAGTGTAGGAGGGCGCACACTGCAAGCTCCCAGAGCAAGGCGGATTGTGGACGGGGTCCTGCCCGGGGGTCTGTGCTGTGCACGCGTGGAGTGAGAGGCTTGGGACATCTATCTGCGTGGATCAACAGCGTGGACCGAACGGTGGGGATTCGTGAGTTTTGAGGCTGCCGGTGGAGGTTGGCACAGACGGCTGAGCCCCGCGGTTAGGGAAAAAAAAAAATAAAACGGCCATTTGGAGCCGCGGGCGGGGCGGAAAAGTTTTATTTTCTGGGGATCTGGCTGCCTGGCGCCCCTTGGACCTTGTGTGAACAGAGAAAACGAGCTAATCAGCACCCAGTGAACCGGAGGGGGCATTTTGGTCGGGAAACGCAGCTGATTTCCCTAGCCACCCAGGGATAAGACCCGGGCCGCTGTGGAGCCAGGAGGAAGGGACACTTCCCAAAAAAGGGAGGGTTCGGTTGGAAGACAGGGAAGGGTATTTTATATTTTTAGACATTGATCTGGCTGCCTGCACCGCCCCATAGCTTTGGGGAGCAGATAAGCCGACCTGAAGCAGCATTAGGCTGAGAGCAGACGTGAATCTGCACTCAAACTGATTTACTGAGCAGCCCCGTGACGCTGGAGCTCGGCGCCAGAAGGGGCGGAATCCGCCATCTTTAGCACTCCTCACTGACTAACATCAGAGCTTCAGCTAACCTAGGGAGTCCGGAAAGTGGGACGTGCTTGATTAATTTCCACGGGCCCAGCTAGGGTCCCTTCCGTAAGGGGGTTGGTCTAGAGGAGGAATTATTTTGGGTCCTGCATTTGGCTAAAAAAAAAAAAAAAAAGTGAGGTCACCTCAACAAATGAAAAATAAATTCTTTTTAATTTAGTTTAATAGCTAAAAGCTGCTTCAGGACCTGCATATAGAACCCTGTGGGGAAATTCATTGATAAACACAAGTAGGCAGGAAGGATCCACGTGGACCCTAGGGGAATCATTGACCCCCCTTAGCTCTGTTTGACTGCTTGCCTGTGTGGATCTTTGGTTTCTCTCTGTTACTTTCTGGTCTATTGCTATTATTCCTGTTTTCCTCCCCCCTTCCTTTTTCCTTCTATTTTTTTTTTAAATAGGTGCTGCCAGCTGGTTGCTTCTTTGCTGGGCTTCTTATTCAGTAATTTCCCACTCGCTGTATATATTGATTCTGTATTACAAACTATCGCTTATCCTTCCTGCATCTTTCTGCCTTCTGTTTTCTGTTGTGGCTCTTAGAGACAACATTTTTTCATAGGCCCACAACTTAAGGGTGTCAATTTCTATCCCATCTATTTTGTTTTCTTCTTCTTCTTTTTTCTTTTTTTTTTTTTATTAGTATTAACTTTTTCCTTTCAGACCTTTCTCTACTATTTCTCTCTCTCCTAATTCTAGCCTTCTAAATCACTATATATATATATTCCTCCATTTGTTTTCCCAGTCCATTGTAGGAACTCCATATTTTTTCCTAGTACTCTACACTGCCTACACAAGTTAAATATTCATCTCATTAAGTCTCATTTTGCCCCTCTTCTAACTTTTATCAATATTTCTATTATCCTTCTGCCTTCCTTACATCTTTTGATTCCTCTGGCCCTAACCTTTTGCCTTCAAGGGAACATAGAAAGAAGCAAGGAAATAAAATAAGAAGAAAAACTGCCAAAGAGAAAACTTAACACACGCAGAACCAACAGCTAAATAAAATTCTAGAGCATAGAGGAAAGCTAATCAACTGAACAAACCCATCAAGATAATATGATGACCAGAGGGCAACAGAAAAATACAAATGACTCTGAGAAACTGGAAAACATGGACCAGTCCAGTGCACAAAATAAAAACCAGGAAGCAATGCAGTACATCGAACAACTAATCAAAGCTATCCAAACAAATATCATGGACCAACTTAAAGAACTGAAGGAAGAGATTAAGGATATAAAGAAGACACTGGGAGAACATACTGAAGAAATAGCTAACACACCTAAAAAGATAATGGATATGATGGCGAACAAAGACAGAAGTCAAGAAATGAAAAAGACGCTGGACTCACATGGCAGCAGAATTGAACAGGCAGAGGAAAGAATTAGTGATATGGAAGACAATACAGTTGAAATCAAAGAGATTGTAGAAAACATAGACAAAAAGATAGAAAAAATCCAGTATGGTCTCAGGGAATTAACCGATAATGCAAGACGCACAAACATACGCATTATGGGCATCCCAGAAGGAGAAGAGAAGGGAAAGGGAACAGAAAGAGTGTTGAAGGAAGTTATGGCTGAAAACTTCTCAACTCTATTGAGAGAGATGGATGTGCAGATCCAGGAAGCACAGCGCACCCCAAATAGTATAAATCCCAACAGGCCAACTCCAAGACATATACTTGTCAAATTGTCCAATGCTCAAGACAAAGAGAAAATACTCAAGGCAGCAAGAGAAAAGAGAACCATCACATACAAGGGAAGCACAATAAGATTAAGTGCTGATTTCTCAGCTGAAACCATGGAGGCAAGAAGTCAGTGGTATGACATAGTCAAAACACTAAAAGAAAAAAATTTCCAGCCACGAATTCTCTATCCAGCAAAATTGGCATTCAAAAATGATGGAGAGTTCAAAATATTCACAGATAAACAGCAATTAAGAGAGTATGTCAAGAAGAAACCAGCACTTCAAGAAATACTAAAGGAATCTCTACAAGTTGAAAGGAAAAAACAAAGGAGAGAGAGTTGGAGGAGAGTTTAAAAACAACTGAAAAGTCAAAAAGAGAAACAAAACAACATATGACATACATTAACCCAAAGAAAAAATGACTGAAGTAAGAAATTCATTACGAGTAATAACACTGAATGTTAATGGATTAAATTCACCAATCAAAAGACACAGATTGGCAGAATGGATAAGAAAATATGATCCATCTATATGCTGTCTACAAGAAACCCACCTTAGGCCCAGGGATTCAAGGAGGCTGAAAGTGAATGGCTGGAAAACCATTTTACAAGCTAACAATAGCCAAAAAAGGGCAGGAGTAGCTATTCTAATATCAGACAAAATAGACTTTAAATGCAAAACTATTGTAAGAGACAAAGATGGACACTACATATTAGTAAAAGGAGTAATCTCTCAAGAAGAGAGAACAATCATCAACATTTACGCACCTAATCGAGGTGCCTCAAAATACGTGCGGCAAACTCTGGAAAAACTAAGAGGAGAAATAAATTCCTCTATAATTATAGCAGGGGACTTCAACACACCACTATCACCATTAGACAGAACATCTAGGCAGAGAATCAATCAAGAAACTAAGGCACTCAACAATACATTAGAAGATTTGGACTTAATAGACATATACAGAACACTACACCCAAATACAGTGGGATTTACATTCTTCTCCAGTGCACATGGAACATACTCCAAAATAGACCACATGCTAGGCCACAAAACAACACTCAATGAATTCAGAAAGATTGAGATTATACAAAGTAATTTCTCTGACCACAACGGAATGAAGTTGGAAATCAATAAGGGCCAGAGAAACAGGTTAGGCACAAGGATATGGAAGTTAAACAACACACTCTTAGACAAACAGTGGGTCAAAGAGGAAATTCCAAAAGATATCAGTAACTACCTTGAAACTAATGAAAACGACAACACAACATATCAAAACCTATGGGATGCGGCGAAAGCAGTCCTGAGAGGGAAGTTCATAGCCATAAATTCATATATTAAAAAAGAAGAAAGAGCTAAAATTGAAGACCTAACTGCACACTTGGAGGAATTGGAAAAACAACAACAAACTAAACCTAAAGGAAGTAGAAAACAGGAAATAACAAAGATTAGAGCAGAACTAAATGAAATAGAGAATAAGAAAGCACTGGAAACAATAAACAAAACCAAAAGCTGGTTCTTTGAGAATATCAATAAAATTGACAAACCCTTAGCCAGACTAACAAAGAAAAAGAGAGAACAGATGCAAATACATAAAATAAGGAATGAGCAAGGTGATATCACTACTGACCCCACAGAAATAAAGAGTAACATAAGAGAATACTTTGAAAAATTATATGCCAACAAGAATGACAATTTACAGGAAATGGACAAGTTTCTAGAAACCCACAAACAGCCGACATCGATGAAAGAAGAAATAGATGAACTCAACAGCCCAATTACAAGTAAAGAGATAGACTCAGTCATTAAAAACCTCCCAACTAAGAAGAGTCCAGGACCAGATGGCTTCACAGCTGAATTCTACCAAACATTCCGGAAAGAGCTAACACCAATTCTACTTAAGCTCTTCCAAAAAATAGAAGTAGAAGGAATATTACCTAACTCATTCTTTGATGCCAACATTACCCTAATACCAAAACCAAATAAAGATACCACAAGAAAGGAAAATTACAGACCAATTTCTCTAATGAACCTAGATGCTAAAATCCTTAACAAAATACTTGCTAATCGCATTCAACAACATATCAAAAGGATTATACACCATGACCAAGTGGGTTTCATCCCAGATATGCAAGGATGGTTCAATATAAGAAAATCAATCAATGTAATACACCACATAAACAAACTGAAAGAAAAAAATCACATGATCATCTCTATAGATGCAGAAAAAGCATTCGACAAAATACAGCACTCTTTCCTCATAAAAACACTACAAAAGATAGGAATAGATGGAAACTTTCTGAAAATGATAAAGGGTATATATGAAAAACCCAAAGCTAACATCATTTTCAACGGTGAAATCCTAAAAGCCTTCCCTCTGAGATCGGGAACGAGACAAGGATGCCCACTATCACCACTCCTATTTAACATTGTCTTAGAAGTACTTGCACGAGCACTGAGACAAGAAAAGGACATAAAAGGCATCCAGATTGGAAAAGAAGAAGTAAAAATTTCATTATTTGCAGATGACATGATCCTATACATAGAAAGCCCTGAGAAATCGACAACAAGGCTTCTAAGAACTTATAAAGGAGTTCAGTAATGTTGCAGGCTATAAGATCAACGCTCAAAAATCAGTAGCATTCCTGTACACCAATAACCAGCAAAGTGAGGAGGAAATCAGGAAAAAAATACCATTTACAATAGTAAACAAAAGAATCAAATACCTAGGAATAAATTTAACTAAAGATGTAAAGGACTTATATACAGAAAACTACACAACACTGTTAAAGGAAATCAAAGAAGACTTAAATAAATGGAAAAATATTCCCTGTTCATGGATGGGAAGATTAAACATCATCAAGATGTCTATCCTACCCAAACTAATCTACAGATTTAATGCAATCCCAATAAAAGTCAACACTATATTTTTTAAGGAACTGGAAAAACTAACCACAAAATATATTTGGAGAGGCAAGAGGCCCCGAATTGCCAAAGATATATTGAAAAAGAAAAATGAAGTTGGAGGTATCACATTACCTGACTTTAAAATGTACTACAAAGCTACAGTGATCATTGGCACAAGGATAGACCTACTGACCAATGGAACCGGATTGAGAGTTCTGATATAGATCCTCGCATATACAGTCATCTGATATTTGACAAGGCCACGAAACCCACTCAGTTGGGAGAGAGTGGCCTCTTTAACAAGTGGTGCTTGGAGAACTGGATATCCATATCCAAAAGAATGAGAGAAGAATACCATCTCACACCTTATACAAAAATCAACTCAAGATGGATCAAAGATCTAAATATAAGAGCCCAAACCATAAAAACCTTGGAAGATAATGTAGGGAAGCATCTACAGGACCTTGTAATAGGAAATGGTTTCATGAACTTCACAGCCAAAGCACGAGCAGCAAGAGAAAAAATTGATAAATGGGATCTCCTCAAAATTAAAAACTTCTGCACCTCTAAGGATGTTATTAAGAAAATAAAAAGGCAACCTACCCAATGGGAAAAAATATTCGGCAACCATGTATCTGATAGGAGCCTAATATCCTGCATATATAAAGAAATCCTTCATCTCGAAAATAAAAGGACAAACAACCCATATAAAAAATGGGCAAGTGACCTGAAAAGACACTTCTCCAAGGAAGAAATACAAATGGCTAAAAAGCACATGAAAAAATGCTCAACATCACTTGCTATCAGGGAAATGCAAATCAAAACTACAATGAGATACCATCTTACACCCATCAGAATGGCAGCTATTAAAAAAACAGGAGACACTAAATGTTGGAGAGGATGTGGAGGAATAGGAACCCTCATCCACTGCTGGTGGGACTGCGGTATGGTCCAGCCACTGTGGAGGACAGTTTGGCGGTTCCTCAGAAAACTTGCAATAGATCTTCCGTATGATCCAGCAATTCCACTACTGGGTATATACCCAGAAGAACTGAAAACAAAAATACAAACAGATATATGCACAACAATGTTCATAGCGGCATTGTTCACCATTGCCAAAAGTTGGAATCAGCCCCGGTGCCCATCAACAGACGAATGGATAAGCAAAATGTGGTACATACATACAATGGAATATTACTCAGCTGTAAGAAGGAACAAAGTGCTAACACATGGAATAACGTGGATGAATCTTGAAGACCTTATGTTGAGTGAAGCAAGCCAGGCACTGAAGGATGAACAGTATATGACCTCACTGATCTGAACTGAGGAAAGTGAGCAGTCTCTGAGAACCATTGTCTGAAAGATAGGTTAACAAAGGAGAGTAAGAGAAGAGCAGGCTTTGAGCCATCTCCCATATGGACATAATCTATGGTAAAGGGATAGAGTGTGGTTGCATGTTGGGGGATGGGGCAGATGAGCGGTGGTGTTCCTGGGTTTGGTGGTACAACACTGGGGGGTGGATGGTTTAGGAAGTGCTGGTTCAAATCCCCAGGGCATGTAACTGTGAATCTTGACATTCCATGGGTTGGGAGAGGGGGGTATCATGGGCCCTGGGGGGCTGGGGAGAAGGGAACAGTCAAGATCTAATGGGATGTTTGGTGGTCATGGGGAAGGCTTTTCATTACCTTTCAGTAATGGACACAGGACATGGTAAATATCATCAAAATTATTTAACTGTATCATCTAAATTGTAAACTATACTGTAAATCACTGACAATGTTTAGTTGCTATATTTTGCTATCTGCATAACAGTTATAACAATGCTAACAACCAAAAAAAAAAAAAAGGAGGGTGAGTTAATATGGGGTGGGGAAGCGGGGGTGGTTTGGTATCTGGGAGTCTCCGGCACTCCGTGTGTGACTTTGCTGTGACCTAAAACTTCTTTGAAAATTAAATGAAAAATTGGGAGACAATGGGGATTGAGAGGAGGAAGGTGTCATGGCACACCAGACATCCGATAACACAGTGATAAAGGGAAGGAAAAAAGAAAAGAGAAAGGAAAAAAAAAAGAATATATATTTTTTAAAGGCATTTCCTTTGCTTTTTTGCCCTTTTTTTGAATGTCCCAATCCACTAATTATAATTTATTTTGTTTTGTTCTTTGTTTGATTATTTGTTTTTTTTCCTTCTCTCTTTTTTTTTTTTTTTTTCCCCTGAGTTTCCTTATGTTTGTCTCTTGCATGTAAGCTTATCACACTTGTTTCTTTTTCCTAGTAAGTGTATTTGATTATTTTATGGACTAAATGTTCATGGAGGATTTGGATCACAGAAGGGTTACAATGGGTACTGTGGGGGATTATTGGGGGGGGGTGTCTGGGGGGGGTTTCGTGGGGATTGGTTCATCCGAATATACATGAAAGATATACAAAATCATTCAAAGGATCGGGGGATAGGGCATGGTCACGATGGGTGGATAATCACACAATAAATGAGGGAATCTGAATTCCTAGCCTGGAGAGCTCTGCCACAGTCTCCAAGGGAACAGCAATAGTCCTCTGAGTGTAGGGACAGTGCCTATCAAAATAGGATGACCCACTGATGTGCTTTTTTTATTGATGACTACCCTTGTGAGTCTTTGCTCTTGTAAATGAGACTTAGCCTGCAGTTGTGGGGTGCCTAAGGGTTGCCACCTGAGAGCCTCCTTGTTGCTCAAATGTGGCCTCTCTCTAAGCCAAACTCAGCATATGATTGCATTACCTTCCCCCCAACGTGGGACATGACT
>JAKSZT010036119.1:35362862-35382684 GCA_026826555.1 Tolypeutes matacus
CTCCCTGGCAACGAGGGATTAATACCAAGTGCCAACTGGCAGCTTTTTGCAGTGGCAGTATCGTAGCCAATGAGGTTTATCCGAGGCACGATTATTGCTAATTGAAAACTTTTCCCAAGTGCCAACTGGCAACACAACTGGAAAAAGACCTTGAATAAAAGGGGGAAACGGTAAAGACAAATGAGTTCAAGTGGCTAAGAGACTTCAAAGAGAGTCGGGAGGTCATCCCAGAGGTAACTCTTACGCACACCTCAGTAGGAGCTCATAGAACATCTAAGTGCCTATCACCCCACTCAAAGGGGTTCCTGAGAGCTCCGGAGACACCCTGGTCCTATATAAGGGGGGATAGCCCCAGAGACTGATGCCTTATCAGTGGGTTCTATTTTGGAATCTGTGCTCCTGAGAGTGACAGAATTAGACTCAAATAAGTCCTCCCTGCACATGGTTCACCAGTCCCTTCTATTCAAACCTATATGTGATGCTGGAGTTTTTAGGTATACTTCCAGAGACTGGAGCCTCCCGCCTACCTATGTGCCAGGTGTGCATGAAATCTAGGTGGAGCTGCAACTCCTACCCTACAGCTCAATGGACTCATACAAGTCACCTGGTGAGGAGACAACGATGGGCAATGGCCAGCCCAGGGAATGGAGAGGGCCTGCATCTGCAGGCAGGATCATCCCACCCACCATATCCATGGGATATAAGCCCTCTCTCACTTGGAGTTGGAGTGGACATCACCATCCCAGTCCCCTCAGGATTGGGGGAAGAACTATGGACTAGAGTGGACTTGATGGTATTCTCTTGTTCACATGTGGTGATTCTAGCAATACAAGAAATTATAACAATGAGGTGGAGCCAGTGGCCACTTGACACTTTTGGGGTAGGGAGGGGATGAGCAGTTGAAATACAGGGGCTTCTTTGGGATTTGGAGGTTGTCCTGAGTACTGTTGTGGCAACGGATGTAGGCCATTTTAAATCAGCACACACCACTCAGAACTGAGTGGGAGAGAGTGTGGTCTACAGTGTGAACTGTGGTCTATGGTTGGTGGCAAGGCTCCAGGATGTGTAAGTTCATTGAGGGTGGTGGGCCACACTGTGGGAGATGTTTGTGTGGGATGTGGTGGGAGGTGTGGGAGGTGGGCAACATGGGAATCCCAGTGGGTTCCGTGTAATATTTTGGGTAATCTAAGCACCTCTTAAAATATATGTATATATATATATATATATAAATAACATTTTTGTAAGCAAGTACACATATATGCATATATATTTATAAAAAAAACAAAAACAAACACTATGTCTGAATTGCTCACATTTAAGCATTTATGGAAAAATATGTGTGTGTATATATATGCACATGTATTTGTGTGATATTGTGCATATACATATATGTAAGAAGAAGTTTCAACATAAATATGGCACCAATCCTATGACACAATTGTGACTTCACTTTTACATGGGGAAACTGAAGCTCAATGAGTTCAGTGGCTGCCAAGGGCCCCAAAGCCACACAATTACTGGGGCAGGCACAGAGAAGTGGTTCCAGGAGGTCAGACTCTAAAGCCTGCATTTCTTCCACTTGTCCACATTATTCATTCTTGCACCTTATTTCCTTCCTTCTAAAGGGGAATCATTTTCTTTAGCAAAAAATGGAGGGAACTGTCACCTGAGAAGTTCTCCACAAAACTTCTGAACTCTGGAAAAGCACTTTGGTTCCTAATTCATCCCTGCTGAGACTGGCATGTGTGAAAGTGGATGTCCACACCTCTTAGAAGAATATCAGAGTATTGTTGGTGGGATGGTCATCCCACATGGTTAATGAAAGGAGGTGAAATGGATATCCTTTGCACGGGACAAGATAAACTGCCTGCTGGGAAGAAAAGCCAAAAGAAAGGAAGCCGTGTGTGAAAATCCACCATTCATTGTGGAACTCGGCGGGCCCATGGCTGCCTCCTCTTGGAGCTTGTTATAAAATAGACCCTAATGCTTTATTACTCCTCATTTCACAGTGTTAATTAGCTAGTTGTGACCCTGGAGATGGTGGAGCCAGCCAGCCAACTCTGCTGAATGTGTTCCTTTTTCTGTGATCTCAGCCTGATTAACTGCATCCAGATTTGGAGGCCCTTGGGGAGGATGGTTGATGGTGGCCATCAATCACAGAGACAAGGCCATGAAGACGGCCTCACTGGGAAGCATCACTTTCAGAGGGAATCTGCGAGGAAAATGTGAGAGGCATGCTCGAGTGGAGATGGGGGATATGAGACTCGAACGGAATTTCCAAATGTTATCCAAGCCTCCATATCAGGGCTGGTTGTATTTAACCTTCTTCTTTTTTTTTTTTTTTTTTTTTCCAACTTCCCAGCTTCTCCTCTTAGACTGTTTTAGATAAACGTCTCTTCTCAAGAAGGAGAGAAATCTACTTTACTCAGTTGAAAGCAGCAGGAGGTCACAAAAGCCCCTTGGCCGCTGCTGCCTGCCAGCCAGATGTAAGACAGCTGCCTCCAGTTAGGGGAGCCTCTACCAGTGCTCCTTCTTATTTCCTACTTCAAGGGCCTTGTTAGATATAGAGCCCATTTCTCATCCTCCTCCATCCTTAACCAGCCCTTTGCACCGTGTGCTGTGAAAGGAGAAGGATATTCTGTATTAGATGGTTGCCAGTACCTGGTAGACATCTATCATTGCAGACTGTACCTTTCAAACTGGGTAGCACCTGGCAAGGCATAAATTACTTCCATGGAAAAATGGTCCTCTGCCCAGGCTGCCAATGGGAGAGAGAGGCTTGTACTGAAAATCCAAGGTTCATGGAGGGGGGACAGAGTAGTAGCAAATCCAGGACTCAGCTATAACACCCCTAGGGAATGTGTGGCTGTAAAGAAGCTACTGCTTCACTTGTGAGGGCAAAGACATAACTGTGGGCCCAATAGGTGGAAAAGGAAACCCTTCCGAGTGTAATGAAGCATTTATAGCCACAAGTATTTTGTTCCTTGACTGTAAACTCTCTTCTCAGCCTCAACTTTCCCAGGATGTACGTATGAACTGTAGAGCATTTGTATTCCTTCTGGCTTTGCATGCTAGTATTCCTGATCTGCAGACTTGAATCTGAGGTCCGAGCCTGCTGTTCCCAGGAGGTCCCAACTGCGTGCGCCCGTACTGCTCACTATTACATCTCTCTCTTGCTATCATCAATTCCTTAACTGTGAGCCAGAATGCCTGGGTTCAAATCCCAGCTTTTCCACATCCTTAGGCCTGGGGGTTGGCCAAGGGGCAACTATTTGGGGAGCTTGGGAGAGGCCCCTTGCAGTGCTGGACAGAGGTGGGCCACCCCACGGCTCCATTGTCTGGGAAGCGATTGAAGTCGTCTGCAGTTGCTTTCTCTGGTGCCTTTGTTAATTCATCCCACATGTTTCCTCCCTGGCGGGTGAAAGAAAACTCCAGTGTCAGGTTGCACTTGGGATCGAGTCAGAGCGGCTTCCCCTGACATCTCTGATCCTAGACAGATGCGCTTGCAGGGCAGGGCGGCATGACCACCATCAGGCCACTGAAAATGTCTGTGTGTCAGATGCAAAGGGGCTCAGCGAGGCCTGCAGAGAAACCAGCACCTCTTGGAGGGCACACTGGGCCTCAAACCTTCAGTGTTTGATGCAGGAACCACCCTGGCTTTGCCAGCTCCCCGTGGCAGTAGCTCAGGCTTCGCTTTTTGTGCTGTTTTTCAGTTTTCAGAATGGATGTTTTTAGCACCTGTAAAGTGCGACTTTCACACACCACCTGTCGTCCTCAAAGTGCAAAGTGGGTAATGTCCTCGCTCTCAATTAGCCAATGAGAAAGTAAAATAATTTGGTTAATGTCACCCAGAAAAGAACTGGTGGAGTCTGAATGTGAACTCCCTGGCGTTGGAGCCTGTGTGCTTTCCTCCCACTGTGGTGAGTGGGTGGGTTTTGCAGAGCCCTGTCAAAAGGACGCGGTAGGGAAGGGTGGCAGGATGCAGGGACAGTGCCCTGAATTGGTTCTAATGCCCGCTCTTGGTCAATCCCCTTCGCATATGGAAAAAAAGGCGTAGGAAGATCTTAGTATCCCTTTTAATACTCTGCTACTCCAGTCCTCTTTGTTTTTTTCCTTACTCGCCCTCTACTGTAAAGCCATTTCTGTTTTGTGTTTCTTTAGCAGATTTCAATTTTCAAAGGGCCTTTGTCTCCTTGCCAGAACCAGGCCTATGTAGAGCTGCCCTATGACAAGGGTGAGCAAAGGTGGTAGAGCTGAGCCACCCAGCAAGGCTGTAGAGCATCTTTGCCTGCTATGCCATCCTCACTTGACCATGCACCAAGCTCCTACTTAACCTTAAAAGCCCATTTGAGTTGTCACCACCACTGGGAAGACTTCCTTGCCATAACCCTGTACTCTAAGTTCCCCCAAATAAATTTCATCAGGACTGCTACTATAATTTGTCCCTTCTTTTGTAGCTGTGATGTTTTGGGCTCATTGCTTGCTTACACATCTGTCTTCCCTGTAGATATGTGGACGTTCAGAATGCAGGGACTATGTCTTTAACACCTTTGATTTAGTAGAGCCTAGTACATGGAGCAGAAACTCAATCAAGTTTTGTTGAAGGAAGTACTCCAACCTGTTTGGCTTTTTTCTTTGGTTATAAACTGATAGGAAATCTTCAAAGTGCTTGTGTGAGTGAACAGGGCTATGCCATTGTCTGATGGTGTTGACCTGGCTTGACAGTCCACCCACCTGCCTCCCACCACACAATGACACCCCCCCACACACACACATATACATACACACAGAGCCACAGCTTTCCCTTTGAGTAATGCAATCAATTTTATAGGCCTCAGTTCCCTTCCCTTGAAAACTTAGAGAAATGTAATGAAATCCCCTTTCATTTCTCTTTATGAAACTCATGGGTGACATTACAATTCTTCAGGCCTATTTATATGACTATAACCTTCACTGTCTTTGCTTTGCAATACACACACACACACACACAGACATCTTAATGTGTATGCTTGTTTATGTGTGTATGTGTATGTAACATCAAGCTATTTTGAATTTTTCAGACTAGTTTCTTAAAGCATCTTTGAAACCTTTTTCTGTTACTTATTTTTCTAAAATAGAAGTTGGGTCAGAAACCACAAGAGAAATAAAATCCAAGGGGTTATAAATAGTGTTAGCTGTGGGCATGTTGACCATTCCCACAGGTCATGTCTACAGGCTCAGATGGATCCAAGTGCTTATGTCCTCATGCTGACATTCAAATCAATCTATCCAGAATTGAGCAGAGAGCATTGTTTAGTCCATGATCACACAGATTCAGCGTTCATTCGACAAATACACATTGAGCACCTACTATGTTCCGGGCTTTGTTCTAGTTTCTACTGCTATGAATAAACAGACATAGCCGTTGGAATCATGAAACTTTCATTATGTGGAGAAAAGAGCAACAAAAAGAAGCAAAGAAAGAAATGTATATAATAATAAGAAAATGTGATCAGTGCTGTGAAGGAAATAACTTGGGGCCAAGACAGACAATCATACATGTGAGTAACCTATCTCAGATAAAGCCGATAGGGAAGGCTGCTCTGAGCTGAGATCAGAAGAATATGAAAACAAAAGGAAGTGGATTTTGACCAAAAGGGGGAAACGTTAAATACAAAGAGTTGTAAGCTAAGGCTAAAAGATTTCAAAGTGAGTCGGGAGGTCATTCCAGAGGTTACACTTATGCTTGTCTCAGGAAGATCTCACTAACTGCCACAATAAACAAGCCTCAATAGAGGTGATCCTGAGGACTCTAGAGACATCTGGACATTATAGACCAGGCACACAACCCCTTGAAATCAGCACTCCATCAGTGGTCCTTACCTTGGAATGTATGACACCCTATTTCCCCAGTGTAACAGAGTTAGGTTCGTTTATAATTTCCCTATACATGATTCTTCTACCCCTTTTATTTTGAACCTATAATTAGTACTATACTCATTAAATATATGTCCCAGAGACTTAAATCTTTGGTCTGTTCATATGCCGGTTGAGCCCTGAATCTCAGCAGAGTTGCAGCCAACACTTACTCTCCAGGTCATCAGACTCACCCAGGACAATGAACAAAATGATGATGATGGACAACCACCATCCCAGAAAATAAAGAGTATCTACAACTGCAAGCAAAACAGTTCCTTTTCCATCTGCCCCCTCTTAATCTGAAGCAGAGCAGGCATCACGATCCCAAAATCCTAAAGGTTGAAGAATGAAAAAACATAAGGGAGGAATGCAACCATGGACCAAAGTTAAGTTATTATTATTGTAGCAACAGAAGAACATGTAACATTGCTATAAAGATAGTGGTTGCCAGAGGTTCTGAGGGGAGGGGGAGGGAATAATACCATAGGACATTTTTAGAGCATTGGAATTGTTCTATATGACATTGCAATGATGGATACAGGCCATTATGCATTTTGTCAAAACCTATCAAATTGTGCATAGTATAAACCATAAGGTAAACCATAGACCTAGGTTAGTAGCAATGCTTCAATATTTATTCATCAATTGTAACACTATTGTAAGATGTTATTAATATGGGAAATGTGAGAAAGGGAGGGGGTGGGGTGTACAGGAATCTCTTATATGTATATTATAACTTGTATATATGTATATATATAACTTTTCTGTAATCTAAAACATCTTTAAAAATAAAATTTATTATGTGTTAAAAAGGAAGGGGGCTTAAGACAGCAGGAATAGCATGTGCAAAGGGCCAGGGGTAGAAAAGAGTATAGCATGTTCTAGAACTTGGCAGAAGTCCAGTAAGGCTATAGTGAAGTGGGCAAAAGAGAAAGTGGCATGAGGTGAAGTGGGAGAGAGATGAAGGGGCCTTGTGGGGCAGAGAAGAGTGAATGAATTTCATCCAAAGTCCAGAAGGCAGTCTTTGAGGGCTTTAAGCTGAGAAGTTACAGTCTACTTGATACACTAAGAAGCTATGTGGCAAATGAACTGTTGGGAAACAACAGTGGAAGCAGAGAGACTGGCGGGGATTCAGTACCATTTGTTCAGGTGAAAGATGATGGCCCAGGCTAGGGTAGTGGCTGCAGAGAGGAAGAGAATTTGACATCTGAGATCTATGTAGGAGGCAGAAAGGACAGTATTTGCTGATGGTTGGGATGCGGGATGAGAGCCAGGGAAGAGTCAAGGATGATTGCCTGGGTTTCTGGCTTGCGTAGACTATGGGAACGTTCACTGCAAGGGGACCATGTTTGGGGGATGGGAGAATTAAGAGTTCAGGTGCAGGACACACTTAGCCATCTCTTTCTCAGCTTCTAAACACCTTGTATTCACTTGATAAGAGCCGATACAGCAAGATGGGCAGTAAAGTCAGTGATTGTATCCAACATTTGATGAATTACAATGTTAACATTGAACATGACTTCTCAGTTGGTCTTCATCCAAGACGATGTCACTGAGGTCAAGAAAAGAGCGAAAATATCATCTAGCACTGAGCCTATTAGCACCTACCATGTACCACATGCAGTACTAAGTGCTGAGGCAAAGAAGGGTGTACAAGAATTATATCAATGAAGGCACTGCCGGGTTTCTATGGAGCTGTGGGATGGGGACATGGGGGAGGCTAATTTATGCTGGTGAGGGACTGAAGACTTGACAGAGGTGATGACATTTAAACTGAGGCTTGAAATTTTAGTGGAATTCTCTCAAGTGAAAGCAGAGGGAAATCCATTTTAAGCAGATCAGGGACAGAATAGAAGAAGTCAAGTTTGTCAAAGATGTGTGAAAGGATTTGTTGGTTTATGGACCAAGAGTTGCATTTCAATATGGCTGGAGGTTAGAGTCTGAAGGTGGGAGTCAGGAGTCAGGGCTGCACAGCTTTGCTTGACATGCTAAGGAGTTGAATCCTTATCTTTTCTAAGGTGAGAATCAATAAAGGCAAAGGCAGGGAAAGTGCTGCCATCAGATTTGTGCTTTAGAAAGATGGCTATGTCTGGGAGTGGAGTATGGATTGGAGAGTGTGGGCATGATGGAAGTCAGGGGTGCCAATTTGAAGGCTAACATTGTAATTCAGAGGCATGTAGATAAGGACCTAGAAAGACTTATGATGATAAATACACTCCCAGCTCTACTGTACTTCTCTGTACCCTGTTCTGAGTCCTTTATACACATTGACAAATTTAATTCTCATGACACTCCTGTGAGGTCAGTTCTTTTTGTGCCTCCATTTTGCAGATTAGGAAACTGGAACCTAGTGGGTTAAATAGCTTTCCAAGGTCACGCACCACTTAGTAAATGGTAGAGCAGGAATTTGTACCCATGCAGTCTGGCCCACGACTACGTATGAATGGTGGCATAACAGAAGGGATGACGATGATGGGTGGGAGGTAGATGTGACCTTACTTGGGGACTTAGTGAGTAGGTAGATGGATGGTGGTAAAGGAGAGAGATGAGTGAGAGACACCTGAAGACTGTGGCTTGGGGGCCAGGGTAGGTGGTGTTGGAGCCAGCATTGATCCATCCTTTGTGTGTGCAGCACTTAGGGCAGCAGCTGGGATGAGCCCATCCTGCCATTTGTGTGGCATTGACAGAGCCCCTTCTAATCCTGTTTCCCGGGCTGACCTGTACAGGCTAGGGATTCCCAGTCAGGGATGGCATGCCTATGTGTAATGTGACGACTCTACTGGAATGTCACAGGGACTACCATCCTGCCCTTCTGACACCCCAGGGATATTGAGATAAGAAGCAACAGCCCACTGGACCGGGAGTCAGAAGGCTTGGGCTGAAGTGCCCTCCCTGTTTCTGAACCCTAGTGGGAAGTCAGCTAATGTCGTGGGTCCTTAGTTTCTCCATAGGTAAAATGAGAATCATTCCTCCCCTGCTGACTTCAGAGGGCTTCTGTCAAGGGGGAGAAATAAGGTCATAAGGTGGGTGTACTTCGGAAATGGTTGGACATGACCCAAACACAGGGGTGGCTGCTATGATCATAACTACATGCTGTCGGAAAATGTGCTCTACAGGGAGGATATGCACTCTAGGCAAACCATTTCTATTGATAAATGTGTATCATTGTTGAGCAAAAGCAATCTATTAGGCTAAATTTTCAAATGCTTTGAAATCACTGCACTTTATACCTTAAAGACAAATAAGATATATTAAGTGTCCCTTAGTCCTAAATATCTTTGGGGCATCTCCAGCCAGGGGTTCATTCATTTCCCAAGCAGATTTCAAGTATTGGCCTGGGCACAACAATTCAGGAACAGCCCCAGGCCTCAGGGAATTTATATTCTAACGAGGGAAGACAGGCAAGAAACAAATAATCCTATAAATAAGATATCTCATTTCAGATTGTGTTAAGTCTTGAAAGAAAACAACTGGGTTGATAAGCAGACAGTGACCTGGGGAGCAGAACGTGATAGGTTTAGACGGGTGGTCAGGGCAGGCCCCTCTTGGAGATGACATTGAGCCAAAGCCCAAATGACAGGAAGGAGGAAGTTATGGGAAGACCCAGGAAGAGAATATTGTAGGCAGCGAGATCACTAATGCCAAGAGCCTTAGCTAGGAAACAATCTGATCTGTTCAAGAGACAAAAACGCCTGTGTCTTTATTGTGACAGTGAGAAGAGTGATAATAAATGAAGCTGTAGAAGTGGGCAGGAACCAGATCATATAGGATGTGGTACAGAGATTGACTTTAATCTAGGGGCAAGGGGAAGCCATTGGAGGATTTTAAGATGGAAGAATGAGGAGGGGCAAGAGTGGACAGGCAAGACAAGTTAGGAGACCAGGGCTGTCATCCAGGTGAGAGGTGATGAGAAAGTAGAGAGAAATTTTGGGATATGTTTTGGAAATAGAGGCAAAAGGATTTGCTGATGAATTAGATGTGGGGAATGGAGAAACAGAGGAGCCGAGATAAACTTCTAGGCTTTGACCAGATACAAGGAAGCTCTTGAATTAAGATCTGCATTCCAGGCTCTCATAGGCCTGTGTTCTCTCGTGAGACTGGTAGCAACAGGGATCCTGTGTTTGTCCACACCCAGGAAGAGTTCAATCATTAAAGTAAACAAGACCTGCTCAGAACAAGAGTTTTTAAAACAGAGAAAGCTAGAGATGAACCAAAGAAATAACAAAAGTTACAGAGTAGAAGTGGGATTGTCCAGCTTCTTGTCCTCTGTCTTTTCATTAAGACCATCTATTGACTTCTTCTCTACCCCAATAACTACCCTTCATATGGGTGGGCCAAGTCTGAAATAGAGAAATAAAACCTGGAGTGTTGGTTCTTATGTCCACTTCAATTCTGGTGGCTATTTCTCTTCCCATGTCATTTCTGAGATTATCGTGGCATGCTGGATGGAAGGCACATAGAGAGACAGTGGGGAATATGGAAGAGGAAGCCAGTATGATCATTAAAGAAAGGCTGTGGTATTTACTTCTTATGTCCCTCTTCCAATCTCACATATTGGGTTTGGGGGTGCTTCTACATCTACAACGGATGACAGAATGGAGAGCAAGATATATACCGGGAAGAAATGCTTATTTAAATGGACTCCAGAATTTCATCTCTACCACCTTGCATCCTTGCCCTAAGTTAACCCTGAAACAAGAAAGCAGGCTTAGTAGAGCATTTATTACAAGGTTTCATTATCTCATATTTGACTGCAGCTGGTGGTACAAAGTGTGGAGTCTACTGGATCCGATTATATAACAGATGGTTCTGTTTTCAAATTTACTCCAAATGTTCAAATGCTTTTTCACTGAATTCATATTTCCCATCTGATACTACCCCCTGGGGCTGAGCTTTAATCTGGGTTGTAGCTTGTAATTTTTTATTTTACTCTTTCAATAGAAGGAGAATTACCAAACACCACCAAAATCCACAGTGGCTGGGCAATGACTGCCCATTAATAGAGGGAAATTGCTCTCTGAGGCATCTCTTGCCTCCACTAAACCTCCTTCCAGGGGTGGACTCAGATATGCTCTATTTGGAGAAGCCTCAAAACCCAATTCAAATGACCTTGAGATTCGAACACTGTGTTCCTTTCCTCAGGCAGCAAGTGTTAGCACATCAAATTCTTAGTAGCAAATTAGAACCCCTTTAGAGGAGAATAAAGGCACCAAGTAACTGTGTTACTGGCCCATTATGTGTCTCTAATTGTGTCACCTCGCTCCTCTGTGGGGTTTTACATTCATTATTTCCAGGTCCTTTCCCCACTGCTGTGCGTTAATGGTCTCCCTATTCTTTTTCTCCAGTCCAGCTGCCTATAGCTGTCAAGCCACCCACTCCAGTCTTGCCTTTCTAGTGTTTTCATCTTCCTGTCAGCATTATGAAATTTAATTTATAACTAAAAAATGTTCCCCGAGTCTCTTTTTCTTCACGAATTTCTGGTTTCTTTCACCTTTTAGAAACCTCCCCAGTTTTCTCCAGACACCTGTTCCTATAGACTTCCTCTTACAATGCTACCTTTTCTTTGCCCAACTGCATGTTCTCCGTGGAGAATGAAAGAGAAGAAAGGCTTCAGAAGGTAGGAAGTGCTCCAGAGGTAAGGTGCTACAAGGATAGAGTGTGCTGGTTTGGAGTTCTGAGCCATGGTGTGACAGAGCCCTTGGGACCACAATTCACACAGAAAGTAACATTAATGATGACCTCTGAGGTTATAATACAATATGGCTGGTGTCCCCTGGAGTTGTGTAAAGAAGCAACTCTCCCACCAATGAGCTGGGAGACTGGGACCTTTACCTGGCATTTCTGGATTTCTGTTTTCTTGTCTGAGTAAAGAGATTTATATTTAATGGCTATAACATCATCTCTACCTGTGTTTCTAAGGCCATCATAAAGAGAAGATTCATCCTCTATTCTTTGTGAGTTGCTGTCTTACAAATATTGGGCAGTGCTGGTTACATAATTTATGGGTCTGGTGCAAAATGAAAATACAAGGCCTTTGTTCAATAGCTATTGAGATTTTCTTTTACCGGGAGGTCCTGGGTATCGAACCCGGGTCCCTCCATATGGGAGACGGACGCCCAACCATTTGAGCCACATCTGTCCCCTGAGATTTTCAAGAGGGCAAAAGCAGAGCATTAAACCAACATGGGGCCCTTCAGAGCATGGAGACATGTGCAATTGCACAAGTTGTACATCCATGAAGCCAGCCCTGATGTTGGGGGTACCATGTAGCCATGTGTCAGTGTATTAGTCAGGGTTCTCTCAGGAAACAGAATCAACAGGAGATAGCTATCAATAATATGAGATTTTAAAAGAGACTCTCACGTGACCATGGGGATGCACAAGTCCAGGTTCCGCAGGCAGGCTGCAAACCAGGGGCTCCGATGAAAGGTCCTTGATGAGTTTCTGGCAGAAGTTGGCTGTCCAATGATGAGCTGGGAAATTCTCTCTGAATGTTGAAATCACTTCCCCTTTTAAGGCATTCAAGTGATTGGATAAAAGCCTCACCCATTGATGATGCCATCTCCATGATTGATGCAGATGTAATCAGCCATCTGCGCAATAAACTCACTGGTGATCGAAGTCCATAAATGCTCTTGTATTACAATTAGGCCAGTGCTTGCTGGACCAAACATCTGGACACAATTACCTGGCTGAGTTGACACATTAACCTAACCATCACAGTCAGCTACTGGGTAAGGTCGTGACTGCTTCACCTCTCAGAAGGAAGAGGTTATCCCTGAGTCAATCAAGTGGCTAACTGGTGGATCCTAAGATAGAAAAACAGAAACTAAAAGATAGGTCTTGAGCTTCTTTGTCCTGGTTGTACTCCTTTGGGTCTAGACATCAAGGAATTGTGCTTCTGAAGGTTGGGGGTTTTAAGATGGTTGCCCACCACATAAAGACAGGTCCCAAATTTGGGTAAGTTATCTATGACCATGAGGCAGCTAATATTTGTAAAAGAGATCCTTTATTTTATATGATTCTCCAATTTTATTTCGGTAAGAAGATGCAGAAAGTGTTATTCAGAAGAATTATTTCTGGAGAAACACTGTACAAAGTGGAAGGAACTCTGATAAATTTCTAGGGGTAGAGGGTGAGACCCCAAGGGCATGTTTAAGTAGTAAAAGATGGTTGCTAAACTGCTATGCATAAAAGAAGAAAAGTAACATGTGTGGCTCTTGAGGGGATAGGGGTGGCAGAAAAACAAAAGAAGGAAGGAGAGATGAGAGGAGAGCTGAGAAGACCGGACATTGCCAAGGAGAAGGCAAGAAGGAGAGATGCATAGTGGCCCTAAACTGAGAAGGGGTCTTTGGAATAACAGATGTTTAAGAAGAGATTGTTTCACTTGTTTAATCTTACCCTGGGCTCCCATATAAAATCTCGAGTAGAGTTTAGATTGTGTGGTTGGTACCATGTGTGTGAGCACAATCCTTTTTTGGGAACACCAATAGATACTGATTTCTGCATATTGTTTAATTAAACAGGCAAAGACTAAGTTTGTAGGCTGAGACACCTGGGACAGAATTATACTGACAAGTTTCTGTACTTTCCCAGGCTACAGTAATTGGTGATGGAGTTGGACATAGGAGGTGGATTAAAGGAATTTCTTCCAGAACAAAGGGGTAGGGAGGACTCCAGCTTACATCTGCATTTTCTTTCCTTTTGTTTTCCTTGAGCTTTTAGAAAAGTTTTGTTTAAGGATTCCAGCTTCACCTCTAGCTATAGTACAGATTATTAAGGGAAGTCTCATATGTCTGCATTTGGATAGAATATGAAACAGGGAGAAGTGCCCCTCTCTACCCACTTAGGCCAACACAGAAGTGGCAATGGTTCTTAGTGAGGTATCTAGACGAGGACAGAGAATGTTTGGAGACAAGCATCATGGTTATAAGATCCAACTTTCCTACGTCCCCTCCAATATGGAGATTCTTTCTTCACTGTCATCCTTGAAGGTTGTACAGTGTTATTTTTATTTTTAAAAGACAGCTAACAGCCTTTGATCCATCTCTTGTGTATTCATCTATTTCACATGTTTGCAGTTTGGGAACCATAGATAAGGATTGTGTTTCTAGGCAGATATATTTCTGAACATTCTGGAATTTCATAAATCTTAAATCATACCATGATACATGTCTGTGGAAACTTAATCCTAAAATAGAAATGCTGTTATAGATCCCACAGTGTTAATATTTTAAAAAGTTGATAAATGAGTAAAAATGCAATTTAGCCATTAACATTTTTAAAATTATGTCTTGCTTCTTGTCATTTCTCAGAACTCATTTTCCCTCTGTATTTAATGTATGCTTTATTGATAGCTTCTTTGAGCTGTGTAAGATGATATCTCAAGAAACCAAATGAGTGGGATTTTTTTGTGTACTGAAAAGCACCTTCCCTAACAGAAGTTATTTCTTAAGAATGGGGTACCCTCCAAGGTCCTCTGGCTGCAGGAAGAGAACTCACTGAAACTAGCTTAAATATAAGGAGAAATTTTTTGGAACTCAAGGATAAGAAACAGAGTCTTTTTACCTGATGATAGGAATGAGAGTCAAGATCAAAGACAAAACCCCAAGACTCTTCTTTACATCTCATTTGAGCTGGGTGAGAAGAACTACCTTTCAAGTTCCCACCTTGGTCCATTTATTTTTCCAATCAGCTCTTTCTCCCAGATAATACCATATGTCCATGGTTGCTCATGGCTGACAATAACATAGTAAGTCTGAATGAACCGTGTGATAGGGTTCTGAGGAGATCACTATACTATGTAATAATGGCTGTGACTATCATATACAAATGCTACCTCTGTCTTTTAATTGTTTTCTTTTTGGTAAGACTGGAAGAGCTGAAGCTGTGCACCTTAGGAAGCAGAGAAACTTCATCAATTCCTGACTGGGGACATGCTGAAGGAAACCAAATCCTGTGTGAGAGAGAGCCCTCTGGCTGAAACTGAGCAGATAAAAGAAATTGGGGAAGAATTTCTTGTTTTATGTATTTAATTCCTTGTATTTTGAGCTTTAAAAAGTGGCTTTATTTGGTGTTTAACTTTTAGGCTTTCATTTCACTGGGAATTGAATAATTAAAAGGAGTTTATGTTATGTAACTTTGGGATAGTCTTCATTGTATTAGTTGGGTTCACTGTATAACCTCTGGCAAGCTCTATTGGACCATGTGGCTGGGCAAAATTGGAGATGGGAAATAAAATAGAGAGTGATTCTTTGGCCTATGAAGAAATTGGCCTTGGAAAGACAAATATCTTTTTCCAACCCAGAGACCTCTGGGGGCAACAGTTGAATGGTTCACCCCAGAGATCCAGGAGAAGGTGTCAACAGTGGTAGGTAAGCTGAAGGCAGGGTAACCTGGTATGCCTGGGACTCAGGGGCAGGGATGTCTGGGAGGTGGGACTTGCATTGCTAAAACTGGAAAAGACCCAGGCAAAACAGAGGCAGCTGGTCACCCTAACTGAAGGAGGGAACAGACCTGCTCTGAAACACGGCTGGGCTTTTCCCCTGGTGATGGTGGTGAAGAGGAGGAAGAGACAACCTTCCCTGGTTGTCCAGAGCCTCTTGGTTCCCTGAAACATGGATTCTCAGAGTGGTTGGACTTCTTATACGGAGGCTGGCTTTTAAAAGGGAGGAAGCACAAGCTCCCAGACCTCAGAAGGCCTAGGATTAAAAGAGCCAACATGCTACTTTCACCACATTCTTTTGGTCAAAATAGACACAAGGCCAGCCTGGATTCAAGAGGAGAGGAAATAGTCTCCACCTGTTGGTGGATGCAACAGTATGTATGTGCACGGAGAGAAGAAATTGATGATGGCCATCTTTGGAGACTATCTACTATAGATACCATTTGGTAAATTATGAGCTACACAGGAATTTAAAGTGTTAATGGTGTAAGTGCTCATTATATGTCTGGTTCTGTCTTCACTGAGATGAATAAAATAGTTTCTGTCCTTAAGAACTTATATTCTAGAAGAAGAGATAGACATATAAATACACAAATGGAATACAGCATAACATATGTATGTATATACACACATATATAAGCATATACACAAACAAGGCACAGAGAAATCATGTATGAAGTTTTAGGAATTTAAGAGTGCACGGTTTGCACTATGAGACTGGAATCTAAAATTAGAGTGGCGCATGAGCCATGAGAGATGAAGGTGAAGGAGCTGGTAGAGAACATACCATGGACAACCTTGTCTGCCGTATCATCAAATCAATTTATTTTAAAGTGTGGGGGGAGGGTGATTTAATTAATTTTAGTTTTTATTATAGAAGTTTCTTCTGGCAGGAGTAAAATAATAATAATAAATACTTAATGAACATTTACTGTGTCAATCACTGTTCTAAGCACTTTAATGTCATTTGATATCACAAGACCCCTGTAATGAAGGCCACTATTATTATCATACCCATTTTACAGCTGGGGAAACTGAGGCACAGGGGAGCCAAAGAACTTGCTCAAGATCACACAGCTGATAAAGGGCTGAGACTAAATTTGGACCCAAGAAATCTGTTCCCTATGCTATACTGCCATCTATATCTACTCTCTAGCAGACTGAGTTTGGTGTGAAGAGAGGCTGTAGAGGTTTCTACCACTTAGGAGACCAATGAAATAATTAAGGTGCTGAAAGAGGGAGTGATGGTGGAAAACAAGAGACCTAGACACATTCCAAAACTGATTTGGGAAGATAGACAATAAGATTTGGTGAACAAATGGATATGGAGGGTAAAGAAAGAAGTTGAGGATGACTTCAAAGTTTCTAGTTTAGGTGCACTGATGAATGGCAGTGCTGTCATAAGAATAAGAAAGAGAAGAGGAGGTTTGGAGGCAGAGATAACGAATTCAGTTTTGACATTTTGAGTTTGAAGTACTCATAGGACATCTGAGCAGAGGTATGTAGGAAACAGTTGGAAATAGGGACAGATTTAATGGAAAAAGGAGTTTCAAGGAGGGAGTGAAGGAAATGCATGGTGCCAAATGCATTAAGAAGGTCAAGTAAGGTAAGGCCCGTGGAGCTACCATTGGATCTGTTAATGCAGAGGTCAATGTGACCTTGACAAGAACAGAGTGAGTGGAGAGGTGGCTGGAAGCCAGACTGCTGTGGGTGAGGAAAGGGGAAGTGAAATCAGCAAGGGGTAGCCTAGGTTTCCAAGAACTTGCCTGGGAAGGAAAAGAGGCAGGGCAGGGACAAGATAGGGATGCAGGGTAGAGAGAGGGTATTTGTTTACTTGTTTGCTTGTTTTATTTTTAAGAATGGGATAGACTTGAATGGGTTTATTTTCTAAGGTGAGGGAACCAAAGAGGGAAAAAAGAGGCTAAAGATTTGGAAGAAAGAGGGACATGGTTGATGGAGCTAAGTCCCTGGGTAGACCAGAGGTAGAGGGTACACTAGGAAAAGGTGGAAGGATTAGCCTTAAAGAAGTCATTCTTTCTTTCAAACAGGAGAGAAGACATTAAGGCTATTTGGAGATCTGGGTATAATTTGTAGTTGGAGTGGAGGTAGGAAATTGAGAAATTTCATAATAATCTCTAAGAAGTAGCAGTCGAAGCCTTTTGTCAAATGAGAAGAAGAGGGCTAGGAATCTGGTATGACACTGGAGAATAGAATAGTGCTTCGGTGAACTGGGTGCTAAGAGGGGAGTCGCCTTCACTGAGAATTATATGCTAAACAATGCGCTTAGAGTCTCATGCTTAAAAAATATGATGGTAATTGATAAATAATAGCTGTATTTAGATCTCTTTGAAATTGCCTATACAAAGTTAGTGCTTCATAAATATTTGTTGAGTAATTACATTTTTTTTTCTGGAAGTAAAAGTTTCTTTAGCCTTTAATTATTTTCACCAAAATAATCTCAGGGACTAAATAAGAAATGATAATAAAGATAGTTATGTACCTAGTAAATACCCTTTCCCCCAAAATATTATGCATGATTATGCAGATGGAATAGAAAGTACTATTTGTGTTTTGACTCCGTTTTCAGGTAGGTCCCTCCTCTGATCCAATCATCTCGTTAGTGGGAAGGAAAGTGGGCTGCAGGCAGGCCACTGACTTAGAATTTTATTTCCATAGGGAACTTGGGGTAGAAAGATACACAGACTACTACAGCTGGAATTGACCTTGGCAACTCTCCAGATCAGTGGTCCATAACTCTTTTGGAGTCATAGACCTCTTTGAGAATAACGTTGTTAATAATAAATTTATTGTAGTTATTTATTAACTTTGTACCAGCACTATGTACTTTGCTTATATTATTGTATTTAATCCTTATCATGGGGTTCTAGTTTAAACCCATTTTACAGATGAGAAAGTTAAGGTTAAATAGCTTTCCCAAAGTCACACAACCAATAAGTGATAGAGCTGGGATTCAAATTGAAACCTCTTTGTCTCCAAAGCCTGCACTCTTAAACCACTGAGTCATAATGCCTAACATATAAAGAAAGCTTCAGATTTCCCACCTCTGCCTCTTACACACATACTCACGATTTCATCGGTGACTCAAACATTGGTCTGACCAATGGCTGTTACCATCCTAATAAAAGATTTCTGTCTCTCAATTCATCTGTCCTTCCTCTCATCTTGAGTGCAGAAAATCTATTTCCCAGAGCCCATTCTTCTTATGACCACTCTCCACATTTTCACCGAAGCCTATGGGGATAACTGGAATGCACAAGGTATTATAAAACAGCACATTTTATTCCATTTTTCCTTCCTCTTTCTCCCTCCTGCTCCCCCCCCCCTTGTAAACAGTTGTCTTAGTTGCTAAATGGACCCATCACATTTCACCCTTCATAAGTTACTTTTGCAAGCAGGAAATTATTGAGCATACAGTGTACTGAGTATTGAGGAATTGTTTTTCACAAAGTGTGCATGAAACAACTCTGTGATTATATTGGCCTTGCTTGAGGGAAGATGCTTTCTGGAAAAATCTGTCAATTTATACCACTTCCAGCAGTCCTCCTTTCTCACTAAATTTGTGGTTGAGTCATCAGAGAGAAGCTGGGGCCCTAGGACTACTGTGATCTCCTTCTGCCTCTGTGGCCATGGAGATCGCAGAAGAATCTGAAGGCTGCGATCAGCATCCTGAGGCCTACGGGTTGACTCTCTGAAGCTCCTTAAGAGGTGGCTGCTTGAGGGATCTGGCTGCCTAGAGCTTTCGAGGGCTTCCAGTTCCCTGTTGGGCTGGAAATCCATTCAGGGCAAAGGGCTTTTTTCCCCTTGTGGTATTTGGCTATGTTAAGCTCAAATCGTAGCTCAGCCCTGGCAGGGTTGAGGACTGTATAAGTGAAAAATAGTGGAATGAAACCTCAGAACACGTTATGACCTTCAAGAAAGTTTGGTTTGGATGTAGTTTACAAATGGCTTGAGTTTTTTGGTTGCAGATTTTTTCCAGAATGTATTTAAGAACCTTTTCAGAGAGCTGTTCATGGCCTGGAGAAGTAGCTGAGGCCCTCAGTTCCTCGTTTTGCCCCTCACTATCACCTCACCTCACACATTAACACTTGATATAAAAGAATAATGTTAGAAGTTATCATTAAGTGAATGCCCCTTCCCAGAAACTTGGCTAAAGAACTTTATAACCATCAATGTATCTAATTTCCATGAGATTTGATTAAGAAAGTATTGTTATTCTTGTTATACCATGAGGATACCGAGGCTGAATTTAGTGTCTGGTCCAAGTTCTCAAAGATAATGGCAATGTGGGATTTGAATATCAGGATGTTTGACTACAGGGTACGGGCTCTTAACCACCATGTTATACTCCCATTCTTCCTCTTACTTCTTCTAACTGACCCCCTTCCCTTCCCTTCCCTTCCCTTCCCTTCCCTTCCCTTCCCTTCCCTTCCCTTCCCTTCCCTTCCCTTCCCTTCCCTT
>JAKSZT010036119.1:35382694-35564185 GCA_026826555.1 Tolypeutes matacus
TTCCCTTCCCTTCCCTTCCCTTCCCTTCCCTTCCCTTCCCTTCCCTTTTCTCCTGCATTCACCAGTGCAGTTCAGCCAATGTTTTGGGAGAGCCTGCTGTAGGCAAACTAGGCTGGACTCTCTAGGAGATGCAAAGATGAAGATGACACTTCAGTGCCCAACTGAGAAGACCTTGGAAACTTCCTTGAGGAGGTGACATTGGAGCTCAGTCAGTGAGATTGTTCTTAATGGGGTGGATCCTTAAACCTAGTCTTGTCAAACAACACTCTCTTTTTCCTTTGACTTCCAAATGAGGTGTTAAAAAGTTTCTGATTCTTAGAGCCTAGTTAATTGAGAAGGAAGTGAGGATATTTGTGAATTGTTTGTTGGTTGTGCCTTCATGAGTGTGATTGCTACTATGTGTTTAAGTTAAGGTAATGTGAGACTGCGATCCCTTTAATTTAGTCATGGATGGCTACATGACCCAAGCCAGACCAATCGGAGATTCTCTGGACTATTATTAGAACTATCAATAAAGATGCTTTCTCTTTCTCTTGGAAACATGCTGTGAGGACACTATAAAATCATCTTGCTACCAGTAACCATCCTGCTATCATATGGAAAATGCCTGTGTGAAAATGAAGCTCATAGAGGCACTTAGAACTGAGTAGGAGAAATAGAAGATTCCTGTAGAAAATTTGAATGGCTGGATTTTGCCATGCCTGAAGCCAATTACTATTAGTTACATGAGCCAATAAATTCCCTATTTGCTTAAGCTAGTTTGAATTGAGTTTCTGTCATTTACAATTGAAATATTCTAAGTAGGTATAGGCAGAAAGAAATATAGTGGGTTAGTCATGTAGGATGCCTGGCCAAAAAATGACAGGAGAGAGAGCGGAAGTCTGGGCAGGAACTGTTCCTGTCTCTTCCCTGCCTACTGATTTATATCTAGTACCTAGAACAATGCCTGCCACATAATAGGTGCTCCATAAATGTCTGTTGAATGAATGAAAGATAGAATTCAGGTTGGATTAGGCAACTTGAAATCAGATTTTATTTTAGGCTTAGAAGGCTGTAATGAGTGGTATGTTTTGACATTTGCTACACTTTCGTATATTCCCTTTTGTTTCCCCTTGGTTCTTAGTAAAGTCCTTTTAAAAAGTTCAAGCTTGTCTCTTGTGCCAAAGCCCAGTCATGGACTGGAGAGAAAGTGGAATAGAATGCCCTTGAGTATGGTAGATGAGGTAAGGAAAGGATTTAGGAAGACCATGGTGTGAAGATGTAGGGAGAGAGGACCTAAGACCAAGGAAGAAGTTCTCCCTCTCTCTCCTTCTCTCTCTCTCTCGTTAAGTTAGGCAGTAAAAATAATTTATTGGAAAATGGAGGAAAAGAAAAGAGCTTGCTGAGAAATGGGAGAGAAGGACTAAAATACGCACTGAGATTTGATGTGGGCTCCTCTAGGCAGAGAGAGGGGGCTTTGTCTTGTGTGGTCACCTTTTAAGTTATTAATTATTCCTCCCCTTGTTAATGCTAAGGGGAGGGGCCCTAGCTGTTATTGGTTACCTCACCAATGGTGGGGGCCAATGGTGAGGCCTGTTTGGAATATCTGGGGCCTCCCCTCAACCGGAAAGAGTCACAACTGGGATCTCAAAGTCAAGGTCAAGGTGTCAGCGGGGTCTAGGAGCCATGTTGTCTTTTGACCATCTTGTTTGTCAGCCATGTTGTGGCTCATCTTCTCATTTACCAGTACTAACCTGCCTCAACTCCCCCCTCAGAGAGCTCATGCCCTTATTCCTAAGGGGGTGCTGAGGGGCGATGGTCATTCTTCTGTATTAACTTCTGGCTGGTTAGGGCAGTAGTCCCTGCCCTAGGCATAGACTTCCATAGACAAGGCATAAACTTCTCTGGCCATTCTATTGAGGCTGAGAGAAGATGGGTCTGGCACCCTGGTTGGAACTGGATGAAATCCCTGCGTGACTAATAAGGCATTGATTCTGTAAGAAATAAACTTAATTAGAATTTTGAAGATACATGACCTTATTAAAAGGATAAAGAAGATGGTGGTAGGCCAGGCCCAAAAGGGGGCCAGCCATGACATACTGGACCACAAGAGTGAGAAAGGCCAGGTGCCTTCAGAGGCTGCATCCTCCCAAAGTTGATGGGAAACAGCCTTCTTCCTTGAGTTCTTTTACACTGTTGGTTAATTCTAGGGAGAGATTGTGGTAGACCTACTGGGTTTGGATATAAACTACCAACCCCAGTTCCAACAGCAGTGGCTATGCTTAGGAAAACTAGGAGAGGTATGAAAAGAGGCACTGCCTTAGCCATAAAATCACAAAGACAGTATAGGCAATAACAAGACAGGCATATGGCAAGCAAAATAAAGACAATAATTAAGAGAGCTATTCTTTTGTCTTATAGGCACATTCATTAACTACTTAGAAAATGAATTTAGTTTACCAGGACTTTTAATATGTTCAATATCCCTCTGCATAGGATCTGAAATAGAAAAGAAATCATCACAATCATCAGGCATATAGGTACAGCACTTAATACTAATCAATGCACAAGTTCCTCTTTGAGCTGCAATTAATAGATCTACGCTACAGGTTTGCAATACCATACATGCTATCTCTCCACGGGAGCAGGCCATAATGCCAACTGTGTTTGTTTCAGTTCTACTTACAGTACTCGGGTAATCGTTGCTCTGCTCGGGGTGCCCTTCACACAGCCAGCATCCTGCAGCACCGTTTACCCTAGGAAGGTAAGCTAGGAAGGTAAGGCTCCAGTGTTTCACTGGCCTGGTGCACAGCACCTTTTGGCACTATGAAACAGAGCCAGTCCGGAGGCAATGTCCATTGTACATCTGACCATATTGAGCCATTGCCAGCTGCTGCAGGAGTCTGAAACTGCAACATACTCTCCATCCACTTCAGGAGCGTAACCAGAGCTGCGGTAGATACCTTTACTGTTTTAGGGGTCAGTGACCAACCTAACCAATAACTCAAATGGAGAGGCATCATATCATGCAGGGTATCTGGACCTGGTTTGAATGCGTGAGAGCGTTTTACAATACTGAGGTCTATCGCTTTCTATCTTTATACACTTTCTCAACACGTCCAATGCAAATGTATAAAATATCAAAGGAACTGTTTTAGTACTTTATTCTCTACTTCCACACCTGTACCATGATTACATTAATTAACAGGTATTTTACTTTAGCAATACAAAAAAAAAAACCTACTTTCTCCATTATTTTATGAAAATCTACGATTTCCAATGGAATCAAGATTATCTTTCCTTACCACCACTTGAATAGGCAGATTGAGGTGGCCTCGGGCAGGTTCTCCTGTTATGAAGTTACGTTTTGCTCTTAATATCAATTAATATTGATAGTAATTAATGGCTTCCTGGAATTGGCCGTTTAAATGCTTCAGTTTAGAAGATGTTTTTACAAACTCCTTATAATTAACCATAACCACATAGACTACTTTACCTTTAAATAGCTTATAGTTAGCAGCCGATGAAATTTACTTTATCCTTTTGAGAGAGGACAGATCTACATTTCCTTCTTTAACTTAATTTTATTAGACATGAACTTACAATTTTCATCATCTCAAAGATTTAATACATATAATGTTAATTTATTTACTTGGTATTCTATAAAACTAGGGAGATAACACCCAAGCTAAACAAAATTGAAACCATTATAGTTTATGCAGAGAATGTTCTTTTTCCTTCCTTTACAGAAGCCTAAAACCTCTTTTCTTTAATAAAATTCTAAAACTGTGAATAATCTTAAAAACATACTGACTGCTAGGTTCTGGAATATATTATAATTGTTTACTTTGTTTTAATCATACTTTAGAAAAGACCATTCCATAGCTTTCAAGGACTTCCTTTACTTACTGAAAGTTGACAATTAAATTATTAATCACCCTTATTTTAAAGCTGATAAAAGTTTTAAATTGAGGAATTACAGGGCAAACTGATTCTTAATTCCCTAGCCTAGAAGATAGAGTTTTAATCTTCCACACCTAGCCCCTCCCTCAGCTCTCTTTCAAAGAGCCCTGGGAACTGGGTAGGTCAAAGAGCTTAGGAAAATCTTTTTCCCTTTCCCAATAGTTTCTCTATTCAGATTTCAATATGACTTTTCCATCCTGCTTAGCCTAATTTGGGCTCCAGGAATGTTCATTCACATATATAACCACATATTTAATTTTTAACAATTTGAATAGAGCTCTTCTAAGAATTTTCATTTGTTAATTTGATATTACCATCCTGGTGCATGAAGATATATATTGAGCAAATAGGCAGACACAAATAGAGAGTTAGACACAAAGACACAACTCACTAAAGTTATTTAAAACTTTCATTCCTTTACAAAATGAATTTAAATAGAAAATAACAGTTAAAAGATTCTTTGAAGGCTATTTCTAATTACTCTAATTTGCACTATGCAGTTTTGCACAAGAATTTCATTCCTTTTAATTATTGGCTTATAACCAAATTGTCCCCAATGCTTTAAAATACAATTTACAACATTTTACTTTACTTCAGAGCTTTGCTTATTTCCCATTTTGACTTTGGCAGACCTTGGATGAAAAACATTAATTCCACTATCTACTCGCTGAGATCATTGAAGCCTCAGGGAAACTGGTTTCTCTCATGAATTGCTGCTTTTAGGAATCTCAGCACTTTGAGGTGGGAGGCCTCCTTCACTTCCCAGTCCTCGGAGATAACAGGAGTCCAGCAGCTGCTGGACTGGAAGAGTGGACGTTCAACCCCGAGGGCCAAGAATTCCACCAAGCAGCAATTTAGTCCACTCTTGGAGTCACAAGAGAAAGCAGGGTTATTGGCACCAGGGTGGGGACAAGACTCAAGTTTGTCATGAAACAACCATAAGCAAAGACAAGGGGTGAGGCTAGACCTCAAGTAACCATAAACAAAAGCAAACCCAGTTTATAATTACCATCACAATAGCTGAAATCTAGGCTAAATCCACCCAGTCATAGCAATTTCAGATATCATTCTTCTGCTCTTTTATAATATGAAGGCATCTATATATTATCTTAACTCTTAGTTATTTACAGTTTCTAGCAAGTTTCCACTTAAAAACAATTTGGGCACTTCCATTTATTAACTAAGCAACTAAATTTTATCAGTAACAACTTTGCTAAGTTTTTCTGCTTTTCCGCAGTTGAACTAATTCCACCTGTGAATTATACATCAAATTCAATTGCAAGATAGTATTGACATTTAAAGACTCATTTTTGGGTTACCTTTCACTGTTATCACATTTGTAACAGGTGAACCCCAAATCTGATTTACGAGTTCCTAGGCGTGAGCAGACTAACAAAGGAAGCACAGATTGGAATAGAAGAGAGAATTTTACACACTTAGCTTAGCTTAGGGAAAGACTTGACTTTAGAATCACCTGGACGCAAAGCTCCCAGTGTCCGGGTCCAAGCAGAAACTTCATGCAGGACCCTCCAGTTTAGTTCCTCCAGGAAAATCCCTGGGCAGATGCTAAGTACAGAGCTAAGGGGTCCAGAGAAGCCCTGCCCCTAACGAGACACAAACTGGGGTTGCTCTGGGGCTGTATCCCATTAGTTACCTCCCAGCAAAGGGTAAAGCCCTGGAAGACTTTTTCGCTGGAAAGATTGGAATGTTACAAGGAAATAGGCAGGGAGTTAGGAAAACCAGGAACCTTTTAATCTTAATTGATGGCACATGAGGAAGTTCCTTATTCTACAGGGGAGAGGTTTAGCAAATGGAGTGCATTTCCTCATCCCTTTAAGAAGACATGACCACATGTCTGTTCTCTCCTTCTCTCCCACACAGGTTCAACTGGAATTCAAGGTCCCATACAGAGCCCACTCTTGGCCATACTGTGGCCATGTGGTGTGGCAGGAAAAGATTAGACTCTTTCTTCTTTAGACCATCAGTAAGCAAGTTGTCCCAGTTTGAGAAGGCACCCCAATGGGGAGCCTGTTGGAATGCTGGAAGAGCCATCCGTTATCCTAGGGGAGGATAAAACACATTCATCAGTCTGGGGGCATCCCACTGCTAAACCCTACTGAACAGACTGCTCCCTGAGCCAGGGTCCTGGAAATCAGGGAGTCCTGCTCTCTGTCCCCATGTTCCAGGGATCAGAAGCCTTATGTCTATGGGCATCCCCAGAGCCTCAGAGGTCTTGGGGACATCTGGGTCCATCTTCTAGACTGAACACCCAAGCCAGGCTGACCTAGGAAAAGGGCTGGCTAGGGACTTTTGTTTTGCTTATTTTGCAGATGGCTGCAAGAGACCTCACCTCATGGCAACTCCCAGGGTCCAGTTCTGCAGTTAAACCTGACTTTAAAAGCCCATTAAAAAAATTAGAGACTAACTGTCCTGTAACTTGCCAGCAAACAGTCCCAGGGGCCCCCTGAAACAATCTCAGGGCCTCCCCAGGGCAGAGAAGGAGCAAAGCCTCAGGGCACTACAGAGGGTGGGGCTCATGCCTCACTAACAAATGCATTTTCAGTTTCTAAGGCTTTCTAAAGCATCTCACAGACCCAAAATGTGGACAGCAGTAGTTGGAAGATAAAAGGCACTTCTTTTTTTTTTCAGTTTTGAACAAACTGTTTTGTTTTAGGTAAGTTTAATAAATGAATTGCAAATAGAATTTTTCTCAAAAAAAGATATTCACTATTTGAAATATATTTTGTATTTGGGAAATTTCATCAAGTATGTATGACAACACAGAATACCCTATGAGGGAAAAATGTCTAAAAAGCAATTTTTTCAACATATTGTAAGTAAAAGTCCCCTTATAACACAATTCATTTTACAACATCTTGTTAAGGCTTGTATTCTTTGAAAATTAGTTTGCAGCTATTATAGAGTGCCGGTAAAGCTTTATCCAGGATACCCAGCAATTTACATAAATAATACTAGGGAAAGCAAATGTCTTTTGATTTAAGCCATTTAAAAAGCTACTTAAAAACATTAGTCAATTTTAAAATATTTTTGAAATCACATTTTTGAACTAAAACTCACATGGGAAGTTTAAGTCCTAGCATGTTTGCCAAATCAAGGATTTTCTGTATAGTAGGGCACGTCAAACCTGCCAGTCTGTATACTGGTATGTTGCCGTATATGGGCCGCAATGTAATTCCCAACTCCATCATGCATCATTGTTGTTGATTTTGGTGATATTACATAACCCTTTTAGGCAGGTTCCTCATAAATAAAATGAGAATAATGATAATACCTAACAGAGATGGATTTTTATGATTACATGAGATTAAGCATCAAAGCACAGAAAGTGAAATAGAGTCACCATTCATTTAACATAAGCTTATCATGAGTAGGTGTTTTACAACATACTGAACTCATAAATTACAATGGTGCTAATTGGACTGTATTTGTAGAGTGAAATTCATATTAAGGGAAAAAGGATTTCATGTGCCCCTTAGAATTGCCTTTCCTGGGACACTTTCTATCAGATAGTAGAATAAATGTTAAAGTTGCAGTGCTTAAGTCATTCAATGAATGTTTATCATCTTACACGATTTCCTGTCTCCAATACTTAAGATGTCTTAGATACTCATAGATACTTATAGATACATGACTATATCCATGGGAAGGAAAGGAGCTTTTGCCTGTGGAGGAAACCCTTGAATGTTCTTATGAGGCTTCAAGGGAATCTGCCAAAAAAATACATATGAGTGCTTTCTCTATTAAAATCTGTTTCTGGGAGCTCTGAGCAGGATAGGCTACACAATTTGCAAAAACGAAAATGCAGGCCCCCTCGTTCAAATAGCACAAAACAAATCCTGTTAAAGGTGCTAAAATATAAAGCTTTTCCCCTTTCCTATGATTTTCTCTTCTCCCTTGCCTCCCCTTTCTTTCAACCTGATTTTTTTAAAATAATTTTTTTAAAAAGAACCTTTAGATTACATAAATGTTACATAAAAAAATATAAGGGATTCTCATATGCCCCACTCCCCGCCCCCTTCCACGCTTTCCCATATTAACAACATCCTTCATTAGTGTGGTACATTTGTTACAATTGATGAACCCATATTGAAGCATTGTTACTAACCATGGACTACAGTTTACATTATAGTTTATACTCTGTCCTGCACAATTTTGTAAGTTATGACAAAATATACAAAATGGCCTATATCTGTCACTGCAATGTCATGCAGGACAAATCCAATGTCCTGAAAATGTCCCCATATTACACCTAATTCTTCCCTCTCCCATGCCTGAGAACCTCTAGTGTTCACTGCCTTTACATCAATGATAAGAGTTCTTCCATTACTAGAATAATAATAAGTCTACAGTAGGATAATAACAATAATAAGTTTACTTTAGTCCATTGTTCATTCCCTAATCTTGTGGATTTGGGGATGGTGATGCCCACTCTGCTTCTAATTGAGAAAGGACTTAGATTCCATGGGATTGATGGATGGAACTATCTTGCCTGCAGTTGCAGACACTCTCTGTTCCTTGGGGTGGGTATTGTCATCATCATCTCCTTTTTAGTTATCCTGGGTGAGTCCAAAGAATGGAGAGTAGGGGTTGCAACTCTGCTGAAATTCAGGGTTCAACTGGCACATGGATGGACCAAAGATTTAAGTCTCTGGGACATATATTTATCAAGTATAGTGCTAATTATGGGTTCAAATAAAACTGGCAAAAGAGCCATGTGTAGAAAACCTATAAATAAGTCTAACTCTCTTACACTGGGGAGCATAAATTCTAAAGTAAGGCCCACTGACAGGGTGCTGAATTCCTGAGCTGTCTGCCCTGCTTATAGTTTCTGGATATCTCTAGAGCCCTCAGGAGCCCCACTATTTGAGACACTGTTTACTGTGGCTGTCAATGAGATCCTGCCGAGACTTGCATGAGCATAACCTCTGGAATGACCTTCTGACTCACTTTGAAATCTCTTAGGCATAAAAACTCATTTGTATTTACTCCTTCCCCCTTTGGGCCAAGTTGTTTTTCCAGATGCATTGCTAGTTGGTGCTTTGTAATAAGCCTCAGTGCCAGGGAGGCTTATCCCTGAGAATCATGTCCCACATCGATGGCACTTCTAATTAAAAGGAGTTAACTAGTGGTCTAAGGAAATGATACAATGGATGATAGCCATTCTAAACTCACAGAGAGGGACTGGTAAACTCCCAGAAGACTCCTGTTTGACTTAGGCCACATGCCCAGTCAGGTCTCAAGAATGGTTTCATCCACCACACAGAACTTCCTTGTACACGGCATGGGGGCTTGCCCCTACCGCCTCCTAAGTGGGAGCCAGAAGTCTGGGCAGACCAAGTTTATGTCCTGTAGGAGCCTATCCAGGAACCACTTTAAAATGGCAGACTAAAGGCACATCTAATTAAAAGGAACTCACAGAGAGGGCCTGGTAGACTCCTGGTGGACTCCTGCTCAACTTAGGCCACATGCCCAGTCAGATCTCAAGGACAGTTTCACCCACCACCAGAACTTCCTTGGATGTACACAGCATGAGGGCTCACCCCTACCACCTCTGAAGAAGGAGCTGGAAGTCTGGCCAGACTGAGTTTATGTCCTGTGGGAGCCTATACAAGAATCCCCTTTTAAAAGGCAGAACAAAAAGAGGGCATAGACAGGCCTAAGTTAAAACACACACACTTATCTGTTTCCTGGCAATGGCTTGCCAAATGAAGCTGGGGAAGAGTTAGATTGCTCTAGGTTCTTGGCTATGTCACATAAAAGAACTTAAGAACATGCCAGTTTAGTTAGGCCAGTAAAAAGAATTTATTGGGAAATGGGGGTAAAGAATAGAACTTGCTAAAAAATGGGAGAAGGAGGGAAATATGCACCGAGATTTGATGCGGGCTCCTCTAGGCAGATAGAGACACTCTCCTTCTCTAATACAAGCTTTTTCTTGTCTCTCCTCTGCCACACTATTATTCCAAACCTGGGGTATGTCATGAAAAAAACATGGTCATGGAAGCATGTGCTCTAAATGAGGCATAGATTAAATGGATAGAGTCCCTGGAGAGGATACACACATCTGCCATCACTCCAATGCCAGTAGGCTCAGAGCCAAAGAGACTTGAGCATGGCCAAAGCATTCTAAACGATTGTTATCAGCTGCCTCAGTAAAGGTCACCACTGTCCACACATTAGGCCATGAGTTGGGACAGTGTGAGAGAACACAAAAGAACACAATGGATCTCACCGTCTAGAGAAGGGCTAAGACATAGAAGAAAGAGTGGAGTCTTTGGAGTCCCAGATTCAAATCCCTGCCCTCATTTACAGGAGGCTGCATCTTGGCCAAATTACTTAAGCCTTTCTGTGGCAGTTTGATATTATTTATGAATTCCCAAAGGAGATATTATGTTTATAAACTGGTTTGTTCCTCTGGGAATGATACCCTTTGATTGTATTAAGTTCAAAGTTTTTACATTTACTTGTTTATGTTAAGTTTAGGGCATCGATTCAACCATGTCATTAGGGCATGCAGGGCTGAGTCCCTGCCCCCTTGGTGGGCTATATAAATAGACACTCACTCAAGGAGAACACAGAAGAAGATACACAGGAATAGAGAGAGCTCCATAGACACAGCAGAGGAGAGAACTTGACCCTGGGGCCCTAGACAGAGATGAGCCATTCGCCTGATAGTCTGCAGCTGAAGAGACCAGAGTCCTGAGCAGATAAGACCCAGAAAGAAACTAGCCCTCCAGCCTCCAGCTAAGATCGGAAGAAGCTGGGCCCACAGAGCCTTAAGAGAGAGAAAGGCTGAACCTTCGCAGACATCGCCTGCCATCTTGCGTCAACACACGGCAACAGATTTTGATGAGAAAAGTAACCTTGATTTGGACTCATTAGGGCCTTGTAACTGTAAGCTTTTACCCCCAAATAAATATCCATTATAAAAACCAACAGATTTCTGATACTTTGCATCAGCACCCCTTTGGCTACTAATATACTTTCTCAACCTTAGTTTCTTTATTCATAAATTATAGATAAGTGTAGTTTTACCTCTAAGGGTTTTTATGAAGATCAGAAGATATATTTAAATACCTGCTTAATAATTGATAGTTCCTGTTTTCCTCCTTATCTGTAGAAACAAGAGATAATTGTAAAACCCAGGTGTCAGCTGGGCCCCCTCTGCTCCTTGAATTGTGAAAGAAATTGCTTACAACTTGATTCCTACTATGATGATATCTATGATAGTTTTTCAGCCTTACAGCAGGGGTCACAGACTCAGAAGCCTATTGGGGCCAGAGAAATAATGTAAAATGAGGGGAACACGTTAGGGTCATTTACATGGTTAGTAGGGTATGGTGGGGACTGTGGCAAAGTCAAGAGTGTGTGTCTCATCTAACAGGGCAGTCTTGTCCAACTCCTGCCAATTGTTTCCTCATGGGACTGTGGGTACAGAGTTGCTAGATCTTTACATCTTTTTCAAGAAAAGCTGAAAGTCTGGATTTTAAAAAATGAGATCTGCTAATTTTTACAATGTCAATTCATTCCTATTAAAAACGACAAGGACAATAACAAGAAAACATTGTGATGAGCCAAACCACACCTCTGTAGATCAGTCCTGAGGCTCTCTCTAGCTTATATTTCTGAGTCTCTTCTGCTTGGGCTCTGAAACTGCTTCTCCACTGGCTTTTCCAAGAAGTCCAGTAACCTCACTGAGCATTTGATGTGAAGAGAGACTTTGCTGTGGAGTGGGAGGGTTCCAGTTAAACCACATCACACTGTGTATTTCATTTGCCGCTCTCACCTACATTCCCCTTCTCTTCCCTCTCTCTCCCCTCCTTTATCCTTTCAGGAGCAACTAAATTCCCCTTGTCTTACGTGAATTTTCTAAGCCCCTTTCTTTGAAGACTTGGCACCAGCTGACATGCATATGCCACAGCAACTCATCTATCCCCAGATGGTTTCTTAACAAGGCTTCTCAAGAAAGACCAAGATGACCCGCTTCTGGAAAGAATTCTCTGATCAAGTGCTCAGAGGGAAAAAAAAAACACATCTCTATCTAATTACAAATGAACAAACAAATTAGCAAAGGGAGGCATTGTTTATAATAAAGGGCTAAAAGATGTGGCACATTCGTTGAATGGTGTTGGAGATTGAATCACATCCCCCACAAAAGGTATGTTCAGGTCCCAACCCTGGTCCTGTGGGTGTGACCCCATTTGAAGATGATGTTAGTTAAGGTGTGCCCAAACTAAACGAGGGACGGCCCTGATCCAATATGGTTAAAGTACTTATAAGTAAAGGAAATTGGACACAGAAAGAGAAACCATGAGAGCAGCCAGAAGCTGGAAGTCTTAACCTTGGGATCCCAAGTCTGCCATTTGCGAGTTGTCTGAAGTTATTTACTCTCTTTAGGCCTCAATTTCCTCCTCTACAAATATGGGCTTCCCAGGGTTATTGAAAGGATTTCATGGAAAAAACTGTGTAAAACACCTGCACATTGCAGACACTGAATAAATGCAAGTTTCCTTCTTCCTTAATTGCTACTTATTCTTCAAGGGTCAGTGTGTCACCCTCTCCAGGCAACTTTGTCTAACCTGTCTTGCAGGCTGGGTTAGCACTCCTCTCTTCTCTGTTTTCTGGACTTCTTGCCATCCCGTTTTCATCACCCTTACTACATAATACTGAATGGCCTGTTTCAAATTCTGGATCTCCTTGAAAGCCAGGATCATCTCACATCTATATTTATATCTCCAGCTCCCGGCACAGTGCTAGGTGAATAACAGGGAGGCAACAAATATTTGTTAAACTAGGAGCTCTGAAGTGAGGGGGGAATGGCCCTAGCTAACCAGGTAAACTTGCAATCTAGAAAAATCTTATAAAACACTTGATTTTGCAAAGGTTTTCAAACTATACATTATTTCTTAAGCAATATTAATGCTTGGTCAAGCTTTAGTACTTATGGAGGACGTTAACAAAGGCAAAGCATGTAGTTTGACTTGCTGTAAACCAAAACGTCGGGTTAAGATCTTAGAGACAGAGAATTGAGTGGGAAGGAGAATGCCTCTTTCTTTTGTGGAAAACATCTTTGAGGGATGGCAATTAAAGGCCCAGTGTACTTGAAAGTGTCTCTTCCAATATGAAAATAAACTGAGCTTCCTTAGCTACTTTTGGAAAACCAAAGCTTGAAGGATTTTTCTGATTTTCATCCATCCTCCTTCAGCATTTGGAGGAGTACCAGGGAAAAATTAACAATGAAAAGAAACCGACTGTATTAACAATTAGTAGATTTTGGGAGAGACAGAAAGGCTAATGATTCTAACTTTGTAATTGCTTGAGGCCTAAAGAATTATGGAATTACCTAGAATGTAAGCTTTTCATCTTTTTTTTTCATTTGATCTCTAGCCCAGTAACTACTGAAGAATAATTTAATATTCTTTGAGTCGTCAATAATAAGGCTTACAATGTGATCATTAAATTCATTTGAAATTTTGATGAGATCATAATTAATATCTCTTGTCAGTGACTTAATTCTAGCTAATAACTTCCTTGCAACTTTCATCAAATAGATTTTCTTGGGGGATATTAATTTCCAAAGGTTTATGGATATCATTCCATTGTTTGCCAGTGACAGAAATAGCTTTTTTTGCTGTGGCATGTTTTGAGGTTTTGCCCTTACTTCTAAGAAAAAGGCAATAATTGTGTAAACCAACTAGTCATCTGTGTTTGGCATCAAGTTTTAACCTAAAACCTGAAGTAATATTTTCTAAAAAGAATAGTTTCTTGTAATTTTCATGATAACAGCATGCCAATACCAACTATTCTAAAATGGCAACCTGTTATTTTACAAGTTATATAAGTCTAATAGAGGAGAAAAAATAAGCTTACCGCCTCTCTTTGGGAACAGTTTCTTAGAATTTTCCTGACTAATACGGGCTCACGTCAGTATGCTCATTTCTCATCTTTTGCACTCACGTCACAGAACCAGTCCAAACCCACGCCCATCCCAGAGCCAACCGGAGACTCCAAAGTGAACTGTACTTGTATCTGCTCTTTGGTGAGGAGGAAAAACTTGGGATAGGGTTAGCAGAGAGTTCATCAAGTTCTAGAACTGTTGAGTAGTAGGGCATTGCTTGAAATGGGAAGGATGCATCTGAGGGCAAAAAAAAGAGAGAGAACTGCTTTACATATTGAGTAGTATTCTTTCAGAATTTGTCACTGTCCCTAGGATCCTAGAGTCTCAATGTAGAGCCCAGCTCTTGGGATGTGGAAGGGACTCCATCCATGTTTGGAATGAATGCTATTAATAGAGTCAAATAGGGTTTGGATAAAGTTAGAGATGACTGATATGTCACTGATTAAGAAAGGGAATTCAATTTATTTTAGGTTATAGTCCCTTGTCTTCTGTCTCTTCTCCTCTTCCTTCTTTATCCCCTCTAATTGTGTTAATTACTGGAAAGAGAGACTCTTGCCTCCAGAATCAGGAGAATTTCTGCCACTATTATGTTCCTGGAAAGCATAAATATATGTTCTTGGAAGTTTCTTCTTAAAAAAAAAAAAAAAAAGATGGAGAACTTTCTGAGGTCCCTTACAGCTCTATGCTTCTTTTCTACTTTTACAGTCCTATTAGGGGTCAGGACATGTTCAAAAATAGAGAAATAATGAAGCAAATCAGCATACATTAAAACTCAAACAATTACCACATCTATACACTGCCCCAGAAGACAAGACACCCTTTACCCTTGGAGGGGACCCTTGCCTTGGGCTCCTGCTCTATTCTTCTCTGCTCTTCCAGACCATCATTCCACCATTCCCTTTCTCTATTAAATTTAATTTATCCACCTGTCTTGGAGATTTCTTCTTGGCTCAGGAAAGTGCCCTGAACCTTTCCTTTTCTAAACAAACACCAACCCCCTCATTTGAGCAATTCCAGTTCCAGCCATTGCCCCATCTCTCTCCATCCTACCTCAACCAAATTTCTATCCACTGCTTCCACTTTTTCATCTCCCTTTCATTTCTCAACTCCTTCAACCCTCAATCTTTACCCACTCCTGTTTCAAGAGATGCTCCCTTAAGATCAATCAGGGCCTCCCACACTAGCTAAAATCACTAGCCCAAACTGTTAGAGGTTTTTCAGTCCTTGCTTTATTGAATGGATCTCTGCTCTTTATTTGGCACCACTTCAATGATCAATTGTATCCTTTTTGATATTCTCTGCTCCCTTGGTTCTCTGAGCTCATTCTATTCCTATTCTTCTCATCATTTTCACCACCTCCTTTGTGAAATCTTCCTCTAGCCTCCTCTTAGTTGCTGGAGTACTTTCCTTCTTCAATCAAGTTCTCTTCTTGATTTATATGTTTTCTTTGGGCAATTAAATTCAGTCTTACGGATTCACCTAGAACTTAGGAAATTTTTCCCTGTGAAACTCTGTCTTTCCTGGGCCTCAAACTTAAATGGTCAACTGCCTGCTTGCAAGGCAGTTTTTATATTAAGTGTGATGCCTATCAATTTTTCAAGGACCTACCAATACCTCTGAGACTTAAATTTAAAAAAATAATTAACTCCAAAATATTAAAACAACCCCAAGAAAGCAAAGTTTATAAATGTCCTCTAAAATGCAACATTATGCCAATTTCATTAAATAATAAATTTATTTTAAAAAGTTCAATTTGCAGACAATTGGAAAAATCATAGGCAACAAAAATTTGATGAGTTGCAAATAATTTCAAAAAGCAAAATTATAAAAATCTTCTCAAATTTGTATTGCATAAGTTATATTTAATGTGGGTAAACTTTAATACATTTCCTGTGATGTGGGAAGGGGCTTCCAGAAATAAGAGTGCCCCGTCCTTTGAAGGTCTTACAAACAGCCCTGCCTCCTGTATTATCTCCATCTGGATATTCCACAGGCATCTAAAACTTGGCATGTCCAAGGCCAAATTCATCTTCTTTCCTCTTTGGTATTCTATTTTGGTTGGCATTACCCAATTGCACAAGCTGGAAATCATCCTTGGCTGCTTGATCTCATCCAAGAGTCCTCATTTCCCCCTTTCCATCAATTGCCACTTTCTGTTGGTTATATCTCCTAATAATGTATTAAATCCATCCTTCTCTTTCCTGTCACACCGCTCTAGTTTAAGGCCTGGTCATCCCTTACCTTGACACTTGCTGTAACCTCATATGTGGTCTCCCTGCTGCTACTCTGTCTACTCTTTCCTTATAGTCTACATAAAATTCAAACAAGGCCCTGTCACTCTCCTGCTTAAAATGCCTCAGTGGCTCCCTACTTATTACAAAAGAAAGCTTTGAGTCCTTAACATGGCACACAAGGCCCTGGGGTCTTGCTTTTACTTGTTTTTGTTTTTCCAGCTCTATCTCTCACCTCTCCCTGCCTGGCCCTTGGCAGTCAACCACTTGCCTTCTGGACAGTGCCATGCATTTCCCAGCTTCTGGGTTTGCTCTTCATGGTCTCTCTGCCTGGAACGTACTTTCCCCCTTTCCTCAATTGATTAACTTCTATTTAGCCTTAAAGACTCAACTCAGGTGTTGCCTAGTTAAGGAAATCTTCCAAGAACATCCCAAACCTGGACAGATTCCCCACCCCTGTAACATCTAGCACCTACTTCTATCACAGATCCACCACATTTTGTCTCAATAATCTATTCACAGGTCATTTTCTGCCCACTCAATGGTAGATCACTGTATGGCAAAGATGTTCTCATTCTTATCCTTGAATTCCCATTCCTTATTGCAAGACAGGAATCAGTGTCAATCAGCATTCTGTTAGAGGAGCTGTTTTCCAAGTATTAATGAGGCTCAACTAGAGTACTCAGGTAGAACTCAGACACACCCAGCCCAGATATCTGTCTGGGATGGTTCCTGTAAAGTGATCTTTAAGTCAGCATTAATTGAGAATGAATGAACATGGTCTTAGAGTGGGAAACACAACTTGTTACATAAGGATTAACATAATGTAGGCTTATGAAGCCTACATTACAGATATTAAATTCGAATTGCTTCTCATTAAGGATTTGCTGAAACCCCTTGGCCAATGTGGCTAAGGAATTGCCCCTGCTTGGGCTGGTCCAGGTTTGTTTTTCCTTTAATTGTCTACTTTCTCCTGATCCTGTTCTACGGTCTTCTGTTTTTTTGGTCACTGCTGTTTTCATGCAGAAATCATTCCCTCTGGGTACCAAGGTACCTGCTGAAAGGAAGCTTCATTCTCAGTCTGCACTTGCTCAATGCCCATGTCCAGATTTTAAATAGTCTTCACCATCTACATTTAAGGAGGTTGCTTTTTTCTAGCACACTATCAAATGCCATCTGACAGTTCCTGATTCACTAGGTCATTTTCTTGACCTTTGTCTGCACCTCCATAGGGGTTATAAACTCAAATATCTATAGAGTAAAGACAGGTACCTACCTAATGTTTTCTAATGGCCTTTTAAGTAGGGCAAAAGGATCCTCCCTCCTTATCTCAGGAAAGTGTGTAGTTGAGAACAGAGAATTCAAAGAAATCTCTTTCCTGGTTTTTTGTTTCCAAAATTCCATATTATTGAGGACATTTTCTAGGTGCTCTTCTCTAGAGAGTTTGAGAAGAGAGGGAATGGCCCTGAAGAAAAGGTAAAGAATGAGGGCAAGATTTTCTCCAAAGTAAAATAAATGCATATCAGAAAGTAGGAAGGGGTGGAGGTTTTGGGTTTCCATGAACAATGGCGAATATCCTCTCTGCCATCTGTCCACAGCGGTGCTCCAAGGAGGAGACCAGAACACAGGAACAGAGGCAACCAACTGGTCAACTTTGCACTATTTTGCTGGGCCATTCCCAGGTACATTTGTGCAGGAGAAAAATCTTTCAGGCCTTCTTTTGGTCAGCAGCCATTCTGCCCAGAGAGCTCCTCCATGCCTGGGGTAGCTGGCAGCAGCAGCCAGTTGAAAGTCATGGCTAACCACAGTACAAGTCCAGCCCTTCGGTCCAGGGTAGGCACCTGCAAATGCTCATGCAGCAAAAGCCTCAGGATCTCAGTCGAAGTTATTAATAATCCACACCCAGCCACGGAGCCCTTTTTTGACAACACCCAGCCTTTGCTCCATTTTAATTGAGATCCAGTGAACCAGATGCCTTCAGTTTTGCTTTCTGTCCTACCCTACACCCAACAGCAGCAACAAGAGCAGCTGCAGCAGCCACCAACCCAGCTGCCCCCTCCCCCCAGCTTCTAACGAGCCACTCTTTGCTAAGGTCACCCTTACTGCTTTAGCAGAAGATCCTGCTTCAGAAATGGCAGAATCAGCCCATCACAGGATGGGGGTATCAAGTATCCCAACAACACAGATAGGGCGAAGAGCCCCTTCTTACATCCCATACCTGCTGCACATATTTCTCAAAGGGGAATAAAACAAGCATGGCATAATAATAATAATAGAGATGTATTGATCCAGAGTAAACACTTCACAATCCACAACCTGAGGGGGCCATTTGAATGGGGGAAAACAGGTGAATTACAGTAACTGGTGAATAAAGGGGCCTCCCCATTTTGGGGTGCTATGCAAATCCCACAAACCGTCTAGTGGCAGGTAGGAGATAGAGATTTAAAATGATCACAATCGAACATCCTAATTGCTCCATGTAAAGAGGACTTAGAATTGAAATTGGTTGATATTTTAAAACACAAAGGAATAGGCACGAAGGAATACAAATATACACCAGAGTGTGTAGATTTGGGTTCCTCTGTGCCAACGCTGGATACTTCAGGTGTAACATTATTTTTACATAGTCTGATGGAAAATCTTGAATTAAGTGGCATAATCAACTGTGCCTTTTCCTGGGAAATCCTAGGTAACCATCACTAGATAAGTCACCTAAATAACTACTTGCTAAACTCCTGACCTCCTGATGGTAGTTGTATTAGTCAGCCAAAGGGGTGCTGATGCAAAGTACCAGAAATCTGTTGGCTTTTATAAAGGGTATTTATGTGGGGTAGAAGCTTGCAGTTACCAGGCCATAAAGTGTAAGTTACTTCCCTCACCAAAATCTGTTGCCACGTGTTAGAGCAATATTGCTGCCTATGTCTGCAAGGGTTTAGGCTCCCTCTTCCTCTCTTGGCTTCGTGGTCCCAGCTTCTTCCAATATCAGCTGTAGGACACCAAAAGTCTCGTTTCTTTCCTGGGGCTTGTTCCTCTCCGGGCTCAGCTGCCCTCCTCTCTCCACAAGGTCAGCTGTAGACTATCAGGCAAATGGCTCATCTCTCTTCTTGAGGCTCCCTCTTCCTCTCTTTCCTCACATATCTGCTTCTCTATGTATTTACTTCCCGGGGCTCCGGCATTAAAAACTCCAACCTCCCTTCTCTGTGGTGCAGTTTCTCTGTGAGTCCCTGCCCACCAAGGGGGCGAGGACTCAATGTCCTACTGACGTGGCCCAATCAAAGCCTTAATCATTATTTAATCAAGTAAAAGTGAAACCTCTGAATCCAATATAATCTAATATGCCCAGAGGAAAAGACCAGTTCACAAACATAATCCAATATCTATTTGTGGAATTCATAAACACAATCAAACTACTGTAGTAGTGTTAGCTGTATTTAGTACATGCCTCTAGTGTAACATTTACAATTAATCCTCATAACAAAGATTCCAAAAAGTATTAGTGTTATTATTATCTTTATTATATTTAGCATTATATTCTTATTTTACAAATGAGGAAACTAAGGCACAGGGAGATTAAATAATTTATCCAAGATTAGACAGTTAGTAAGTGCTGGGTCTAAGACTCAAACCCAGAAGCCTGGCTTCAAAGCCCAAACTCTTAAACCGCCCTTCCCCGTCTGCTGCCAGGCCTTACTATGGGCTGTTCCTGCTCTGGCCCTGGCCAGGTCAGATCTGTTCTATGAAGCTCTCATAGCCCCATATACTTTGCCTTTATGATGCTTACCATAGTTTGTAAGGATTGCATTGCTTTCTTTTTCCCCTTTAGATTGATAGTGTATAAAGGTGGGGATACTGTGAAAATTTTGCTCCTGAGGCCAAGTCTGCTAGCTGACCAGCCAAGTCCATTCTCCTCTTCCATAGTGATAGACTTGTAGCCAGGTACATGGTTGCCCAGCTACTTACATTTCCTTGCCTCCCTTGCAGTTATGTGTGGTTATGTGACCTATATGACTACTTTTCTACAAATAGAATGGAAACAGAAATGATGGTTGCCATTTCTAGTTCTACTTCTTCTTACCAGCTGGAACCCACTATGACCCAGTTTCCACCAGAGTATGACAATGCCCCCAGAGGATGGTAGAAGATGAAGGAAGAAACTTGGGCCCCCTAATGACCAAATGTAGTAGAGCTACCCACCAACCTGAACACTAACCTCTAACTGTTACATGAGAAAGAAATAAACTTCAATCTTTAAACCCCTGAGTTATTTTGGTTCTCTTTGTTATAGCAGCCTCCCCTCACCCTAACTTACAACACATTTCTGGAAACTAGCAAAGTGTGTGGCACAGACTAAGGGTTCAACATTTATTTGTTGCCTAATGGACTGAACAAATACATGAATAAATGTCTTCCCAACTAGGCTGTGCACAGTATTCCTTCACAATTGGGACTGAATCTTATACTTGTCTTCTACATCTAGCACATGGTCAAATACATGGTAGGTGGTCAATGAATGACTGAAGAAAAGATGAAAAGAGAAATATTGGTTATGTATACGCTCATAGTTTTGTATCTTATCCAATCTTATCAGCTACAGAAATAATTTTTCTGTGGTGAAATGTATTCTTATATGAAAAGAAATTCTGCCTAAAGTTCATTTATGAGGTATATTTATGTAGGTTTATTATCAAGTCAAAATAGTTGGGGAAAAGATAGAGCAATGTGTGTGTTTAATGGATTTGGAGTTAGGGTACCTAGATTCTTGTTCTGGTCTAGTTACCTCTAAATGGACAAATCACCTAAGTCTTTCAAGCATTGGTTTGTGCCTTTGTCAGATGAAAAGGATAAAAAAGTTTCTTCTTAAAGAGTCATTCCAGTTCTACAGCTCTATGATTGTATATACTACCTTTTTTCCCCTTAGAGTTCTAATTCTTCTTAAAGACTGCTCCATGGTTCATGGGAATGATAATATCTATTATTTATTACTATCCAATGAAGGCTTACTGTGGGCCAGGCACTGTGCTAAACATATTAAGTGCATTTAATGCTCACAATATCCCTGTAAGGTGGCATTACTATCCCATTTAACAAGTGAGAAAATTGAGACTCATAATTTTCCTAATGTCTGACAATTAGTAAGTCTTGGATGTAGCTATCAAGCCAAGTCAGATGGGTTCATTTGTTCATTTATTTATTCATTCAGCAGCTGTATATTAAGCACCTACTATGTGTTAATACAAGGCACTGTTCAAGATGGTAGGTGCATAGCAGTGAAGAAGACAGCCACGGCCTGACTTCATGTAGTTTACATTGTAGCTGGTGTTGGGTAGACAATGAACAGTTAAATAAATAAGGAAATTTTAGATAGCAATAAGTTTCATGAAGAAAATAAAATAAACCAATTATGCTAGAGATGTGAGAAGACTAGAATAGAAGTGAGGTTTAGTAGAAGAATCCAGAGTTCTTGGTTTAGGAGTGTTAAGGTCAAGTTGCCCTTTCGACATCTACAAGAAGTTGCTCCTACTGCTGCTACAGGAATAATAATCATTCATTGAGTGCCTATCAATAAAATACTTGTCACTCATCTACATCCCTTACATATATCAACCTATTTCATGTTCGAAAGAACCTTATGAGAGGAAGTGGATGTGGCTCAAGCAGTTGGGTGCCCATCTACTACATGGGAGGTCCCGGGTTCAGTTCCTGGTGCCTCCTAAAGAAGATGAGCAATACAGCGAGCTGACGCAACAAGATGACTCAAGGAGATGATGCAACAAGGAGACACAACAAGGAAATACAATGAGAGACACAACAAGCAGGGAGCAGAAGTGGCTCAAGCAATTGGGCACCTCCGTCCTACATGGGAGGTCCTGGATTCAGTTCCTGGCACCTCCTAAAAAGAAGATGAGCAGACACAGAGAGCACAAAATGAACAGATTCAGAGAGCAGACAGTGAGCACAAACATGGGGGAGGGAATAATAATAAATAAAATAAATCTTAAAAAATTAAAAAGAACCTTATGAGGCCTTATTATCCCCTTTTCATAGATGAGGAAACTGAGATTCTATACATTTCTCAAAGTTCCCAAATAAACAGTTGTCAGAGCAGGGATTCCAATCCAGCCACTCAGCCACTGTAGAGTCCATGCTTAATCTAGATTCTATACTGCCTCCCTCCAGCAAGTAAATTGTTACATATAGGAGTGAGAAGTCCAGGGACAAAGTCTGGGCATTAAATATACACTTGGGATTAGCATATATATGGCATTACGTCCATAGGAAGGGATTCAAGACACTCAGAGATGTCAAGAAAGCCCAGCCTGACTCCTGGGGTGCACCAGGATTTCAAGGTCAGGTGGAGGAAGAGGAATCATCAAAAGAGGCTGAGACGGAGGAGCAGCCTAGGAGATGGTGGGGGAAGGGATACAGCTAGGAGAAAGTTGGGTGAACAGTAACCAGGAGAGGAGAGAAATGCTTCCACAAAGGTCACCATGTGTGTGGAAAGTCAAGTAAGGTAAGAACAGGGAGGTGACAACATGGAAGACAGTGTTAAACTTGAGTCACCTCAGTGTAAGGGGACAGGAACTAACTGAGGTTCAGGAGAGATGGAGGGGGTGAGAAAACGGGGTGTATATGTAAATATATGTAAATAAAGCTTTCGAGAAGTCTTGCTGTAAAGGTGATCATCACAGAGATGAAATGGTAATGTAAAAAGAGGAGGATGTGCGGTAAAGGGAGGACACCTATACATAAACACGTATGCATGCAGACGTACACACATACGTGCTCACACAGACATACATATTAAAGACGGGAGACACTACAACATGGGTTAACAGCATGGGTTTCTCTGATTCCAAAGCCCATGCTGTTAACCACTATGCTGTACTCTTCCATAATTACATTAAATAGGAAGTGAGTAAATAGGCTTATTAACTTTGAAATGGACTCCGTGTCAAATTGACTTTATGTCAGTTATATAAAAACATTCTCCAATGCTGGGCTCACGCTGTCAGTTTCCTCATTTCTTCACCTCACTTACCCATCACATAGACAAATAGGAATTCAGGGAGTGGTAAGGGCCTCAATTGCTTTTTAAAAAAATTTGCCCCTAGGATGCTTGATTTTGAACCAAGACTTTGGCTTCTATCTCCTCTTAGCTGTGTGTCATCTGTGCTTGGGTAGTTTGGAAAGCCAAGAAGTTGCCTCATCATTTGAGAATTGAATTCCATATATGCACAGTCAAGGCTTAGTCAAAATAGAAATGAAACTGTTTACATACACATCATCATTAGACTGTTCAGTCATTTATCCAGCAAACATTTATCTAGTGTCCCCTCTCTGATAAGCACTGTGCTAGATACTGGTAATATAAAATGGAGACACAGCCCCTGGCCCCAAAGATCTCACAAGAACAGGATCAGGCAGAAGCCTATTACAACTAGATGCAAGAGAGCAAACTAAATGCGGTGTCAGTGACAACTATGTGAAAGGAAGCAACTTATGTGTGAGGTGTGTGTGAGGTGTGTGTGTTGCCTAAATATACCTCATGAGGAGGTGAAGTCTGGTCTGGGCCCTGAATCCTGATTAGTATATGCCTGGCATAGGGCACAACTTAAGCAAAGGCACAGAATTATGCCAGTTCTCTTCATGATATGAACGGTCAAGTGTGACTAAAACATTATGTGCCGGGTGGAGAGGGGAGGTGAGAAGGCAGAGAACAATCGTGGGTGAAGCAGCAGGAGGTGAGTCTGTAAATGTTGGTTAGCCGGATCATTCATTCAGTCAGTCTTTCATTCACTCAACAATTTTTTTCGAGGCCCACTATGTGCCAAGAACCTGTGTTCATTGCTGAGGATACAGTGGTGAGCAGGAAATGGACATGATCCCTGACCACATGAGGTTTTTAGTCCAATAGGAAAAGGATATTGACAGTTCTGCTGGAAGGAAGGAATTTGAATTTTTAAGAACCATAGTAAGATGATCAGATCTGTGTTTTGGAAAGACAAATCAGGTGATCTTGTGGATGGAGAACTTGAAAACGGAGAAAGGGGAAGCAGAGATAGTACTTGCGAGGCTGGTACAGTGGTCTCAGTAATGGATGATGAGGAGTGAAATTGTGGCAGAAGTTCTAGCTCTGGATGACCTCTGTCAAATAGCTAGTTATATGAGAATCATGTCAATGAGCATGATGGTTTTCAATCCTTTATGACTCTTTCATTTAGGAACTATTTACTGAGAGACAGCATAGTGTAGCAGTTAAGAACATGGGTTTTGAAACTATACCCTGCCTCTGCCATCGACTATCTGGGCAATCTTAGAAAGTTGCTTTATCTCTGTGCCCACATCTTCTCATGTCAAAAACTGACATCATAATAACAGCCCCTACCACATAGGGTTGCAGTGAGAATTCAGACTGCTAATATGTGTAAAGTGTTTAGAACTGTGGTTGCCACTTAGTATGTGCTCAATAAAATATAAGCCTGGCACTGCTCTGTGCAGTCTCCTGGCTGGGCTCACTTGACTAGAAAAATATCCCTTGAACCCATCGTTAGTAATTATGTGTGTGGTAGTGTCTGGTTTGGTAAAAATTATGTTGGGCAATAGTTTTATCAAACAAACCTTTTGGGAGAGAGGACCCATTTCGCTGGGTGCCATGTGCTTTGGAGGATCAGCATCAACGACTTCCTTCACTCACTCAGTGCTCGTCTGTCCTTTCTCAGCACAAAGGCTCATATTTCTGTCCTGTGTCCCTGGCATCACTAAGGAAAATGGCCTTGGACAGGTTGAGGTTTAAGGCTCAGTCATTGGCTGGAAGCTCTTTGCTCTTCTTGCAGACCTTATGCCCCAGAAAGGCCAAGACCAAAGGTTTCAAGCTGGCAGGAAGTGGAATATGAACACGGGGAGGGACACTGGTGTGGTTTCTGATGGGTTTGGGAGGGTACCAGGGCCTTGTGTGGGAGAGAGGGGACCCTGACCAAGACTCCTTGCTGTAATTACCTGTTTCTCTGTCTGTATCCCTTCTAGACTGTTATTTTCTGGAGGGCAGGGACCATTTCTATCTTGTTCATCTGCAAATTCCCAATGCCTGGCACATAGCTGGCATATTTGTGGAATGAATGATTCACTTTTGAAGACTTTTCCCCGTGTGAAAGTTCCTTTCCATATAATGAAAGCAAATTGTTTTTGTATCTAGAAATCTTCAGCAACCTCCAATCTTAAAGAGGCCTGGCCTTATTTTCCCTTTCGTAAATGTTTGATGCACAAAAATAAAGGTGCCATTTGTTGAAGGATTACCATGCATCCAACAGAGTGTAAACGAGCTTCCCAAAATACCTCATGTAATCCTCGTAGCAATCCTGTGAGGTAGTGGTGACTTTATTCAGTTTCTAGGTGAAATATCCACCACTTGGAGGTGTGCCCCAGTCCCCAGCTCCTCAGTGCCTGCCTTGCAAGGTTTGAAAATCAGGTCTTTCTGACTCCAAAGCTCAAGCCCTTCACGGCAAAGGTTTACCGCCTCATAATCAGCACTCCTGTCTCAGATTCTCCAATGCCAATAGTTCTTCAGAATGGATTTCCAAGGACAGTCAGGCCTCCTAACTTTTTTGATAAAGTGACCCTGGAAAAATCGAATACTTGACTCATGAATGAACCAAGAGAGGATATGCATTAGTAAGACAAATAATAGTCACACTTGTTTTATGAACTCCTTCTCTTAGAACTCATGATGCTAGGGAAGAAATCTCCGAGGTGCCCCAGGCTTCTGTTTCTTTCAGCATTTGATGCTCTGTGGGGCTTGGAACAGAGTGTTAAGTCCACACATTCAGATGAAAAAATCACAGAACTATGGAGACTGGTTTGCATTTTCTTTCTCAACCAGACTCGAACGACAAGGGTTTTATTTCTTGTTCTGTTTTGTTTTTTAACCAGTTTGACTTATTGTCTAAGTATTGGTAGAGAGCCCTGGTGAGATACTCTATTATGAGTTTGGTATTCTTCAAGGTCTAAACACAATGGGGGTGATTTAAGGACAGAGTCTGAGCTTTGCTTCTGACTCTCGGTTTTGTGGGTTTAAGTTGATGTTATTTGAAAGTTTTTTTGGGTGTGTGGTTGAATATATACTATAACTTGTTCTTTTGTGACAACAAGATTTATACTGGCGGTGTCTCTCATACCACTGGAAACTGGAAGGAAATCTACAATGTGAACCTCTGAGAATTTTAAAAAGACAGCAGCCATTATTCGGTGGTGATGGCTCCAAGCTGCCTTCCAGCCTCCTTCCAGGCTTATGCTCCATCGTGGCTCACTGATGAGGTCAACGCTGCAGAGAGTCTTTCAGATATTTAATACATCACATACATACTTAGACCAATTCTCCTTCTTAATTAAGATTTCTTCCACGAGTTGGAATTCAGGGGGAGAAAAGAAGCTGATGGAAATGTATTAAATGCCACTTAGCTTCCCAAGTTTCTAACTCATTTTTCACTTAAGATAACTTGGCCTGAAAGGCAAAGAGATTTGAACAAAGTATAGAGGCTGGCATTCCATTTTGTATATCATTTTGGCTCCAGGGAACTACTCCTGGTAAAAATGAGCCCGTGAGATGTAGCTGTTTTATGCAAGGGCTAACAATACTAGTCTTTTATAAATCATAAATTCTCTTAACCTCAAACAATTTGGAGCCACTAACTGTAATCTATAAGGTTTCAACTCGCAGGGATTTCATTTCTTCTTGGTGCCTTTCAGGCCATTAGGCAAATATTTATATGAAGTTCTCAGCTATTAGGGGACTTAAAAATCATTTTGTGTGGAATAGAAGCTTCTTGTCTATACCTCTTTAGTTAAATTTTTTTTGTATGAGTTTTGGACTTTTCCTTTTGTTGAACCCTTTTGGAAATTTTGGCAGCCACTTGATATAATTTCTTTTAGATCTAATTTGAAATAGACAAACCCTAGATAGATTTTATTTTTTGATGGGGGCAATGGAGGGGTGGACAAATTATCATTGTGTAATTCTTACTTTGGGTCATATTTTTCCTGCACCAAATGTGTTTATTATCTTGAAAATGAAGAGGACTCAGTGACAATTATGACTTGAAACTCAATAGCAATTAGGACTCTTTGGCACAAGCAATAGTAAACAGCTCTAGAAAACTTGTGCCCAAAAGGGATATACTGTAAGCCTACCGGGTACTTAAGAAATGAAATGAAAGAGAGAAACAGGTATAGCTCAGTGGCTGAGTGTCTGCTTCCCATGTATGAGGTCCCAGATTCAATCTCTGGTGCCTCCTAAAAAAAAAAAAAAAAAGAAAGAAAAAAAAAAAGAAAAGAAAAGAAAAGAAAGAGAAGGCTAGAGGATTGGATTCTGATGGGTTGAAGAATCCCAGAAATTCTAGGGGCCTGGGTAGCAGGAATGATTCAACAGTCCCAACAGGATGCTAGTGAGAAATGAGGGACTCGGTGAGCTCCAATTGTTTATTCCCAGTCTCGCTGCTATTGCTGTCACTCTCATTGGAATTCACAGTCCTGGGAGGCAAAGTCTGATTGGCATAGATTGGTCATATCCTCTTTCCTTGCCGGGTAAAGGCAGGGCCCATTTTTAGACACAAGTCCCCTACAATCTATACAATGGAATCCCCTAGAAAAGAAATGGGGCACTATTAGGAGGGAGAAGTAGATGCTGAGCAGCCATAAACAAATGTCCACTCCGTGCTTATCATCATACTTATAGAAATAAGCAAAAGATTCCATTTTCTTCTTGAACCTAATGCAGGGATTCTAAAGGTTTCTGTAAGTCTCTTCTCAAATCAATTTTACCTCTGCCAGGGGAATCTGATTATCTTTGAAAGGCAATGAGACTATGGTGAAATCTCTTTGGCTTCAAAGTGGAGAGAGTCCTGGGAACAATACCCTTGATTCAATTCTGCATTGTAAGTTGTGCAGTTCAGAAGAATGGCTTGGATTTTCCTCAGAGCCCTAATGAAAGTTAACCATCCTGAGCTAGGCTACATGCTTTCATGTGGTGGTTTATTATGATCTATTTAACTTTTATGGCTTTATTAAATATTTTATGGAAAGCTCTCTTTCATCTTTTATTACTGTTTTGTAGGATGGCCGAGAAGCCTGACAGATGAGGACAAATGTTTTGCAAATATTGCTGGTAAGCAGTTTCTGGATAAAATCATGTTTCATTTTGACATGTTGTTGGGGCAGGCTGGAAATGGTTTTCTTTAATGAAGCACAGCAGGTCTGGACGATTGTGAGGGAAGGGAAAGAGTGCAGAGAGGAGGCACAGTACCCTACATTCTAATTTTTCAGGTGCATTTTTTTTTTTTTACAGAGATTCCTTTTAGATGAAAGTGGGCATTTGAATTAAGAATGCCCCATTCGAAAAACATCTAGCTGATATTAAATATGCTTTATAAAACTGAAAATAATATTTTGCAATGTATTTATTTCATCCAAACAATAAGCCTATGAGGTGGGTAAAAAATAAAAACAACTACCATTTACCAGGTGCTCTAACTCTTGTCCTAAGTACCTTCCATGCAATATCTCATTGATATTGAAATGTGAGATGACTAATATTAACCCTGTTTTTCAGATGGGGAAACTGAGGCTTAAATTTCCCAAGCATCTGACTCCTACTCCAATTTACTTTTTTTAAAATAAAGATTTATTTATTTATTTCTCCCTCCCCCCACTTGTCATTTTGCGCTCTCTGTCAGCTCTCTGTGTGTTCTTCTGTGTCTGCTTGTCTTCTCTTTAGGACACCCTGGGAACCGATCCTGGGACCTTCCAGAGTGGAGAGAGGCTGCTCAATCTCTTGTGCCACCTCAGCTCCCTGGTCTGCTGTGTCTCTTATTGTCTCTCTTCTATGTCTCTTTATGTTGTGTCATCTTGCTGTGCCAGCTCTCCATGTGGGCCAGCATTCCCACGCGGGCCAGCACTCCCACGCGGGCCAGCACTCCGCAGGGACCAGCACTTTGCACCGGCCAGCTCTCTGCTTGGGCCAGCTTGCTTTTCACCAGAAGGCCCCGGGAATCAAACCCTGGACCTCCTACATGGTACACGGGAGCTCAATCACTTGAGCCACATCCTCTTCTCCCCATTTACTTTTCCCTCTACCATAGAGACCTCACCACCTACTGCTCTAATGTGTAGGTCATTCAAATTATCAATTGATCTTTGAAACTTTTCTACAGCTCTTTTTCTCTTGAAGGCATGCATTCTGAGGTTATGGTTACACTGGCTATTTGTTGGCACTCTCAAACTTGCCTTGTGAAAAGTCTTCCCACCCTCCCCTTACTTCAGTTCCTTTTAGAAAAGAGCTCAGATCTCCAAATTCTTGGTTCCCATTTGCCATCTTTGTTAGGAAGTCAGGGCTTTTTTTTTTTTTTTTAATTATTTTTTTTTAATACTTACATAGTTAAGTTGAACTTTTTTTGGCAAGCAAAAGTCCTTTCTTCTTGCTATTTGGAAATCAAAGTCTCATACAAAGGATTCCTAAATCCTTGACAAGTTTTCATCAGAGAATCCATTGTATTTCCCACCTAATTTTGTTGATGGTACAATAAGGAACTCAGCTTAAATGTCTTTTTTTTTTTTTTTTTGTAAATGTACCCCCTTATACAAACTGGCTTGCATACCATCTCTTGCATTTGCAGTATAACTTATAACTTAGGACATTATTACTATCATTTATTGAGAGCCTATGATGTGTCAAAGACTGTGACAGGCACTTTATATATGTTATCACACTTAATTTAATCCTCACTACAGTACTAGGTGGTGAGTGTTATCATCTCCTTTTTGCACATGAGGAAACTGAGGCTGAGAGATCAAGGTTTCAGACTGAGGTCTTCCATCTCCAAGGTCTGACGGTCCTTCCACTACACCAAGTGGACTTTCTTTGTGGTGAAAGAGGATCTGGAGGATGTCTAAGCTCAGCTCATTGGGGAAATTTTCAAAATCATTTTTGGATTTTTCCAAAGGACATCTGAATGGAGGAAACATTTGAGGGTAGGTACCCTTGATTGGGACTATTTTCTGACCTTTGACTTTATTGATAGGGAAGTCTCCCATCTTACATTTCAATTGTGCCATTCTCCTCTCTGTCCTCCAAAGTCTGAAAATCCTTTCTCTTCTCTTGCCCAGGCAGCAATCTCAGCCCTCATGAGGCTCAAAAAATATACCAGGCATATTCAGGAGCTGAGAGTTGACATGAATCTTGATCAATGTGAAATGTGGCATTTTGTGTGTGAGAACATGTGCACATATATGTGTAGTTAAATAAAGAAAATGCTCTAATAATGATTGAAATGATGAATGCAAAACTATGTGATTATACCAAATACCATTGATTTTACACTTTGGATGAATTGCATGTTTATTAAATACGCATCCATAAAATTGATTTAAAAAAAAAAAGATTTGGGGTAAGGTGGGCAGGAGGAGAGCCAATAGCCAAAAGCATATGTTTATATCTTGTGTGTTCATATGTGTCTTCTTGTTGGGGAAGGAGAGTGTAATCAAAAGATGCATTGTGTGTGTTTGCCTAAATAAAGTTTGTGTGCACAATGAGTGGTATACAAAGTCATGTGTATGTTTGTGTGTGGCTTGCATATGTGGAAATACAGAAGTGAGCAGGTGTGCATGTGCTTGGGGGAAAGGAAAGAGATATTCAAATCTCAGGCTTAAATTTCAATTGAAGAAAACGCATAAATTCAAAGAGCTCAAGATACAACACCAAAAAGACGAACAGTTTGAATTTACTAAATGTGAATAGTATGGCACTTCCCATTCAAGTTAGAAAAGCACCTCAGACTCAACATTAAGCTATTTAGAATAAAGCAAAGCTGGGGGTCATGGAATGTCCATTTTGGACACCCCTAAAGAATTGGTACAAAAGTGATAGCATCATAGGGCATTATTGTCATCAAGACAACCCTAGAGCTGCCTTTCAATTTATTTATTTTTCTTGTTTTCTCCAGAGTGGGCTAACTTCCTATTAACTATTGAATAGTTTAATTATTCCACTATATAGGTTAACAAATGGATTGGATGGAACAAAGAATTGGGAATTAGCTCTGCCACTCATTAACCTGGTACAACATGCAGAAAGTCACCTAATCTCATTGTATCTCAGACTTATCTGCTAAACAGGTTTCAGAATAATTGTCAAATCTACTTTGCACTGCTGCTATATGAATCAAATGAAAGCATATGAAACCTTTTGAACAGAACATAAATTCTTTTTAAAATTTTTCTTATATTTGCAACCAATCTCTTGCCTGGCTCTCTGAAGTTATTCTTTTTTTAAAAAAAAATTTTTAAAAGAAGCTTTAGATTACATAAAAGTTATATTAAAAAATATAGGGAATTCCCATATTCCCCACCCACTCCCCCTCCCACACTTTCCCACATTAACATCTTTCATTAGTGTGGTACATTTGTTACAATTGAACACACATTGAAGCATTGCTACTAAACATGGACTATAATTTACATTACAATCTGCCCTGCACAATTTTATGTTATGACAAAATGTGTAGTGGCCTGTATCCATCATTGTAACAGAATGCAAATTCTAAACCAAAAAAATTGTTATGGATTCTGTTGTTGCCCAAGAACCAAACTGTTGAACGTATATATTGCTTGGATTTAGCTGGTACCTGGTTATATGAAATGAGCACCTGAATTAAGTACAGGACCAGAAGATTTGAATTTGAGCACTGCTTTCCTCACCTATGGCAGAGTGCTATTTGGGCAAATCGTTTTACTCCTTGAACCTTGGTGTCTACATCTGTAAAATTGGTTTAATGGTGCCCATTCTAATTAACTCGCAGGGTTATTTTGAGGATTGCTTGGGATGTAAACTTCAATATGTCATATGAATAAAGGGGATATATATTATTATTGCCCCTGGGAGCTACAAGAATGATCCATTTTTCTTGTTCATGTGGCAAAAAGAGAAGGCTGAAGAATTTTGCCAATAAATGCTCATTTTATTTCCATCCTTGTCTCTGAGCACATACCTAAGAGCTGACTGCTGTTCAAGAGTCCAGATGTGTTGTTAATTAGGATTAAGAGACTCTGTAGTTATGCTTCTTGAAAATTAGTAGATCATGTAACCCTGAGCAGTTAGCTAATTAATTAATATTTTACTAATGACATTGGGTTGTGGTACCAATCTAGGTGTTTTCACTTTTACATCTGCAAGTAAATATCTAGATATTAATGTATTCATTCCTCAAACATGTATGGAGTCTTTACGTAAAAGAATTATAGCATTCTTATATAGAAACTAGATATGCAAAGATGAAAAATACATGGTCCCCATTTCCAAAGAGCCCCCAGTCTAGTAGGGAAGCAGACAAGTTTTAAAAAAGTAACCCCAACAAGGTGTATTAGGTGTGCTAATAGAGGGATGTACAGGTTCTGGTGCTGTGAGCTCTGAGAGGACGGGAAAGACTATCACGTTGCCTAGGCTGATAAGTTGAGTAGAATTTGCCATGCAGACAGAAAGAGGAGAAGAGAGATTCAAGGTAGAGGGAATGACACAGATAATACAGATGTGGGAGTGTGAGGGTGCATTGCACATAGTAAAATTGTAGGTAGGTTGGTGTGACAGCCTGGGATGCATGGGGGGCTGTAGCTAGTGCTTCTCACCTAAGGGTGAGAAAAGTAGGGGCTGTTGAGTACTTGGAATTCCAGACTAAGAAACTTGAATTCTCTCTCCATAGTAATAGGGGCACGTTAAAGAGTTTTAGGGAAGTACATTATATGATTGAATTTGTATTTTAGAAAAAGTCAAATTCAAACCATTATTGACTCTCTACTGTATGAACCTCTACTTCACACTCTGTGTGAAGCTCTGACAGAGGAAAAATAAAATTTCTTAAGAATCCTGATCTGGAACTTGTAATAGAGTGTATGTTAGGTAATGTAAAAGTTTTCTGTCCTTGATTGGTTTAGAGAATAAGAGAAAAAGGCACTAGGGAGGGGAAATTCTTCTCTGACTGTTAGTACAACATCCAATGAAGGCCTGAAAGACATTGGTGATTGGGCACAAACTTATTCACATCAACTCCTTTTTTTTCCCCCACCCAGCACTCCAAAATTAGTCTTTTGATGGGGGATTCTTCCAAAACCTCTGTGTGTAGGGGAAGGTGTAAACCACATATTAACAAACATCAATTACGGATCTCTCTTGTCTTTCAGGAGAAGAGAATCCTCTATGGGGTGTGGGAATATACTACATAAAAGAGAGGGGAATGGACGTAGCTCAAGTGGTTGAGCACCTGCTTCCCATGTACCAGTCCTGGGTTCAACCCCTGGTACATCCTAAAAATAAACAAACAAGCAAGCAAAGAAACCATCTCTCATTGCAGAGTGAATATAGTTCAGTGGTTGAGCATCTGCTTCCCATGTACAAGGTCCTGGGTTCAACCCGGTGCCTCCTAAAATAAATAAATAAATCTGCTCTTATCTTTTCCATTCTCAGAATGGAGAAAGGACATGCAATTTGCCATGCTTACAGTTGATTGGATTAGGCATAGACTCACGATCCAAACTTAGCCAATGAGTTTTCCTTTCCTAGAGAATTGGAGTGGGTGCACAGGAATACTATGCAAGTTCAGATGATGCTGAAAGAAAGAAGATATGTAGAACAGCCTTGGGTGCCATTTTGTTTCCTATATAAGGAGAAACAGATTTGAATTGCAGGGAGGAACACAGTAAGAAGATAAGCAGAGGCAAGAGACCACAGGGTCTGGAAGATAGACAGACAGAAAGTAGCTATCTTGGTCTCTGACAACTTTCCAGCTCCTCATTCCAGTCTCCCATGAGGCCTTACTAGACTTCCTGACTTTGGGTTCTATGAATTACACTTGTATTATTTTAAAAACATTCCATTTTTGGCTTACCCTAATTTGAATGGGATACTATTATTTGCAAGCAAATGGCCTTTGACCATAAAAGACAACTTGCAAGAATACTAAAAACTAAACAAAACAAAACAAAAAGCCCAGTAGTAGTGTTGACTTCCATTTTAAAAGTCAGCTGGAGAAGAGTTTCTATTACAGCATTTCTTGATTTTCCACAAAAATACATATAAATTAAAAGATTTTAAAACAACTCATAATAACATTGAAAATCGAGGCTGGTAGTCATCCGAATTCCAGAATCAAGAAGAGTGACTTTTAATTCTTATTTGGTTTAACCTCTCAATGTCACTTGTCACTGTGGGCTTTTCCCTCTTTCTTGAAGCTTTTTCTTTGGCTCCCATTACTCTCTCTGCTTCTAAGAGTTCTCTGGCTATGCCTTTGTCCATTTTCCTTATTCCTCCTTTCCTACTTGATCCTTTAATGGTTTCCTTAGCGTAGTTCTGGGCCACCTTCTCTTTCACTGTACACATTCCTTTAAGGTGGTCCCTCCCCCCACACTTTCTGTTACTACCCATATGCTAATGATTTTTAAATCTATATGTGTAGTCTTTAGCTCCTACATATGAAAACCCTTGCCTTCTAGAAATTTCTGCTTGGAGGTACATATGAGGCATTAACAATATCTCACATGTAACTACACTCATCCTCTATCCAGCAAAACCTGCCACTACTCTAACAAATAGCACCCTTTCCATCTGTTCATTCAATCAAGAAGCCTGGGAATTATTCTGGAATTCTCCCTCTTTTCTTCTCAAAATCCAATTACTTACAAGTCCTGTTGTAAAGACCATGGGAAATAAGCCAGGACTCCCACTGACATTTGACTTAGTGTCAGCAGCCACTAAGCTTCATCTCCCACCTGTGTTCATAACCTCCTGCCCAGTCCTGATGGGCTAACACGTCTAGTCCTCAACATACCACACAAGCCGCTGAACCTTCTTGCTGCCTCTTTCTTTCGTATCTCATGCTGGCAGGCCCTACTCCCACTGGGGAGACTTCCTCTCTATGAAACACCTGTACTTTCACTATTTTCAGTCCCGAACTTCTCCTGAAGAGCAACTCTCCCCACCTTCATCTTAGGAACTCCTCACCTGTGTGAGTAATAAACCTTTGATTATACCCAAGGGCTATTGTCATTAGTTTCAACATCTGAGCCTAATTTGGGAGGCAACTTTCCACATCACTGTGAAGTTGATATGAAACTTGTCAACTCTATTTCCCCAAAACCTTTAAATCCCTCTGTACTGCCAACACTCTATTCCAAGCCATTGTTATCTCTCAGCTAGACCATTACAGTCATCTCTCGTTTGGTCCTAAGGACTCAGTCTTGCTCCCTTTCAATCCATTTTCCATACTGGTGTTAGAATAACCTTTCTTGCAACCCCAATATTAGAAAGTCAGCCCTGACTTTAAAACCCTGTTCTGGCTTATCAATTCTGTTGGGATGAAATTCAGTCTGTCGCCTGGTATGCAAGGTCCTTAATGAATAGACAGCTTCCCACCTCTGCAATCAGCTTATGTCACTCTCTCACTTGCACCCTAAGCTCCAACCATAGTGTATGCATTATTATTTTCTTACTTCCTTGAATGTGTCATGCTCTCTCCTGCCATTAGAATTTTGTGCATGCTTTTCCTTTGCCTGGAACATTTTTTCTTGGTTAATGCTGCCTTGTAGCAGTTGGGCAGTTTGATGTAATTATGAATTCCAAAAATAGATATTGGATTATGCTTGTAAACTGGTCTGTTCATCTGGGCATGATTAAGTTATGTTTAAGGCATTGACTGGGTCACATCAGTAGGGTGTTGAGCCCCACCCCTTGGCGGGTGGGGGAATCAAATATAAAAGGCAAGGCAAAGGACCAAGGGAGAAGTTTTGATGTTGGAGTTCTGGTGAGGAAGAAGGGAAGGCCCCGGGATAGAGACAAGCCATTCGCCTGAGTGTTTACAGCTGGCCTTGTGGAGCAAAGCAAAGCCTAGAGAGCCTCATAGTCTACAGCTGACCTTGTGGAGGAAACAGAGGAGCTAAGCCCAGAGAGAAATGCAGCTCCAGGAAGAGAGGAACCCAAGAAGCCTGAACCCTAGCAAACATCGGCAGCTGTCTTGCTCCAACACGTGACAATGGACTTTGGTGAGGGAAGAAACTTATGCTTTATGGCCTGGTAACTGTGGACTTCTACCCCAAATAAATACCCTTTATAAAGGCCAACCAACTTCTGGTATTTTGCATCAGCACCCCTTTGGCTGACTAATACAGAATTTGGTACCGAGGAGTGGGGAAGTGCTTTTGCAATTACCAAAATGTTGGAATGGTTTTATAAATGGGTAAGGGGTATGTTTTGGAGGAAATGTGAAATGCTTAATGGAAAAGGCCTAGGTCACTTTGAAGAAACTGTTGATAGCAATATGGACACTAAAGAGACTTTTTATGATGCCTTAGAAGTAAATGATGAAACTATTATTGGAAACTGGAGGAAAGGTGATGCGTGCTTTAAAGTTGCAGAGAACTTACCAGCTCATTGTTTGACAGCCAACTTCTCCCAGAAACTCATCAAGGACCTTTCATCGGACTTTCGTCAGAGCCCCTGGCTTGCAGCCTGCCTGCGGAACCTGGACTTGTGCATCCCCACGGTCATGTGAGAGACTCATAAAATCTCATATTATTGATAGATTTCTCCTTTTGATTCTGTTTCCCAAGAGAACCCTGACTAATACATGCCTCATCCTTTAAATTTTGGCTAAAGTAGGACTTAATACAGGAGCCTTTCTCTCACTTTCTAATTTAGGTTGGGTGACCCTACTATGCGCTTCTATGGCACCTTTCACTTCGCTCCTTTATTAATCTCAATTATTTATTATTTGCTGTATGATTATCTGTCTGTTCTGATATACTGTGAGCTCACTGTATCACTTGGTTGCTTTTATATCCTGAATAATTAAGTGCAAAGCCTCATACCTATGTGTCCAGTAAATATTTGTTGAATTAATAGGGGAGGATGGAAGCAGACTGAGTAAAATTATCTAAGTTTAATGCTATGATTGAAAACACAGATCTGTCATGCTCCCTTTTTTTCTGTTCATTTCCTGACACAGAGTCCCTGGAGTTGGTACCAACCAGCAAATTGAACAGACCTTCATTCCTCCAGGCTCTACTCTGTGTGACAGCCAGTTGACTATTTAGCTCCCTTTCCTTTATTTTTTCTATATCTAGAGAGAGTTCTGCTCTTACAAATCAAATGAGGAGGGGCTATGATAGTGTGTGTGTCCTGGCACAACATGAAGTCTCTTTGTGCATTTGTGCATGTGTGCTGTGTGTCAGGGGGAGTTAGATGCTGAAATAAGGAGCTCTAATAACAGCAGATGATGGGAATTGAATTTTAAATAAATACCATGAGTTTAGAATATTAGGCAATGAAGTTGGAAGTGTAGGGGATCAGTTGCATTAAGTAAAATTGAGATAGAAACTGGGGATTGGACTGGAATGCATTACAATGGCCTACCCTCCCCACAGTTGTGTAGCTAAAAAAGAGATTTGTCCATCACACAATGGAGGGGAAGCCTAAGGGTAAGCTTAAAGACAACCCACAGACAAACTCTGTGGACAAACTCTGAAAACACTTATCCCTGTTTAAGAATGATTATATTTGCCAAAAGAACATTTCCAACATTATAGGTTTAACCACAGACCTGCAAATCCCCAGAATTCACCTTTTCCTTCCCCTGACCTTCCCCCCAGTCCCATGGACATGGCAGGGGAGGGTTACTGGTATAGAGCATTAAGTGTGTGTGGGGGTATACAGGATAGGGCGCACCTGGGCCAGGCGTCTATGCAATATCTAAGTGTTCATCTGGTCATAGTGTGTTATATCAGTGAGTGGAGACCCACACAATAAACAAGAAAATATTAAACTCCCATCCTGGGGAGTCTTTATGTGTTCTCAATTAGAGGGACAAGAATCCCTTGAGAACATAGGCAGTGTCCAATAAAAGAAAACAGACCAATATGTCATGTCCTCAATAGTAATGCAAGTAACCATGAACCTTATTCTTCAAAAATTGAAATTTAGTGATTACCATAGACTCTGAGGGGAGGGAGAGGGAAGAGTAGAATAGATGGAATGTAGGGCATTTTTAGGTCATTATAATTGTTCAGCATGATCTTGCTATAACGGATATAGGCCACTTCAAATTTTGTTAAAACTTATAAAAGTGTACAATCCAAAATGTAAACCATAATGTAAACCATTGACCATGGTTAGTAGCAATGCTTCAATATTTATACATCAATTTTAACAAATGTACTATCCACATGTAAAATGTTATTAATAAGAAATAGGGTAAAAAGGGGAGGGTGTTGGGTGTATGGGAGTCATCTATATTCTCTATGTGACTTTTCTGTATCCTAAAGCTTCTTTGAAGATAAATGAAAAAAATAAAACACTGTGGGAATATATGGAAGAAAATGTCATTGTACATACAAGGCAACAGGTCTTACAGTGATGAAAGACACAATACGTAAAACTGAAAAAAATTATTATTTCAAGTTGTTTTAAAATTTTTATATTTTATTGGTTATTGAGGTAATGTTTACCAGGCGTTTGCGGGGCACTACGCCCCACCTTCTTCCCGGACCCAACTTCCCCATTTCTCTCAGCCTATCACAGCATTCCCTCAACAGCCATAACCTTATTTGGACATGTTGGCCTTCTCCTCTAGCCTCCCCCCTCCCTCCCAAATCTTCCCTCCACGCCCAGCAACAGCTTCGCCCTATCAAAAGACAACACGCTCACCCCCGCCCAACTCTGCCTATAAAACTGCGCAGCTCTCCCTGAATAAAGGTCTTACCTTCCAGCAAGCAAGTGAGTGGTGTCTCTTCATTTAGTACTGTCAGGGAGACCACAGGGCACCAAACGGCGACCCTGTGACAACTTCTCCTTAACCCCTGTAAAGACCAGGGAGCCGGGTCTGCGCTCTCCTGACAACTTCTTCACCCCCCCACCGTTCCCGGAGTGCACGCCGGACGGTCCACAACTAGCCAGTGTCGCCCCCCGGGCTGCAGCAGGGCTGATCACCCTCAGGCCCGGGAACAAAGCGGCAGGTTATTTTAAAAATTATTATTTAATTTTCTTATTAATTTTCAGTTATTCAGTTATTTTGTTGGCTTCATTTTTGGAGAGGTTTTGGATCACAGAAAGGTCACAGCAGTGGCAGGAGTGGATCACTGGTGTGGGGTGTCAGTGATGAGGGGATGTGTGGGAGGGGGTTCACCTGGGGTATGCCTCTAAGACATATGAATATGTTCAAGTGTTTATGGGACATTGTCTTGGTGGGTGGAGAGCCACACAATAAACGAAAGAATATTGAATTCCCATCCTGGGGAGTTCTGCTACATTCTCTAATAGGACAGCACAAATCCCCTGAGTGCAAGGGCAATGCCTAGGGAAGGAAGACAGACCATTATGCCAGGCCCTTGACACTGATGATTGTACTTATGAACCTTTTCTTGTGAAATTGCAACTTTGTCTAGAATTATAAACTGCCTAAGAGTTACCTCTTGAAAGCCTCCTTTTGCTCAAATGTGGCCTGTCTCTAAGCTAAACTCAGCATATAAATGCACTACCTTCCCCTCAGTGTGGGACATAACTCCCAGGGATGAGCCTCCCTGGCATCGAGGGATTATTACCAAGCAACAACTAGCAATGCATCTGGAAAAAGACCTTGACCAAAAGGGGGAAATGGTAAATACAAATGAGTTTTTATGGCCAAGAGGTTTCAATGTGAGTTGGAAGGTCATTCCAGAGGTTATGCTTATGCAAGTCTCAGCAGTATCTCACTGACTGCCACAAATAGTGGGACTCCTGAGGGCTCTAGAGATATCCAGAAACTATAAGCAGGGCAGACAGCTCAGGAATTCGGCACCCTGTCAGTGGGTCTTACTTTGGAATTTATGCTTCCCAGTGTAAGAGAGTTAGATTCATTATAAGTTCTATACACATGGCTCTTCTGCCCCCTTTTATTTGAACCCATAATTAGCACTATACTTGATAAATATATGTCCCAGAGACTTAAATCTTTGGTTTGTCCATGTTTCAGTTGAACCCTGAATTTCATCAGAGTTGCAACCCCTACTCTCTGTTCTTTGGACTCACCCAGGACAACTAAAAAGGAGATGGTGATGGACAATGCCCATTCCAAGGAACAGAGAATGTCTGCAACTGCAAGCAAGATAGTTCCATCCATCAGCCCCATGGGATCTAAGCCCCCTCTCAATTAGAAGTAAAGTGAGTATCACCATCCCCAAATCCTAAAGACTGGGGAATGAACAATGGACTAAAGTAGACTTATTATTATTCTAGTGATGGAAAAACTCTTTTCATTGCTATAAAGGCAGTGGCCACCAGAGGTTCTGAGGGATGGGAGAGTAAAGAATAGGTGTAATATGGGGGCATTTTCAGAACATTAGATTTGTCCTGCATGACATTGTAGTGGCAGATATGGGTCATTGTATATTTTGTTATAACCTACAAAATTGTGTGGGACACAGTGTAAACTATAATGTAAATTGTAGTCCATGGTTAGTAACAATGCTTCAATATGGGCTCATCAATTGTAACAAATGTACTACACTAATGAAGGATGCTGATAATGTGGGAAAGTGTTGGTGAAGAAGAGAATAGGGCACATGGGAATCCCTTATATTTTTTATGTAACATTTATGTAATCTAAAGCTTCTTTAAAAATTAAAAAAAATTATAAAAATAGAATGATTATAGATGGGGAAAAATCTATATGGGTTTATGAAAAAATTACTACACCATAAGGGAAAGGGAAGAGTATTGGAAGGTTCAAAGGGAGAGCCTATTTCTGAAAATGATCTATCACAGGGTACTAGTTAAGGTATAAGCTAAACTGCTGCAAAAAGATACCCCAAAATATAGTATTTCAAAGGGCATATACATTTTTCCTTCCCTCATGTAATACTCTAGAGGCTGGGTAGTACAGGAATGAAAGCAGCTTTAAGGGACCTCTGTCTTGTTACTATGCAATCACCTGGAGCAATGCTACTTAAAGTGTGGTTCAGATCAGTGCTGGTCTGGGAAATGCTTGATAAGTAGAGAAATTGATAGTAAGTTTTATCTTATCTCATTGTGTACTGATAACAGTTTAGAGGTAAGCACACTTATTTTGTCACTGACCAATCACAGTTTGCAGATTTCATCAGTCTGTGGCCCACAATTTGAGTAGCACTGTCCTAGTGGGTTAATCTCATTTTTAAGCTGGAAGCTGGCTCACTAGCACCATATTATGTGCAAACAGATGCAGCAAAAAACCCTCAGGAAGAGCAGGCAGAAATTAACATGTGCCAATATGAAATATATCCACGCTTATTAGATGTCAGGACTTTAGATATAGTGGCAAACATGACAGATATGCTTAAACTGAGAAAACAGACTAACTATGTACCCTTCTTGGAACTTTGTACTTAAAGACATTTTCTAACCTACTGAAAAATGAAGCAAAACAAAATGATCAAGCCTGGTGAAGTAACAGTATGAAAGCTTTGGGCATAAAAATTGAAGCCAGTGAAAGCAGAAAGCAGATAAGACTAAATTATTGCAAATATGGCTATAGATCTCAATGTAGATTTCCTTTTTCTCAAATTCAAAATATAAAATGAACAATAATATTATACTATAAATAATCTAGATTTTAAATCCAAGATTACATCACCAAAGACCATGAAATGAAGGAGGGGTTGGAAAAATTAGAAGTGTTAAATAAGGGGATTAAAAAGATACTTCTCATTCCTAAACTAGACAAAAATAACTAGAGATTAAAAACTGTTTTTGAAAATCTTATAAGTAGCCATTTATAAAATTAATAGCAAGAAAGCTTCAAAATGATATAATACAGGGGGATGGGGGCAAGTTGGCGGGAGAGTAAGAATCTCCAAGAGTCAGCTTGTCCTATAGAGCAGTTATAATCCAAACAGAGCAATATAAAGCACCTGTTTTGGGGGCCCAGGAGACCAGAAGAGAATCCTGAAATATCCTTGAAAGAATTGAAGGAGGACACTGCCCATTTGCAGTGAAAATTCCTGAGTAGAGCACTCCACACTGCAGAGGCCAGTGCCCATCCTCCACTGGCAGTGCAAGCTGCCTCGGGAGCTATTCCGTGGCTGGACTTGGATGCTCCAATTCCCAAAAATGGGGGAGAAAGAGCTGGTTGGGCAATAACTTCAGCTACTGATTAGTAAATTAGGCTGGCTAAAGAATGATTCTAAAAACAGCTAAGTAGGAAAGAGGCTGGTAGCCACCATTTTAACTCCATTCCTGGCATGAGGGGAAGCAGAGCTGATTGAAAATCACAGTGAAGGGAGGGGCCAGCTTCTTTCCACCCATATTGGATTGCAGCCCTAGTCTAGGCCCCAGCCCCACCTCTGGCAGGGAAGAAGCTGGGGGGATCTGCACTAGCCTTTCCAGGCAACTGCAGGCACTTTTGACCTGCACAGACTGGAGAGTCAGACATGTGGGGCTCCATCCACACCCTCTAATAGGATAGGAGGGGAGCTGTGTTTCCTCAGCTTCTCTGGGCAACAGCAGTACACTTTCAGCCCACATGACCTGGTTTGTTGAGTACCTTCAATTCCATCCCCCCCTAACCCCCACACACACTCCCATAGGATACAAGGTAGCTGGTGTTTCTTCAGGCTTTCTGGGTAATTGCAGGTGCTTTTGGTCCACACAAGCTGAATAGTTGGAACCTGTAGCTCCATCCCCTCTCCCAAGTAGGATAGGAGGGGAGCTGTTTTTCCTCAGCCTTTCTGAACAACAGCAGGTCCTTTCAGCCTGCACAGACTAGACTGTTGGAAGCCTATGGATCCATCCCTACCTCCTAAAGAGAGAAGGGACATTACTCCCTCAGCCTCTCAGGGTAACTGCAGTTGCATTCAGCCCACACAGATTAGATTGTTGGGCATTCCTGAAGGTCCTTTCTCACCCCAGGCAGGGGAGAAAGAGGCATAAAGATTCATCAGTCTCTCTAGGCTACTACAGATGGTCTTGGCCTGCACAGCTTAGATTACTGCATGGCTGCAGCTCTGTGTCTACCCCTGGCAGAGGAGAAAGATGGGGAAAGCTTCATCAGTTCCTAGGACAATGCAGGAAACTTCAACCTCCACAGCTTACAGTACCAACTACAACCTCAGCTCCTGTGACACAACAGCAAGGGAGAAAGGAAAAGAAAGCTCTAAACTAAAGAGAGAAACTATGTCCAGAATAAATATATATAGTAAGCCAGATGCCAAGACAACAACAAAAAAGTACAATCCATACCAAGAAACAGGAAGATATGGCCCAGTCAAAGGAACAAGATAAGCCTCCAGATGACATAAAGGAGGGGAAGACAACTAATCATAGATGTTCAATCAAATCTCCTTAATAAATTCAATGAGATGGCTAAAGAGATTAAGGATATTAAGAAGACAATAGGTGAGCACAAAGAAGAATTTGAAAGCATACATAGAAAAAACAGCAGATCTTATGGGAATGAAAGGCACAATAAATGAAATAAAATAATAAAATGGAGGAATTAACAGTGCATTTGAAGAGGTAGAAGAAAGGATTAGTGAGCTTGAAGATATGGCCCCTGAAAATGAAACATACAAAAATGAACATACAAAAGAACAGATGAAAAAAAGAATGGAAAAAATTGCACATCTCTTGCATAAATGATGGCAAGAGATATGCAAACATATGTGTCATGGGTGTCCCAGAAGGAGAAGAGAAAGGAAAAGGGGCAGAAAGAATATTTGAAGAAATAATGGTAGAAAATTTCCCAATCCTATTGAAGGACATAGATATCCATGTCCAAGAAGCACAATGTACTCCCATCTGACTAAATCTGAGTAGACCAACTCTCAGACACATACTAATCAGAATGTCAAATGCCAAATGCTAAGAGAGAATACTGAGAGCAGCAAGAGAAAAATGATACACCACATACAAAGGATACCCAATAGGATTAAGTGATGATTTCTCATTAGAAACCATGGAGGTAATAAGGCAGTGGTATGAGGTATTTAAGACACTGCAAGAGAAAAGCTGCCAGCCAAGAATCTTATATCCAGCAAGATTGTTTTTAAAAAATGAGGGTGAGTTTAGAATATTCAGGTAAACAGAAACTGAGAGAGTTTGTAACTAAGAAACCAGCTTCACAGGAAATAATAAAGGGAGTGCTACAGCCTGAAAAGCAAAAAGAAAGGAGAGAGGCTTGGAAGAGAGTCTAGAAATGGAGATTATATCAGTAAAAGTAACTAAAAGTATAAAGAGAATGGTGAAAATAAAACATGACAGATAAAACCCAAAGGTTAAAATGGGTGGAATAAGAAATGCCTTTACAGTAACAACATTGAATGCTAGTAGATTAAATTTCCCAATCAAAAGACAGACTGGTGGAATGGATAACAAAATATGAGCCATCTCTATGCTGTCTACAAGAGATTCACCTTAGACACAGGGATACGAATAGACTGAAAGTGGAACTCTGGAAAAAGATATTCCACACATGCAGTAACTAAAAAAAAAAAAAAAAGCTGGACTACCTATATTTATATCAGATGAAATAAGCAAAACTGTTATTAGAGACAAGAAAGGACATTATTTATTAATAAAATGGATAATTCAATAGGAAGAAATAGCAATCATAAATGTATAAGTACCTCACCAGGATGCTCCAAATTACATGAAGGAAACACTGACAAAACTGAAGGGAGGAGGATTGTGGGAACATGGCTAATGGGTTAGACAGATAAAGCTTAGCTTTTACTAAAACAACAAAGAAAAAGCCAGAGCCTACCATGAGGAACTGCTTTGGGGCACAGTCAACTAGGATACTGCTTACCAACTCCCAGAAGAGTGAGGGTCAGAGACGTGAAGAAGACAAAACAAGTAATCATGGGGGGGGGCGCGGATATGGCTCGAGTGGTTGGGCATCCATCTTCCATATGGAGGGACCTGGGTTCTATCTCCAGGACCTCCTGGTAAAAATAAAAATAATAATAATAATAAAAAAAAACAAGTAATCATGAGTTACTAAACTTCCTGGCTGCTGGGAAGGGATCCCCTCCCCCACCCCTGAGATATTAAGCGAAGGTAAAGCTCCTGGCAAATTGTATCTAACTGAGAGCAGAGCAGATGTCTACCTCTACGGGAAGGTGCTCTGAGTCATCTAGGAGGGTACTGGACAGATAGGGAAGCCAGGAATAATCATAGGTTGCCTAACTCAGTGGCTGGAAGGGGCATGCATACCCAGCCCTCAAGGTGGACAGGCTAGATGGAAACCATAGCCCCCTGCTCCAAACAAGAGTGTGATGTCAGATTTCCTGTGAGGAAGAGGGGTCTGGAAGGGTGGACAGGGATTTCTTTGCAGTGAGTTTAGCAGCTGAGCCCTCCTTGAATACCGGAAGGGACCCGGACTTGACAGGGAGAGGGGAGGGGGATTGCCTCAGGCAGGTGGTCACACCCAGCCACCTAGGTAAAGAGAGGAATTACATAGTGAGGAGGCAGAGACAGGCAGTGATCAGCACCAATCCAGCTGACTGCAGGGAATCTAACCTGCCTGAAGGAAAAGGGGCGGATAGCCTTCTGAAAGGCAAATTAACCCAAGGAGGCAGAATAGCTCAGTGGAAGTATTCCTGCCTAGCATATATGAGGTCCCTGCTTCGATTCCTGGCTCTTACTTGAAAATTGATTCAACAGGTTATCAGGCATCCAGCTGAAACTTTATGACAGGGAACATACAGACATTTTCTTTGTATTAGCTTTTCTTGGATCTCTTATTTACTTATTTATTTTTAAAAGGTTCCTTTTCTTTTATTTCCCTTACTTTAGTCACTTAAACCCAGTTCAAAACCTGCAGAGGGCAGGTGGCAGGGTGAGTGATTGAGGAACACCAGCAGGCTGAGAAGATCTTAGGAGTCTAACAGAGAAGGCTGTTTTTCCATGTTTACATATTTTTTTCTTCCATCTCCTTTTTTTTTTTTTTTAAATGAGTCACTGCTGTCTTCTTTCTTGCTTATTTTGTATCCCCTTCCTTTGTTTCTCTGCTCATTTCTTTTTCTTTTTTTCCTTTAGTTAATGATCTATTCTACCTACGCTATTTCTTTTCACTCCTTCATCTTTTATATCTTTTGCTTTCTGTAGTTGTTCTTTCATTCCACCTCTTTTATTTGGTCTCCAATTTTTCTTGTTTGTATTTCTCTCTCTTTCCTTTTTTCTCTGTTTACTTTCTCTTTTTTCCTTTTTTCCTTTCTCTCTTTTATTTTCCCCCTTCTCACCATTCCAGCCTTTTAATTCATTCTATATATTTTTTCTCTATTCTGTTTCTTGTTTCATTGTTTCTATTCCACTTTCTTAATCTTATTCTTCTGTGCTTCTTATTCATGTTAATTTTTCAATTGCCTAGGTCTTGTAAAGTTGCTCGCCTACTTTTTACTATCATCATTACTATTATTCTTTTTGTCTTCCTATCACTTTCCTTTTTTTCTGGTCCTAATTTTTTTTCTTTCAAAGGAACATAGACAGATGTCCCTCACAAAAAATGGCTGAGTGGGGGCAAGATTCTGCCCTAGTGAGCTGTTTTGGGAACCTACAGAGTAGGAGGCTTTAGGGCATAGATCTGGAGGGAGCTGGACAAAGATAAATTGCTCACGGTGCTGCTGGCTTAATCCTTGGTGGCTGTGTTTTCTCTTCCATGATTTCTCCTTTTCTGTGTATACCAATTTTGTTTACCAATGCTATCCCTTTTCCTTCCTTCATCTTTCTATCTTCAGCTTTCTGTTGTTGTTCTTACATTCCACCTCTCTGTTTAGTCCTCAATTTTTCTAATTTTTATTTCTACCTTGTCTATCCTGTTATCTATCTTTCATTAACTTTTTTTCTTTTTGTCTTTTCTTTTCTCTTTCCCTCTCTCCTCATCATTCTGGCCTTTTAATTCACTCTATATATCTTTCTCTATTAGGTTTCCCATTTCATTGTTGGTACTCTACTTTTTTATTCCTATTACTCTACACTGCCTACATGAGTTAACTATTCAAGTTTTAAGGTCTTATACAGTTCCTCTTCTAACAGTACTATTATTATTACTATTATCCTTTTACTTTTCTTACCTCTTTCACTTTCTCTGGTCCTAATTTTTCCCTTCAAGGGAATATAGACAACAGCAAGGAAATAGAATAAGAAGAACAAAGTGTTAAAGAGAAAACACACACACACAAACAGCAATTAAATAAAACCCTAAAGTAAAGAGAGAAACTAATCAACTGAATAAACACATCAAGATAAAAAGATGACCAGACAGCAACAAAAAATTACAAACCATACTAAGAAACAGGAAGACATGGCCCAGTCCAATGAACAAACTAAAAACCAGGAAGAGATGTAGAACATTGAAAAACTAATCAAAGCTGTCCAAACAAATATCATGGACCAACTTAATGAAGTGAAGGAAGAGATTAAGGATATTAAGAAAACACTGAGAGGACATACTGAAGAAATTGTAAACACACGTTAAAAGGTAATGGATATGATGGTGATGATTGGCACAATCCAAGAAATCAAAAAGACACTGGAAGCACATAACAGCAGATTTGAACAGGAAGTGGAAGACAGTATATCTGAAATCAAACAGATAGTAGAACAGATAGAAAAAAAGATAGAAAAAATCCAGCAGGGACTTAGAGATTTGAATGACAACACAAAATGCCTATATGCATTATAGGCATCCCAGAGGGAGAATAGAAGGTAAAGGGGATAGAAGGAGTGGTGGAGGAAATAATGGCTGAAAACTTCCTAACACTATTGAGGGAAATGGATGTACATGTCCAGGAAGCACCACAAACAATGTAAATCCCCAAAGGCCTATTCTAAGACATATACTTGTCAAACTGTCCAATGCTCAATACAAAGAAAATACTGAAAGCAGCAAGAGAAAAGAGAACCATCACATACAAGGGAAGCTCAATAAGATTAAGTGCTGATTTCTCATCTGAAACCATGAGGGCAAGAAGGCAGTGGTATGACATAGTTAAAGTACTAAAACAAAAAACATCCAGCAAAGAATTTTCTATCCAGCAAAGCTGGCATTCAAAAATGATGGAGAGTTCAAAATATTCACAGCTAAACAGAAATTAAGAGAGTGTGCCCATAAGAAACCTGCTCTTCAAGAAATACTAAAGGGAGTTCTGCAGGTTGGAAGGGAAAAACAGGAGAGACAGAGTTGGGGGAGGGTGTAAGAAAAACTAAAAAGACAAAAAGAGAAATAAAACAACATATGACATACATAAACCCAAAGAAAATATAGCTAATGTAAGTAATTCCTTGAGAGTAATAATGAATGTTAATGGATTAAACTCACCAGGCAAGAGACATGGATTAGCAGAATGGATAAGGAAATATGACCCATTTATGTTGTCTACAAGAAGCCCAACTTAGACCCAGGGATTCAAGGACACTGAAAGTGAATGGCTGGAAAACAATCTTACAAGCAAACAGTAATCAAAAAAGGGCGGCAGTAGCTATACTAATATTGGACAAAATAGACTTAAAATGCAAAACTATTTTAAGAGACAAAGATGGATACTATATATTAGTAAAAGAAGTAATCTTTAAAAAAGAAAGAACAATCATAAAAATTCATGCACCTAACTGGGACATCTCAAAATACATGAGGCAAACACTGGAAAAACTAAGTGGAGAAATAGATGCCTCTACAATTATAGTGGGGGACTTTAATATACCATTATCACCATTAGACAGAACATATTGACAGAGGAAACAAAGACTTTGAATAATACATTAGAGGACCTGGATCTAATAGACATATACAGAACACTACACACAAATACAGTGGGATATACATTCTTCTCGAGTGCACATGGATCATACTCCAAGATAGATCACATCCTAGGCCACAGGAAATTTCTCAATTAATTCAGAAAGATTGAGATTATACAAAGTAATTTCTCTGACCACAGTGGAATCAAGCTGGAAATCAGTAAGTGCCAGAGAACCAGATTAGGCAGAAAGATATGGAAGTTTAAAAACACACTCTTAGAAAAACAGTGGGTCAAGGAGGAAATCTAAAAAAAAATCAGTAACTACCTTGAAATGAATGAAAATGACAACACAACACATCAAAACCTATGGGATGCAGCAAAAGCGGTACTGAGAGGGAAATTCATAGCCATAAATGCATATATCAAGAAAGAAGAAAGAGCTAAAATTGAAGAACTCACTGCACACCTGGAGGAATTAGAAAAAGAGCAACAAATTAACCCCAAAAGACATAGAAAGAAGGAAATAACAAAGATTAGAGCAGAACTAAATGAACTAGAAAATAAGAAAGCACTAGAAAAAAATAAACAAAACCAAAAGCTGGTTCCTTGAGAAGATCAATAAAATTGACAAGTCCTTAGCCAGACTAACAAGTAGAAAAAGAGAGAAGATGCAAGTACACAAAATAAGTAATGAGGAAGGAGATATCACCACTCACCCCAGAGAAATAGAGTATCATAAGAGGATACTTGGAAAAATTATATGCAAATAAGAAGGATAATGTAGAGGAAATTCCTAGAAACTCACAAGCAGCCTACATTGACAAAAGAAAAAATTGATGAACTCAATAGACCAATTACAAGTAAAGAGATAAAATCAGTCATCAAAAACCTCCCAACTAAGAAGAGCCCAGGACCAAATGGCTTCACAGGTAAAGTCTACCAACCATTCCAGAAAGAACTAACACCAATCTTGCTTAAACTCTTCCAAAAAATAGAAGGAGAAGGAACATTGCCTAACTCATTCTATGATGCCAACATTACCCTAAAGCCAAAGCCAAACAATTATGCCACAAGAAAGGAAAATTAGAGACCAATCTCTCTAATGAAACTAGATGCTAAAATCCTCAACATATTCTTGCTAATCGTATTCAACAACATATCAAATGAATTATACACTATGACTAAGTGGGTTTCATCCTGGGTATGCAAGGATGGTTCAACATAAGAAAATCAATCAATGTAAAACACCATATAAACAGATCAAAAGAAAAAAATCACATGATCATCTCTATAGTTGCAGAAAAAGCATTCAACAAAATATAGCACACTTTCCTGAATAAAACACTGCAATAGATAGGAATAGAAGGAAACTTTCTGAACATGATAAAGGGTATATATGAAAAAGCCCACAGCTAACATCATATACAATGGTGAATTCCTAAAAGCTTTCCCTCTAAAATCGGGAACAAGACAAGGATGCCCACTCTAACTGCTCCTATTTAACTCTTGGAAGTACTTGCATGAGCACTTCCAAGAATCAAATACCTAGGAACAAATTTAACTAAAGATGTAAATGACTTATACATAGAAAACTACACAATACTGTTACAGGAAATCAAAGAAGACTTAAATAAATGGAAGAATATTCCCTGATCATGGATAGGAAGACTAAACATCATTAAGATGTCTATCCTACCCAAACTGATATACAGATTTAATGCAATCCCAATAAAAATCAACACAGCATTTTGTAATGAATTGGAAAAACTAACTACAAAACTTATTTGGAAGAATAAGAGGCCCTGAATAGCCAAAGACATATTGAAAAAGAAAAATGAAATCAGAGGAATCATACTACCTGACTTTAAAACATACTACAAATCTACAGTGGTCAAAACTGCATGGTATCGACACAAGGATAGACATACCGACCAATGGAACCAAATTGAGAGTTCTGATATAGATCCTCACATATACAGTCATCTGATATTCGACAAGGCCACCAAGCCCACTGAACTGGGAGAGAATGGCCTCTTCAACAAATGGTGCTTAGAGAACTGGATATCCATATCCAAAAGAATGAGAAAGGAACACCATCTCACACCTTATACAAAAATCAACTCAATATGGATCAAAGATCTAAATATAAGAGCCAAGACCATAAAGAACTTGGAAGATAATGTAGGGAAGCATCTACAGGACCTTGTAATAGGAAATGGTTTCATGAACTTCACACCCAAAGCATGAGCACCAAAAGAAAAAATAGATAAATGGGATCTCCTCAAAATTAAAAACTTTTGCACCTCAAAGGAGGTTATCAAGAAAGAAAAAAGGGAAGCGGCTGTGGCTCAATCAGTAGGGCTCCCGTTTACCATATGGGAGGCCCCGGGTTCGGTTCCCGGGGCCTCCTGGTGAAGGCAAGACCACCCGCACGGCGTGGTTAGCTGACCCAGCAAGCACAAGCAGCAAGGGGGGGATAAATGAATAAATAAATAAAATCTTTCGGGAAATGGATGTGGCTCAAGAGGTTGGGCGTCCGTCTACCATATGGAGAGACCGGGGTTCGATCCCCGGTACCTCCCGGTAAAAAAAAAAAAGAAAGGAAAAAAGCAGCCTACTCAATGGGAGAAAATATATGGCAACCGTATATCCGATAGTAGCCTAATATCCAGCATATACAAAGAAATCCTACACCTCAAAAATAAAAAGACAAACAACCCATTTGAAAAGTGGGCAGGCAAATTGAAAAAACACTTCTCCAAGGAAGAAATACAAGTGGCTAAAAAGCACATGAAAAGATGCTCAACATCACTAGCTATTAGGGAAATGCAAATCAACTATAATGAGATACCATCTTACACCCATTAGACTGGCAGCTATTAAAAAAACAGAGGACTATAAGTGTTGGAGAGGATGTGGAGGAATGGGAACCCTCATCCACTGCTGGTGGGAATGTAGAATGGTCCAGCCATTGTGGAGGACAGTTTGGCAGTTCCTCAAAAAACTAACTATAGAACTTCCATATGATCCAGCAATTCCACTGCTAGGTATATACCCAGAAGAACTGAAAGCAAAGACACGAACAGATATATGTACACCAGTGTTCATAGCGACATTATCCACTATTGCCAAATGCTGGATTCAACCCAAATGCCCATCAACAGATGAATGGGTAAACAAAATGTGGTACATACACACAATGGAATATTACTCAGCTGTGAGAAGGAATACGGTGCTAACACTGAGGATAACATGGATGAGTCTTGAGGACATTATGTTGAGTGAAGCAAGCCAGGCATTGAAGGATGAATATTATATGACCTCATGATATGAATTAAGCAAATTGAGCAGACTCAGAGAGCTACTGTCTGGAAGATACGTTTACAGGGAATAGAAAGGGAGAAGTAGGTTGTGAGTCAACACCCATATGGACATAATCTATGATAAGGTGAAAGTGTATAGTTGTATATTGAAGGGATATGATAGGAGGGTAGTGATGCTGTTGGGTTGGGTGGTGCAAGGTTGATAGGTGGGTAGATTGGGAAGGGTGATATAGAAGGTCCAGGGTACTGGGGTAGGGTTGGGAGAGGGACCAGGTGTACACTGGGGATTGGCAGATATGTGGTTGAAAGCACAAAGTTGGGAACACTCTTATGGCAATATGACAAGGAAAGGTTACTGGTTTAGGGTGTTGGATGGGGGGTGGCATTCATGATAGGGCGCACCTGGAGCAGACTTCTAGGGAGTGTATGAGTGATTATTTTGTCATAATGTATTGTATCAGTGGGTGGAGACCCACACTATAAGCAGGAAGGAGTTGGACTCCCATCCTGGGGAGGACCAATATGTTCACAAACAGAGGGGCAGGAGTCTCTTGAGAGCATGTGTGGGTCCTTATAGGGGAGGACAAACTAGTGTGTCAAGACCTCAGTGTTGTTGCAAGTAGCCATGAATCTTGTCATCTAAGGAGTGAAGCTGGGGGGTTGCCATGGGCCCATAGGGGAGAGGAAGGTAGGAATAGAATAGATGGAATAGGGGGTATTTAGTGGGCAATGGAAGTGTTCTACATGATCTTGCAATGGTGGACACAGGCTATGTTAAGTATCATCAAAATACATAAAAGTGCATGGTCTAAAATGTAAACCATAATGTAAACCATTGACCATGGTTAGTAGCTATGTTTCACTATTTGTATATCAGTTGTAACAAAGATATTAATACATATTAATAACAAAGGTATTAATAGATATTAATAACAAAGGTATTAAAAAGTATTAATATGGGAAGGGGGAAAAGGGGGAAGATGTTGGGTATATGGGAGTCCCCTGTATTCTGTATGTGACTTTACTGTAACCTAAAACTTCTTTGAAAACAAAATGAAAAAAAGTAAGACACTGGAAAATAAATGGAAGAAGATGTCACTGTACATACAGGACACTAGATATTACAGTGATGAAAGGCAAAATGTCACAAAATTTAAAAAATATATTTTTCATTATTTTTTAATATCCCAATCTCTTAATTTTATTTAATTTTTAGTTTATTAAAAAAATTTAAGTATTTTATTTTTTATATTTAAACCTATCATTATTTCATTTTCTTATTAATTGTATTTGGATATTTTATTAGCTTCATTTTTGAAGAGGCTTTGGATCACAGAAGGGTTACAATTGGGGCAGGGGAGGATCATTGGTGTGGGGTGTCTGCAATGGGGGATACATGGGAGGAAGGTCACCTGGGCATACATATAAGGTATATAAGTATGTTCAAATGTTCACAGAGCATTGTCATAGTGGGTGGATATTCATACAATAACCAAGAGAATATTGAATTCCCATTCTAGAGAGCTCTGCCACATTCTCTCATGGAGCAGCAACAGTCCCCCAAGTGCAGGGACAATGACTGGCAAAGAAGGATGATCCATTGATGGGCCCTTGATATTGGCAACTATGTTTATGAGCCTTTACTCTTGAACTTGAAACTTAGCCTAGTGTTGTGGGGTGCCTAAGAGTTGCCTCCTGAGAGCCTCCTTGTTGCTCTCTCTAAGCCAAACTCAGTATATAAATGCATTACTTTCCCCCCAGCATAGGACATGACTCCTGGGGATGAACCTCCCTGGCACTGAGGGATTACTACCAAGCACCAACTAGCAATGCAACTGGAAAAAGGCCTAGAATAAAAGGGGGAAAAGGTAAAGACAAATGAGTTTATATGGCTAAGAGACTTCAAAATGTGTTGGGAAGTCATCCCAGAGGTAGTGCTTATGCACATCTCAGCAGGATCTCATAGACAGCCAAAGTGGATACTACCCCAAATAGTAGGGCTCCTGAGGGCTTTGGCAGCACCCAGGCCCTAGGGTCAGTGCAGATAGCTCAGGAGTTTGGTGCCTTGCCAGTGGGCCCCACTTTGGAGTTTGTGCTCCTGAGAGTGACAGAGTTGGACTCAGTTATGGCTTCCCTACACATAACTTGTCTGTCCCTTCTATTTAAACCTATACTTGGTGCTGGAGTTTGTAGGTGTAGAGCTTGGAATCTTTGGGCTGTCCACGTACCAGCTGGGCCTGGAGCCTCAGCAGAGTTGCAACACTTACTCTCCATTTCATTGGACTCACCCAGGACAACTAACAAGGAGGTGAGGATTGACAACCAGCATACCAAGGAAACAAGAGAGGCTAAAACTGCAAGCCAGAGAGTCCCATCCATCAGCTGCATGGTATTGAAGCCCCCTCTCAATTAGAAGTGGAGTGGACATCACCATCTGTAACCGTTTGGCATATTGATGTAATTATGAATTCCAAAAATCTATATTAGATTATGCTTTTAAACTGATCTGTTCATCTGGGCACGATAAATTTATAATTGGGGCTTTAATTGGGCCATGGCAGTAGGGTGTTGAGCACCACCCCTTGGTGGGTGGGGGAATCAAATATAAAAGGCAAGGCAAAGGACAGAGGGAGCAGTTTTTGATGTTGGAGTTTTGATGTTGAGAGAAGGCCCTGGGATAGAGAAGAGCCATTCATCTGAGAGTTCACAGCTGACCTTGTGGTAGAAACAGAGGAGCTAATCTCGGAGAGAAACAAAGCCCCGGGAAGAGAGGAACCCAAAAAGCCTGAACCCTGGCAAACATCGGCAGCTGTCTTGCTCCAACACAGGGCAATGAACTTTGGTGGGGGAAGAAATTATGCTTTATGGCCTGGTAACTGTGGACTTCTACCCCAAATAAATACCCTTTATAACAACCAACCCATTTCTGGTATTTCGCATTAGCACCCCTTTGGCTGACTAATACAGAATTTGGTACTGAGGAATGGGGAAGTGCTTTTGCAATTACCAAAATGTTGGAATGGTTTTGTAAATGGGTAAGGGGTATTTTTTGGAGGAATTGTGAAATGCTTCATGGAAAAGGCCTAGATCACTTTGAAGAGACTGTTGATAGCAATATGGATACTAAAGACACTTTTTATGATGCCTTAGAAGTAAATGATGAAACTATTATTGGAAACTGGAGGAAAGGCAATTCATGTTTTAAAGTTGCAGAGAACGTAGCAAGATTGACTCCTGATGTTTTATGGAAGACAGAATTTGAAAATGGAGAGCCTGAGCATTTAGCTGAAGGACTTTCCAAAGTAAACCCAGAGAATGTGGCTTGGCTTCTCCTTGCAGCTTATAGCAAAATGCTAGATGAGCGAAATACACTAAAGACTGAATTCTTGGGCACAAAGAAAAGAAAAACTGATTCCAGAACTTCCAAGTTTCTGGAAATCAAGTTTCCAAATGAAAGTGCCCCATCTGAAGACTTAGCTAAACCCGGAACTTAAAAATCAGAATTGAAGATGCAGTTATCTCGGAAAGACTTGTGGAAAGTCTTACTGTCTGATGGCTTGGACCCCTGCTTCCTGCATGCTAAACCAACAAAGTTTTTGAGAGAGCTGTATGAACAAAACCATTGTCAGCTTGGACAAAAAAGGACATGGAAAGGAGAGAATGAAGGAGAAACAGCTTTAAGAAGAAAACCGTGGAAGCAGAGATCTGGAATTAAGACATCTCCTTGGGCCAAGAGAGGAGCCCCACCCATGTGTACAGAGAAGTTGAGTTTGCCCCAGCAGTTGAATAGGGTGGATGTCCCCACCCAATGTTCTGGGAGAGTTTTGCCACCCCAGGGTGCAGAGAGGGTGGAGCACATTCCTCAAATATTAGGGTGGTTAAGGTCAACACCCCATAGGTCTGAGAGGGGTGTACCTGTCCCCCATGGATTAGAGAAGGCCAGGTGGTCAACCCATTGCTTTGAGAAAGTTGAACCTGTATGCCAGAAGTTAGGAGGAATGTTGTCTTCACCTCATTGTACTAGGGTGGCTAAGACTCTAACCTAAAGATTGGGTAGGGTGTGGCAATCACCCCAACACTCTTGGAGGGTGAGCTCTGGAGCTTGGTTGACACCCAGGTGCTTGATGAGGGTGGAACCAAGAAAATGGCCGTTGAGTAAGCCTGTGGATAGGGTGGGTCCCCATGTGGCCCCAAGGAGAAGAAACCATCGTCTTAAGAATGACTTTCAAACTTTGAAATCGAATGGAGGATACCCTGCAGGTTTACTGAACTGTAGAGGATCCATGACTCATGTTTAACATCCCAATTTCTCCTTATGATAATGAAAATGTTTATGCTTTGTCTTTCCATTTGTGTATTGGAAGCAGTTAAATGGTTTTGTAAGTTTCAGAGGTCTAAAGCAGACGGGACTTTACCTGAAGACAAACTGTTTTCTTTAAAATGATTATGATATGATTTTCTACTTGAATTGATACTGATTTAAGGTTTTTTGAATATTGTAATATATATTTGGAATTCAGAGGGTGGAATGTAGCTGTTTGTCAGTTTGATGTAATTATGAATTCCAAAAATCTATATTAGATTATGTTTGTAAACTGATCTGTTCATCTGGACATGATTAATTTATAATTGGGCCTTTGATTGGGCCATGCCAGTAGGGCGTTGAGCCCCACCCCTTGGTGGGTGGGGGAATCAAATATAAAAGGCAAGGTAAAGAACAGAAGGAGCAGTTTTTGGTGTTGGAGTTTTGATGTTGGAGAGAAGGCCCCAGGATAGAGATGAGCCATTCACCTGAGAGTTCACAGCTGGCCTTGTGGAGAGAAGCAAAGCCTAGAGAGCCTGAAAGTCTACAGCTGACCTTGTGGTAGAAACAGAGGAGCTAATCTTGGAGAGAAACAAAGCCCCGGGAAGAGAGGAACCCAAGAAGCCTGAACCCTGGCAAACATTGGCAGCTGTCTTGCTCCAACACATGGCAATGAACTTTGGTGAGGGAAGAAGCTTATGCTTTATGGCCTGGTAACTGTGGACTTCTACCCCAAATAAATACCCTTTATAAAGACCAATCTATTTCTTGTATTTCGCATTAGCATCCCTTTGGCTGACTAATACACCATCAGGATTGGGGAATGATCTATGCAATAGAGTGGACTTACTGGTATTCTACTGTAGACATATTGTGATTCTAGCAATGGAAGAAATTTACAACACTGATGTGGAGGCAGTGGCCACTGGAAGCTCTGGGGGCAGGGAGAGGGAGAAACAGTTGTAATATGGGGGCTTTTTCGGGACTTGGGAATCATCCTGAATGACATTGCAATGACAGATATAGGCCATTTTATATCATCCCATAACATACAGAACTGTGTGGGAGAGAATGTAGACTACAATGTGAACTGTGCTCAGTGGCAATGCCCCAGGATGTGTTTAGCAATTGAAATGAATGAGCCACACTAATGAAGAATGTTGTTTATGTGGGAGGGTGTGGGAGATGTGGGGAATGGGGCATATGGAAATCCCTATATTTTGTGTGTAACATTTATGTAATCTAATATCTTAAAAAAAATTTTTTTTTAATCTAAAAAAATAAACTGAAGGGAGAAATAGATAAATGCTACAATAATATTGGAGACTTCAAAATACCACTCTCAACATTGGATAGAACATCTAGGCAGAGGATCAATAAAGAAACTGAGATTGAATATTATGATAAATGGACTAGACTTAATAGACATATACAGAAAATTATACTCCCAAACAGCAGGATATACATTCTTCTCAAGTGCTCATGGATCCTTCTCCAGGATAGACCATATGTTGGGTTACAAGAGAGGTCTCAATAAATTTCAAGAGATTGAAATTATACAGAGTACTTTCTCTGATTATAATGGAATGAAGGTGGAAATCAGTAATGGATGGAAAAGGGAGAAAGTCACAATTATATGGAAATTAAACATCACACTCTTAAATAATCAATGGGTCAAAGAAGAAATTGTGAGAGAAATCAATAAATATTTTGAGATGAATGAAATTGAGAACACAACATATCAGATACTATGGGAGGCAGACAAGACAGTGCTGAGAGGGAAATTTGTAGCCCTCAATGCTTATATTAAAAAGGAAAGGAGGTAAAACCAATGACTTAACTACATCGCTGGAGGAATGAGTAAAAGAACAGCAAATTATTCCCAAGGCAAGTAGAAGGAATGAAATAACAAAGATAGAGCAGAAACAAATGAAATTGAGAACAACAACAACAACAAAACAAAATAGAGAGAATTAACAAAATCAAAAGTTGGTTCTTCAAGAAGATTAACAAAATGGGCATGCAATTAGCTAGACTGACAAAGCAAAAAAGATAGATTATGTAAAGAAATAAAATAAAAAATGTAAACAGGGGCATTACTACTGACCCTACAGAAATAAAAAGATCATAAGAGGATACTATGAACAACTGTACACCACAAACTAGACAATGTGGATATAGTGGAAAAATCCCTATAAACATATGAACAATCTACACTGACCCTAGAAGAAATAGAAGACTTCAAGAAACCAATCACAAGTAAAGAGATTGAAACAGTCATCAAACAACTCCCCAAAATGAAAAGTTCAGGACCAGATGGTTTCACAGGTGAGTTCTACCAAGCATGCAAAGAAGATTTAATACCAGTCTTACTCCAGCTCTTCCAAAAAATTGAAAAAGAAGGAACTACCAAACTCATTCTATGAAGCCAATACCACGCTAATACCAAAGCCAGGTAAAGATATTGTGAAAAAAGAAAACTACAGACCCATTTCCCTAATGAACATGGATGCAAAATTCCTCAACAAAATACTTGCTAATCGAATCCAACAACACATTAAAAGAATTATTCATCATAATCAAATGGATTTTATACCAGGCATGCAAGAGTGGTTAAACACAAGAAAATCAATCAGCATAATATATCACATTAATAAATCAAAGAAGAAAGATCACATGATCCTATCAATTGATGCAAAAAATACAGCATCCTTTTTTGATAAAAATACTACAAAAGATAGGAACTGAAGGAAACTTTCTCAACATGATAAAGCCAAAGATGAAAAAACCCACAGCTAACTTTGTACTTAATGGTGAAAGACTAACAGCTTTCCCCTTGAGATCAGGAACATGACAAATGCCCACTGTCACCACTGTAGTTGGTGTAGAATTTATAGCTAGAGCAATCAGGCAAGAAAAAGAAATAAAAGGCATCCAAATAGGAAAGGGAGAAGTAAAACTTTCACTATTCACAGATGATATGATCCGATACCTAGAAAGTCCCAAAAAATCTACAAAAAAGTTGTAAGAGGTAATAAATGATTTCAGTAGATGGCAGGATATAAGATCAATATGCAAAAATCAGTGGTGTTTCTACATACTAATAATGTGCAATCTGAGGAGGAAGTTTGGGAAAAAAATTCTATTTAAAATAATGCCTAAAAGAATAAAATATTTAGGAATAAATTTAACCAATGATGTTAATACAAAAGCACTTGTATTCAGAAAACTACAATGCATTCGCAAAGAAATTTTAAAAGACCTAAATAATTGGAAGAATATTCCAGGCTCATGGATCAGAAGACTAAATATCATTAAGATGTCAATTCTACCTAAATTGATATACAGATTTAATGCAATCCCAATAAAAATTCCACCAGCATTTTTTAAACAAATGAAAAACACAATGATCAAATTTATTTGAAAGGGTAAGAGGCCCCAAATAGCCAGAAACATCTTAAAAAAGAAAAGCAAAGTTGGAGGACTCTCATTTTCGGACTTTAAGTCATATTACCTAGCTAAAGTAGTAAAAACAGCATGGTACTGATATAAAGATAGACACATAGACCAATGGAACCGAACTGATGGTTCAGAAACAGACCCTCACATCTATGGTCAAGTGATTTTTGACAAGACTGTCAAATCCACCCAGCTGGTGCATAATAGCCTTTTCAATAAATGGTAATGGGCGAACTGGATATCCATATCCAAAAGAAAGAAAGAGGACCCCTATCTCACACCTTACACAAAAATTAACTTAAAATGGATCAAAGATCTAAATATAAAAACTAGAACCATAAAGACCCTAGAAGAAAATGTAGGAAAACATCTTCAACACCTGGTGATAGGTGGTGTATTCTTAAACCTTACACTGATAGCATGAGCAACGAAAGATAACATGGATAAATGGGCTCTCCTCAAACTTACACCCATTTGTGATTCAAAGGACTTCACTAAGAAGGTGAAAAGGCAGCCCACTCAATGGGAGAAAATATTTGGAAATCACATATCTGATAAGGGTTTGATTTCCATTCTATATAAAAAATCATACAACTCAACAATAAAAGAGCAAACAATCCAATTAAAAATGGGCAAAAGATGTAAATAGACTATTCTTCAAAGAGGAAACATAAATGGACAAAAAGCACATGAAAAAATGTTCGTTATCACTAGCTATTAGGGAGATGCAAATAAAAACGACAATGAGATATTATCTCAAACTGCATAGAATGGCCATTATTAAAAACACAGAAAACAATAAGTGCCAGAGAGGATGCAGAGAAATGGGAACACTTCTCCACTGTTGGTGGGATTGTAAAATGGTGCAGCCTCTGTGGAAGACAGTTGGCCTGTTTCTCAGGAAGCTAAATATAGAACTGCCATATGATCCAGCAATTCCTCTATAGGAATATACTCAGAAGAACTGAAAACTGTGAAGTGAAAAGACATCTGCACACCGATGTTCATAGTGATGTTATTCACAACTGCCAAAAGATGGGAACAACCCAAATGTCCATCAACCAATGAATGGATAAACAAAATATGGTATATACATACAGTGGAATACTATGCTGCAGTAAGAAGAAATGAAATTGGGACACATGTGATAATATGGATGAATCTTGAAGACATTATGCTAAGTGAAATAAGCCACACAAAATGACAAATATTGCATGGTTTCACTAATATGAACTAAATACGAAGAATAAACACATTGAGTTAAAACGTAGAGTATAGGTTATTAGGAGATAAGCGGAAGGCTGAGGAGTACTGATGTTTAATGGATGCAAAAGTTTTAATTATCTTGACTGTAAAAGTGTGGAACTTGATAGAGTTGATGGTAACATTATAGAGAATAGGACTAATGCAATTGGTTTATAAGTGAGATTGTGGCTGAAAAAGGTAGTCTAGGGATGTAAATGTCAATTGAAAGAAAGCTAAAGAATAATCTAGGGACTGAATAACACAGTGAACCCAGAGGTGGATCAGAATTGTGGTTAATAGTACAAATGCAAGAATGTCCTTCTGTGAACTAGAATGGATGTATGTCACTATTGCAGGGTGGTGGGAATATGGAGAAGCATGGGAAAAGTACAATTAGTGTAACCTGTGAACTGTGGTTGACAGCAATACTGTGGTATTCTTGCATCAATGTCAAAGATGTATTGTGTTATTAATAGGGGGATATGGAAGAGATATACCAAGTGTGCACTGTGGACCATAGTTAGTGGTAATAGTCTGATGATATTATCTTATAATCTGCAACAAATGTCCCACAATGGTGTGCTGTGTTGGTGAAAGGATGTATGGGAATTCCACACGTATGCATGATTGTTTTGTAAGTTCACAACTTCTATAATAAAAATATGTTATAAAAAATGATACAGTACAAGGTAACAGAAGATCATATATGTTAGTTTTAACCAAAAGCATTCATAGACAAATTTACGTTATTAAAAGACATGCTTTCAAACTGGATGAAAAGAACAAATTATAGTCATTTGTTTTTTTATAAGGAGCACACTAATACACACCTTAAAATGTTAAAAGCAAAATTTTGAATAGAGATAGACATTGCAAATTCAATAATCAAGAAAGCAGAGATTGCAATATTAATAACAAAGCAAAATTCAAGGAAAAAGTCATTACACATGACAATTATTTTTGACACAATAAAGATATAGCTATCATGAACTTTTTCTCGATGAGTACTATCACATTGAACTAGATAAGGCAAAGACTATTAGAAGTGAAAATAAAATGCAATGAACAAGGGGACAGAAGTAGTTCAGTTGGTTGAGTGCCTGCTTCCTATATGTGAGGTCCCAGTTTCAATACCCTGTACCTCCTAAAAAAAGGAAAGAAAAAAAAAAAGCAATGAACCCACACTGAAATCTTTTCTTTTCAATCCAAACACAGAAAAAAGAATTAAAATATTTAAATATTGAATTAATAAAAGCACATTTTAAAACCAGCAAGAGAATTATTTTTGGACAGGCCAATCCATAGAAGAAAAAGGAGAGTGGAGAGACCAGTATATAAGTTAAAGCTGCCTTTACAATAAGCCACTTAAAAGCAGAGACACAAGCTGGAAAGCCACAAGTCATATGGAAGATACCACATCTCAGGACATAGAGATGAAAATGCTGTTACAGAAGATAAATGCACCACCAAATATCACTAAGCCCATGAGAAATAACTATACCTCAAAAATATCACAACAAGCCCCTCAAACATAAAAACCCTCATTTTAAGAAATAGAGCTAGTAAACCAATAAAAAAAAAAAAAAAAAAAAAGGACTTTAAATAAACAAGTCAAGATCCCTTAAAGAAATATGGAAGAATTTGTGAAATAAGAATAGGAGCTTATAAAACAGGAAAAGATAGATGTAAACAAAACATATTAGAGAGCTTGTGAGGAAGTATGTGTGTATGTATATATGTTTTTACATGGGTGTGTATGTGTTTGTATATACACAAAGAAAATAAGAACTCAGAAGATGTAGTAAATAACATGCTGCACAGAGCTGAAGAACAGCCCAATGAACCATAAACCATATCTGAGGAATTATCTTCAAAAAAAACAGAAGGAAATTTTTTTAAAAAAGAGGTGGAAAAGAGGAAATAAAAATTAAGGCATGGAGAGTAGATTCAAAAGTTTCAACCTAATAGAAGTATCATAAAGACAGAATAATTAAAATGAAGGCGAGATAAGATTTGAAGAGCCCACCAAGTGACTGCCCAACCACATTTGAACAGATTGTAGTCAAACTTCAAAATATGAAGTATAGATAAAAAATTCCTAGAGCCACCAAAGAGAAGGGTCAGATTATGTGCAAAGCAATGAGTATCAGTTTAAAAACCAGACTTTTCATCAACAACATTGCAAATAAGACAGTGAAAAATATTTTCAGAATACTTGAGGAAAAATAACACTGAATCTGGAATTCTATATCCAGGTAGACTTTCACTCAACAGTAAGGATAGAATAATGACCTTTGCAAGCAAGCAAGGACAGACACATAAAGGTGGACATTTAAAGGCCCTCTCAGTGAGGAGGTAGGGAGATAGGAGCTTCTAGATATAATGATATAGTCCACCAAGAAGAAAAATTAATCCAAGAAAGTAATAGAATACAAGAATGGTGATTGTTATAGTTTTCTAGGCTGTTTAAAGGAGATACCATGAAATGAGTTGGCTTTAAACAATGGGAATTTATTACCTTAGTTTGAGGCCATGAGAATGTCCAAATCAAGGCATCATCAAGGCCATGCTTCTTCCTTAAGACTGGTTGCCAGCGATCCTTGGCTACTCTGCCACATGGCAAGTCACATGGCGGCATCTACTGGCCTCTCCCTTCTCTTCTGGGTTTCATTGATTTCAGCTTCTTCCTTCTGTGGCTTTCTCTTTCTCTCTGTCTTCATTCCATTTTTAAAGGACTCTACTAAGAGGATTAAGATCCATTCTGAATTAAGTTGGTCACACCTTAACTGAAGTAGCTTCATCAAAAGATCCTAATTTAAAAAATTATTATTAAGAAAATAAAAAGATCCTACTTACAACGGGTTTACACGCACAGAAATGGATTAGATTTAAGAACATGTTTTCCTGGGGTACATACAGTTTCAAACCACCACAGTGATAAACAAAGAAAATAGTCTAATTAAATACTTACTGTATTCAAAAACACATTTTAAAAATATGTTAACAAGCTGGAACTAAAACTACATTTGAGAGTTTATAAGTGGGAGGGGGTTGACTAAAGGAACTAACCATATGTTAAGCATCTTGCCTTGTTTGGGATGGGGAAAATATAAATAATGGTTAATTCTACATTACTTTGAAAATATATATATAGGCTTACCTCATTTTATTGCACCTCATTTTATTGCATTTCACAGATATTGCTTTTTTACAAATTGAAGTTTTGTGGCAAATTCTGCATCAAGCACCATTTTTCTAACAGCATGCTTTAACTTCATGTCTCTGTGTCACATTTCAGTTTAAGTACGTACATTTTTTAGACATAATGATATTTCACACTTAATAGACTCCAGTATAGTGTAAACATAACTTTGATATGCACTGGGAAATAAAAAAAAATGGTATGACCTGCTTTATTGCGGTAGTTGGAACTGAACATGCAATATCTATGACGTGTGCCTGCAATACAATTTGAGGCTAAATGAATAAGGATAAACACATGGTGACGAGAAACAAAATACATAACTTTAAAGCAATGGGGGAAAATGGAAGGAAAAAGAACTATTTATCAATCAAATACTCAAGAGAGATCAAACAGCAACATGGTAAGAGAAAAATAGAAAATAATATCATAGAAATAAATATAAAAATATCAGTAATAAACAATATAGTTAGTTTGAATTGCACAATTAATAAGATTCACCCAGTATCAAATAAAGGACTCTGGATTCATACATATAAAAATGCAACATTTAGTCAAACAGTCATGGAAAAGGTACAAAAACTGATTGCAGACTATGTTACCAAAGGGAAAACACATCAAAATTGATTTGCATAAGCCATGTTCACTGGCTGCAGTAAAATAAAATTAAAAGTTAACAACAAAAATATAACTTTCTTAAAGTAACTGGAAATTAAAATAAAACAAACAAAGCATTTCAATTTAGTTCATGTATCAATGGAAATAACAAAATATTTATAATTGAATTAAATTAAAAATTGTCAGATATTAACCAAAGTGGTACTTAGAGGGAAACCTATATCCTTAAATACTTTATTAGAAAAAAAAGATTAAAAATAAATTAATTCTGTTTAAACACACAATTGGTACAAGTTTGCATCATACAACCTTGCTTTTGTACCTCAAAGCTTCACTGTCCCATGGTGGATATTGAGCTTTTAACATGTGCTAGTATGAATTAAGAAATGTTGTAAGTCTGAAATACACACTGGAAATCAAAGACTTAAGGTGAAAAAAAGAATGTAAAACATCTCAAAAATTGATTACATAATGAAATGAAAATATCTTGGAAAAAATAAATTAATTCATTAATTAACAAATCTTTCCATTGAGAAAGCTAGAAAAAAATCCAAAGATAATCAAAGGGAGGAGATACTAAAGATAAAAGCAAAATTTAATAAATTACAAAAATGCACAAATACTGAAAGTTGAGTTGATTAACAAAAACAAATCAGTTTCTTTGAATAGTCCTATAAAATAAGCAATTCTCTGGAAAACAAAAATCGGTGAGAAAAGAAAGAAAACACAAACAATTTTTTTAAAAAATGGAGCCATAAAGAAAAGTGCTTAAGAAGTTAGGAAAATTTCATGAGCATCTTTGTATCAAGGTATTTGAAACCTTCATAGGCAGACTAGTTTAAGGTAAATACAAATTATCAAAATGGATTCAATAATGTAGGCCAATAAACATCAAAGAAAGGGAAACAGAACCCAAGCAAAGGCACCAGGTCCAGATGACTTTATGGAGAGTTCTGTCAAAACTTCACGAGAATCGTCATCTTAGAAATCTGTTTCAAACCATATAAAAAGTTGGGGAACCACCCAGGTTATTTTATAAGGCTTACTTAACAGTGATATCAAAACCAGACTATTTTCATAGGTGGGATTTGACTTATAATTTTCTTTGTTGTTGTTTTATGTTAATTTTATTTCTAAGTAGTTTGTAATTTTGTTGATAATATAAATGGGATAATGTACTATGTATTAATAATTTTCTGTTTGAAAGGATTCCAAAATAGGCACAACCTAATAAGGTTAGATAAAAATTGGCTTTGATCTTGAAGGGATTTGTTTTAGTTTCATGCTTGATTTCAGTAGATCTCTCATAACTTCCTGTTCATAATAAATTTGCGTAGTGTAGACATACACTCTGATTTATGAGCATCCTATTTGAAAAGGAAAAAAAAAAAAAAGATGGAAAAGCAGTCTCTCAGTTCTCAAACATCATACATCAAGATTCCCTTCTATATTTTTAAATTTTACAGATAATCCTTGCATATTTAAGCTGTGGAGAGCTATACAGATGTTAGTTATTACAAGATTGGTCATTCTGCTGTGATAGGTTCGGGGAACCTATCTCAGGGGATTCTGTCTCCAATCCCAGGAAAATACGTTTTTTCTTTCTAGTTCTTTCTCTCTACCAATGTTTTCTGGGGCCATGGCAGGAAAGAGAACTAATCTTTGAGTCACCACATTTATTGCTCACAAATTAGTGTCTGTTGAGGTGGATCTGGCCAGAAGCATACACATTCTCTGAGCTACCACCAGCTTTTCTTACTGCTTATTGGCAGTCACTTTCCATAGACTTGGTCCTACATGGTGAAGTAGCGCTGCATGCACATGCAAGGTAGAGTCATAGAGTAAAAAGAACACGCAGCAAGCCAGCTGCATTCAAACCCACACTCCCGTTTTCTATCTGTGTGACCTCAGGCAGGTTAACTCCTCATTACCTCAAGTTCCGTATTTGTGAGATGGGATTATTAATACTTTATAGCACAGGGTTATTAGGGAGAATATGTTACATAATACATACAAAATTATTTCTGTTACATAGTAGTTACTCCAGATTATGTTAGTTCCCTTCCCTTAAACCATATAGGGCAGTTTAGACCTATAAACTGATCATCTGATCATAGTGTCCCTTTGAACAATTTGTTAGAATTTCAAATAACCAGTTGGTAAATGAATTTCAGAATCATAAACAACCGAGAATTGCCTTATAAGGTACTTAGCATAATGACACTCAAGAATATGAAAACAAAACAAAACAAAACAAAATATAGTTACTAATAAATTAGGAGCTGAGTCTTTCATCTAGTGCCTGTTATACAGTAGACATTCAAATATTTGATGAATTAAGGTGACTATGAATAAAAGTAATTAACAGGACTCAGCACTTCTTGGTTTACAAACTACATTTACAATCAATACGTTGTTTCTTCACCAAAGCCAAGGGAGCAAGGTCAGAAGAATATTATCATCTCCATTTTACAGTCAAGGAAACTAGGACTTGGAAATTTTCAGTGACTTTCTTAAGCCATAGTTAGGGCTTTCAAGCTTGGGTTTGCTGACTCTTTTTTGGAAAACCCTGTGATTTTTCCTATGGCTTCTTGTATTTTGAGAGTGTGTGGACTCTATAGAATAAGGATGAGAAGGTCATTTGGCCAAATCCTGTAATACTGGAAATGTGAAAATTCCATGGCCCAACAAATGCTTCAAGGTATATACCCTAAGGAATCTCTGTGCAGGTACACAAGTGCACGTGAACAAGGAGGGTTCCTATAGCAGTGTTTGGTCATAGCAAATGTTAGAAGCAACTTAATTCACATCAGTAGAACAATGAATGAATAGTTTTCTCTTCATATGATGAAATGCTATACAGCAGATAAAATAATAGATAAGTTAGCTCTTAGAAACGTGATTTAGAGTGAAAAAAGAAAGTTTAGAATGTTATATATATATATACAGCATGATAGCATTTATATAATTAAAAAAAATACAATCCGATATACTATTTACGAATACATAGGTTTGTTATAAAATAAACAGTTGTGACTTTAAGGATATATACCAAATTTATTGCAGTATCTGCTTCTGGAAAGGGAAGGAGGAGACTGACAAATGGAGGAAAAGGGACTTCAACTTTATCTGTAATGTTTTATGTAAAAGTAAGAAACAAACATAACAAAATATTAACATTTGTTAGTTGCTGGTGTTGGTCACATAGATATATTTGTTTTATTATTTTCTCTTTTTTATGTATTATTTAGGCTCTTTAAAATTAAAGAAAAAGAAAATTGGGTGGTATAGCATAGTGATTAAGAGCATGAGCTTCAAAGATAGATTAGAATTGAATCCCCATTCTGCCACTTTAAACACTGTTAAAGTGAAACAGGTATCCACACTGCAGGACTTTTCAGTGCCTTTAATGTGTTGATATGCATTAAGAGGCTTTAGGATGAGACAATAACGTTCAGAATTTCCAAAATTAATTTGTCTATGGAATGAGAGTTTCTTGGAACAGTTTGTTAAAGGTTGCTTCTATAGACAATAGACTTAAAGGATAACTTGAACTGTTGCCTTTAATCTAGAGAAATTCTCCCTTTGTGCCCTTCCTATTTAATCAGACCATTATGTCTGTCCTACTCCCGCCAATTCTAAGCTCCCTTTCTTTGCAAAGGCAGAGCATCCATCTGCCTTTCTTCTTCTCTTCAGCAAACTGATTATGTATTAACCATGTTTTCTAGCTCCTGTAAATCTCTAGACACTGCCAAGTGACCAAGCCCCAACCACACTTCTGTTCTCCTAGATAATTCTGACCCCAGCCTGTTACAAACAACCTCAACCTTGTAGTGGTGCCACTTTCAAATATTGCCAACCAAGCCCATATTAACATACCCCTGCCTCACCCTTACACACTTCTACTGAAACCACACAAAAAAAGAACTTATTCAGTTCTGTTCTCACTCTCTCTGCCTTGTCGTCAAACCTGGTGATTTCTCTGTGCCGCACTGCGGAGCGTGCTGTGTTTTCCCAAAGGAACAGTGAGTAAAGTTAATCTTCCTATCTCCCTCTCTTGATTTGTGTCTGGCCTTACCATACCTTGCATAAGGTAATATGAACAAAACAGGGTGTTAATAAGATAGATTCTTATAAACTCAGAGGGTCATAGGACTGAGATGGGTTTCACTGACAATGGTAAGGTTCATATGATGTGACAATTTCCAAGTTTTTAAAAAAAATCTATTTCTCTGTAGTATTTGTCATTTTTAACTTTGAGCAATATCTATAAGATGCCTGGCTGCAGCATTAAATCCAATTCCCTCCAAATTACTCAGAAATCCATTTTCATTTTCTTTTGTTCAGTGTATATGCTTCATATCAATGTGGAACTGTCTGAATTCCAAAGTCTATTGAAGAGTATCTCAAGCTGTGGTTTCCACTATCCCCATAGGTGGCTTGCCCATTCCTTTTGATGCAGAGATACATCAAAAGGTGCCATGCATCCTTCCCTTTCCATTCAGTCCTCCAGCTCATCAAATCCTGTAGGCCACATCATGCAATCCAATGGAGTTAAGTTTGAACCCTGACCCAGACTTATCAGCTAGTTCACCTTGCTCCTCTCAGAGGCCATTTCCTCATCTCAAAGAATAAGGAGACATTTCTACTTCAGATTATACATATAATATTGTCTTGTATTTCTGTGGTTCATGGATTCCAAGACACACTCTTTCATATTTCAACATTCAAGAAATTAGGCTGCATCTTTAATTTTGGGGGTCTTACAATTTACCGTCAGCCATGGTTTTTCACATTTTTAACATCTTCATAAAAAGGATGCATCTTACAATTGAGAGTTTCTTATATTTGATGAAAAATCACTATAACTCATCATCCCTGTCCCTCAAACCAGTCTGTACGGTCCTTGGGGTCAGGAGTTCTCTCTTACACTTTCTTTCTATGCCACTATCTTGTACATGGTGGTGCAAATCTTGCAGTGGAAGTAATGAGCATACATTTACTTATTGAAAGAAGCATGGTGGATATACAGAGCTATAGACTCAGAGTTTTAGCACTACCCCTTGTTAGCCAGTAGATAATGGATGGAAATTCCATTATCCTCTCATGGCCTCAGTGTTCTTCTCCATATGAAGAAGTGATATTACCTGCCCCATGCTCTTTGCAGAGTAACTGTGACTATCCAAAGAGATAGCACATGTGAAAGCACTTTGTAAATCTGTATTAGATCGTTACTCAACATCACTGTTGGGTTGGCAAGCTGTTTCCATATCGGGCCTTCTTCACGTTTCAGAGTGAGAGTTTCAGGAAGTCTAAAACCAAGTGGTTCAGATGGGATTTCTATGATTTCAGTGAACTTGGTTCATTTGACTCAAGGCTGACAGAATTCTGATACAATGCTTGTTTCAGCGTTGGGTGTAATACTCAGCCTGGTTTTGAAGTTGTAGCCTGCAAATTGGGAATTAGGGGTTTTATGCCAGGTCCTGCCTCTGACCTTGGTCTCCATTTGACCTCAAGTAAATTCAGATCTTCTGGAGGGCAAGCTGTCCAGACAGAGAACATTTAGCTATGGTTTACCTTGGATTTGAAATGTTTCCCCCAATGATTTATGTCTCTGACACGGTCTTATTTTATATAACCCAAAATAAAGGCTTGTTTGTTTCCCTTGGCCTCTTTGAAATCACCAGAGCTTCTTACTCCATATATTCAAGATTTGCAAAAATTCCCCGGGATGTATTCCCTTATGTGTACCAGAGCCAGTTCTGCTTTGCCGATTAGCTTAGTAATCTTCTGGGCCTCTTTGGGGAATTTAGAACTTGCATTCTCATAGTTAAATGTGCCAAAACTGACAGATAGAAAATATAATTGACTGTTTAGAACTGGGAGGGCCCCTGTTCTCACTTCAGAGAAGTTGAGCTCTGAACTCTAGGTCTTCCTGTAATGAGCTAGGAGTGTGGCATGAGTGGTATTGAGAACTCAGAGCTACAATGGCCCCAGCACAAGCCTCTTCTTCCCTGAGGATGTGTAACCCCCACATATCAACTCATTAGTTACAAAAAGTCATTGTTAAATCCTTTGTCTTTTTTAATTAATTCAAAATCTGGTCAAGTTAATCACACTTCTATGTGCATTAATCAATTCACGTATAATTCTCATTGACCCCATTCCATAACCAGTACTTTGCTATGGAGGAGACAAGCAAAGGTAGAACCCCAGTCCCTACCTTCCAAGAAGTTCAGTGTGGTTGAGAAAATTAACCACAGGAGACAATTACAATATCAGTTAATATTATTTAGTGTTGCGGTTTGGTGCAAAGAGAACTATGGACCTGCCAAGAACTAGCTGAAATAATTCAGATCTAGAACTCAATCTTCTACATTACTTTGCATGAAAAGAATGTATTTATTTTTTATTAAGGGTATTTAACCATTCTTACAAGACAACCGGCCTCTGAAGGGTCTTTCCATATAGACTAAGGATGAAAAAAATACCTTTGGTATAATCCATAAACAAGCTTCAAAAGAAATATACCAGTTAGTCTTGTCTACTGTGTATGTCGGTGCATGGATAAGTGTAAGTGTATTACTGTTTAAATATGGAAAATACACAAGAAAACCAAATAATTAGGACCATTGTGAAACCTCCCAGGTGCCTGGACAAGTGTCTGTAGATGATGTATGTACTTAATGCTTTGAAATTTGACTTAAAGGTTGAAATAAGTGAATGGCCCATGACCATGAGAAGGAAAATGGTTAACAACCTGATTTTCATCTTACAGTCTTTGAGCTGAGGTCATTCAGTTGTTGGATAATCTGTTCTCTGAAAATTCACATCCATTTGTGCCTTGGCTTCTTCTAGAGAAATTCATCTGAGACCTTTAACATATTGTGATAGGCTCCATCAATGTCGCCTTCAAAGACTACATCCCTGTTCAATTTTGGATGATTTTCTTACTCTAGGCCCAAGTGACCAAGTTCATTATTGATGTCCTGGCAGACGCACTGCTCACATTCCCTCAGATGAAAGGGGATTTAAATGTGATCACTCAGGTAGTCTGCTTTGAATTTGAGGGAGCATGTTTCTACTCCATGGAGATGGGCAATCTGTACATACTCAAGAATGACAGTAAAGTTGAAAGCATTTCATGTTGCTCTTTTTTTTTCTTGTTGATTTTTTCCTGAAGCTTTTTTTTTTTTTTTTTAATCTTGGACTGCTTTGAGGAGGCCCATTCCTTCTCTCAAATGTCAAGCTTTCTTCTCAAAGCAGCATTTCTGGTATTTTTGGGGGATGAATGAAATATCAGAACTGTGTCTAAACAATCCAGTGAAGTAAAGAACTTTGGATAATTCAAAAGTAAATGATGTTTTTCCTCAATTATCTAAATATTTTAGGTGAATGTTTAAAAAAAAAAACCACATTTTAGCCGAAAACATCTAGATCAAGAACTCAATTCTCCACTTTACTTTGTATAAACATAGTATCTAAGTATTTTTTAAGGGTTATTAACCATAAAAAATAACCCTTACTTGGAGCTTTGATTAATTTTTATTCCAGTTTCCTATAGAAAGAGAACTTAGCAAAGCATTTTGTGTCCCTTCTTTACCCATCATATTCTCAGAAGTGGCTACTGTTGCCTTGGCCACAGTACAACATATATTTGCTGATTTGGGGACATTTATGCTCAAACTGAGCTATGGGGATGCTGAACTTCTTGTAATACAAAACTACAAGTCATGGATCATGGTCCCTGTGGGCATACACCCTTGCTAGTCAGTAAGCTTGGATCCCCAGGCTTCCACAGACCATGTCTTAAACCTAGGGGAGGCTCAGGTGGCCTTTAAATATAGCTGAGATGGATAGATGAAGGCCAGCTCCCATGAAGCAAGGGGTGCTCATTTATTCTGACCAGCTTTTCACTTATAGGCTGAAGAAAGAGGTAGGGAGATTTAGCCTAAATGGGCATTTCCGGAATCTTCTATTTCTTGGAGTTTAAAACCAACTACAATCCATTCCCAAAGACTAACTGCTGGGTTAGTATTGGGTACTAATAGGTAGCCATGAGATCAGGAACAAAGTGTTTTCTCTATCCTCTGCCTTGGGCAACTGCCTTTGCTCAACCTTGTCCTGAGAAACATGCTAAAAGACAGGGAAATCTGACAATGATGCAGTGGGAGGCACCAACAGCCCTACTATAATTCAGGTCTTTGTTCTGCTTTAAAGCCTTCAGTGATTCATGATCTAAAATTTCTCTGTGATCTAGCCCCTTTCTACCCCTCAAGTCTCATCTCTTGTCACTCTTTGCCTTGCACTTTATATTCCAGCAATTTTGAATCAAAGTCCCTGTCCTCTCCAAAACAAACCCATGCGTTTTTTTTTTTTTTTTACTCTATGTTTTGAAGTGTTCCTTCTATCTGAAATGTTCTCTTTCTGGTACTTGCTCATCCTCCTCCTCCTCCCCCACACCTTCCCCATCCTAGCCTTAAGACACTGAACAGGTGTCATTCCCCCAGAAAGTCCTCCCTGAGCCTGGTCAATCGAGTTTTGTCTTGATAGGTGGCTGTGCACATACTATATTGTTTTCTAACAGTCTGGTTATGAGTTCCTTGAGGAAAGATACTGAATCTCTTCTATCTTTGTTTTTCTAATTCCTGACTTGGAAACTGGAGCAGAGTAGGCACTCAAAATAAATACTGACTACATTGAGTGAATGAATAAATATGGGTCCCTGGATGAGTAGGGGATGATGCTCTTTGGTCAGAAATGTTACTTAATGGTGGGCAGAGAATAAACCACATCATCATCATAATGATAGCTCTGTTCTTTCACAACACCTATTATCTGACAAGTGGTTTCAAATATGTGTAACTCTTGCAACAACACTATGAGGTAGGTACTATGATTACCCCTAGCAAGAGATAAGAGAATAATTATGATATTGATAATTATAATAGCAATAATAAAGAAATTAAAATGAAATAAAAGATAAGGAAACCACACAAGAGAGAAGTTAAATGATTTTCTTATGGCTACACATAGTCACAAAATGTAGAGCCTGTGACTGTAACCTATTGCTACCCAATGTTGCCCATATAACATTCTAAATCGATGACATCTTGCTATCTGAAGGCAGATGTAGACACTGGCCATGTTGGAAACCAGTTGAAATGCCCCCAAATGCAATTAAACTTTGAATTCCTCTATTGGGAAAACTTTAAGAGCAGTAGAACCAAGAAGTACTTCATTCAGTCTGGAATTGACAGAGTCTGTGTACACAAGGGCTCCAAATGCAGGAACAGTTTGTTAACCTGGCATTTAATTACCAGAAATGTCTATTAACAATTATTGCCAGGGAAGAGTAATTAATACATAATGATGGCCCTAGGGTATTGCTTGGTCATCATATACCTTCTGAATCATCAAAGAAAATTGAAATTATGTTCAGTTTAAGCTTAGTATTGTCTGTTTTCTCTGTAATCTCTGAATAACATAAAAACACTTAACGATCTCCAATATTTTAATAATCAGAAAATGCCTTAAAACAGAAAACTAAGATAATCTAAAACTCAGTTATTTTTCTTTAAAAAATATTTAAGTGTTAATATAATTACTGAAAAGCAAACTCATGAGAAAATACCAAATTCATAGCAGCTTTTGGTTATTAGGTGCTTCTCTATTAATGGACACCATTCATTGATTTAGTAAATATTTACCAAGCACCTACTACTTTGGCAGGCACTGTGCTGAGTACTGGAGTCAAAGGCATGAATTAGACAAACACAAACCCTGCTCTTCTCTCATGAGGGAGTCCATGAAAGTTTTTGATGTTAAAGAAAGAAATCCTTATTCTTAAGGATTAATGCTATTGTGGGTAAGACTGAAACACCAAAGCCAAGTTAAATATATGGTACACCTGAACTAAAAGCAAACTGCTGAGTACAAAACAGAGGTAGAAGTAATTTGATGTGGGGACTAAGAGGCATGAAATTGCAATGATTGCTTGCAGAAGGACAAGTAGGCAAGAGGAATGTGGTGCTGTAATGGGAAATAGACTTTAGCCAGATTGTTGGTCCAAACCTAAGAAGTTTGGGCTTTATCCTGTAGAATGGATGGCTTCCTTCCATGTGAAAATTCATTGTTAGTGTCAGCTTGGAGCAGTATTTGGGGGAGCTTCATAAGGTCCCTTCTGCACATCTGAAAAAGTGCTGTGAATGATTTTTGACATCCACTGATGATGTTGGTGTAAGAATGGCAAGTCCAGTGGAATGGATGCATTTGCTATCCCATCTGTGGAAAATGGAAACCCATCAATCAGCCAACCAATCAATCATTTCATATTTATTGGTCATATTCTATCACCTGGATAAAATATTGCCCTTAACTGGGCACTACTAGAAAATAAAGGGGAATATTAGACATTGTTCTTACAACATATCTGGGGAGAAGTATATCAGTTCTGAAGCATAAATTACCATACAGAATTGAGAAGAAATGAAATCCTGACTTTTCTTTATCCATCAGGCTTTGATGTATGGGAATGTGTTGGTTTACTGCAGGACAATTCGAAGACAAGGATGGAGAGATAGCACTCTTGCATCATTTCTCCAATTTCCTGGTGACCAGGTACAATAAGGGATTTGGGGAGGCATGTGAAGAAACAGCATGAAACTATCAACCAAGAAGGCCCTAAGTGCAGTGCTGGCCAAGCAGAATACATATGAAGAGGTGGGGGCAATGAATTAAGTTCATAGGTCTCCAATTCCCTTCCCGCTAAGAGACTTCAAGTCAAGGGTCCAAGCTTGAATTGGCTCTGGCTGTGGATTGGCAGTTCACTTAGACCACTGGAGATCTGGGATTTGTTTGCTTTAAAGTTTCCTCCAACACAAATTTAATAGGCAGATGTAAACCTATATGTTCTCCTTCCAACAACTCTTGGATCCTGGTGTTCCTTGATGCTTGTTCTCCTTTCCCAGGATGTCTTTAGCAACAGTCTTTACTTTGCTGCAGGAGAAGTCCCTTTGGCTTGCATGCTTTCCCACCACCCTGTTGGTTATTACGTCTGTTTTCTTGAAATGGTTTACTCCAGCTTATTTATTTATGATGGGGCTTTGTGGTCAGCTGCAAACTTAGTTTGCAGGGATTTTTAAAAAACATTTATTGCTTTCTTCTGATTAATGAAAAATGCATGCCAATGCCTGAAATTTTGAAAAAAATACAGGAAAGTAGAAAAAAGAAAATTCAAGTCACTCACAATTTCATCATCCAGAGTAAATCACAATTAACATTTTGGAATCTTTTCAGGCTTTCTTCTATGCATACAAATTATGTGGAATATATCTCCATGTCTTCCTAACCAGAAAACTAATGGCTGTACAAATTTGGCTGTTTCTGCTTAAGAAGTTATTATTTTTTAACCATTCTGAATAACAGGGACACCTAAATCTTTGTCCATATTTCTCATTACTTCATTAGAAGATTTTCAAAAAATATTTACATAGTCTCCATTGTGTAAATATTTGTAAGGATTATTGATATAATATATCAACTCAAATCTCCACAAGTATGATAATTATAGTATCATTTCACTATATTCTTGCTAACATTAATTTCAATTTGATAATTTAGTATACTGAAATGGCATATTCTTATTTTCAATCCCACTTATTGGATTGTTAGTGCTTTTCAACCTTATAAGCTGATAGAGCAGAAGGGTGATTTCAGAAGTCCTGTCCCTTGTTTTTATGCACTTACTTTTATTTATGATCCACTGATTTTGAATTCTTGGCTTTCCTAAATAGGGTCTTTGCACCTGTTTTGATCCATAGGAAATGATAGCTCTTTGCACTACTACTTTCTCTTAATCCAACAATCATGCAGTCAAGAAATAAATTTTGAGAATCTACCTCATTCCAGGCTTCAGAATCTAGAGATGAATAGAGGAAAATTGAAGGTCCGTGTTCTGGAAGATCATAATATAAAGATAAGACACACACATAAAATAAGAAGTAAAATGCAGTGCTTTTATGCCATGCAGTCAACAAATATTTTATTGATTGCCATATGTGTGCCATAGATTATGCTAACTAAACATAAAGATGTGCCTCTGAAGCCAAAATGTCTGGGACAAATCCTGGTTCAACCATTGATTACCTGTGCTCATTGTGATTATGGGCAAAATATTTAGCCATTCTGTTCTTCAGTTTCCTCACTGGAAAAATAGAGGCAATAATGGGGTTGTTTCATAGATTTATGCAAAGCATTTAGAACTACTACTTATATACGGTGAACGCTTAATATATGTTTTATTTTGTTTTAGGAACTATGGTGTGGAAAGCATAGTTTTTCTTGTAAGAATATATAAGAAGGCCACTTGATCTAGCCTTATAGACCAGGGGTTCAAGGAAGTTCCTTTAGGAGGAAGAAAAAGTTAACCTGAAACCTGAAAGGTGAGTAGGTATTTTGGCTCATTTGAAGGGTACTTTGGAGGTGTGTGTTTTTGTGTGTATGGAGTGGGGGGAGTTGTAGTTATTATGCAGAGGGAACAACAAAGTCCCAAAAGAAAGAGAGTAAAAGGCTTTCAAGGAACTAAAGGAAGTTCACATGACTGGAATATAGAGTTTGAGGGTGTTTCAGTTATTTATTGCTGTGTCAGAAACCACTTCAAAATTTTATTGTACCATATTAGTGTACTAAATTATCAAATTGAAATTAATTAATGTTAGCAAGATTATGGTGAAATGATACTATAATTATCATACTTGTGTAGATTTGAATTGATATATTTGTATTAATATCCTTAAAAATATTAACACAATGGAGACTGTAATTCCTTTTAAGAAAATCTTCTCCTAAAGAAGTAATGAGAAATATGGACAAAGATGTAGGTGCCCTTGTTAGTTAAAACGGTAAAGTGGCTTTAAAAAACAAAGATTAGAATAACAACAATTCAAATATCTGTGGAATTTGCATGAGAAACCACAGAAACCAGGAGAGGACAGAACAACAGCTTTAAAGGGCTAGAAGAAAAGAACTATCAATCCAGAATTCTATATCCACCAAAAATATCCATCAGAAATGAAAACAAAAGTAAGCATTATCAGATGAAGGAAAACTGATAGAATTCATCACCAGCAGATTTTCTCTGAAAGAAATGCTAAAGGAAGTTCTTCCATTTGCAGGAAAATTATACCAGAGGGAAACTTGAAACTTCAGGAATGACGAAAGAGCAACAGAAATGATAAATAGCTGGGTGAATATAAATAGACTCTTTTTCTTATCTAAAATTCTTTTAAAACTATAATGACTGTTGAAAGGAAAAATTATAACATTGATTGGGTTTTTAATGTATATAGATTTAATACATATGACAACTATAACATGAAGAAAGAGATGTATTTGATTGTTAGGCTTGCACAGGTTACTTGAAGTGCAAAAATGTTAACTATAACATACTATGAAATGTTAAGCACTAACACTGTGATCTGTAGATCAATCGCTAAAAAACAAAACAAAACAAAACTCAAATAGATATATCCAGAAAGCCAATATGAAAAGTAAAATGACATTTAAAACATATTTAATAATAAAAAAGCAGGAAAGGGGGAATAGAAGGACAACAAAAAAGGGGGGACCAACAGAAAACAAATAATTAAATGGTACACTCAAATTTAAACATATCTACAATTGCATTAAATGTTGATGGTCTAAATACATAGATTAAAGGACAGAGATTATTAGAGAGATTAAAATAAACAAATGAGACACAACTATATGTTGTCTAGAAGAAACTCACTTTAAATATAATGACATAGATAGGTTAAAAGTATAAGGATAGAAAAACATATACCATGAAAACACCAATAAAAGAAAAAAAAACTATAGAACTGAAGTGGCTATATTAATATCTGACAAAGTAGACTTTAGAACAAGGAAAATTATAAGGGAAAAAGAGGAACATTATATAATGAAAAAAAGGATCATTTCACTAAGAACACATAATTATCCTAAATATGTATATACTAAACAAATAGAGTGTCAAAACATATGAAGCAAAATTGATGTAACTGAAAGGAGAAATAAATCAACAATTGTAGTAAGCTTCAACACTCTGTTCTCAGTAGTTAATAGCTCAGTGAGAAAGAAAATCAGCAATAGAACGAACAACACCATCAACCAATGTGACCTGGGTCCTAAAAGAACAACTTCACAAATTTTAAAAAATTGAAATCATATTAAAAAATCATACAAAAGATAATTAAACTAGGAATCAATAATATAAATATATCTGTAAAATTTACAAATATTTGGAAATTAAACAACACACTCCTAAATAACTTGTACATCGAAGAAGAAGTCTCAAGAAATTAGAAAGTGTTTTGGACAGAAGAGAAATGAAAGTACATGTCAAAATTTGTAGGATGCAGAAATAGCAATGCTTAAATAGAAAATTATAGCATTTAATTCTTATATTAAAAAAGAATAATGTCTAATCATAACCTAAGCTTTCACCCAAAGAAATTAGAAAATGCCAAGAGTGCATTAAACTCAAAACAGGCAAAATAAAAGAAATGATAAAGAGCAGAAATTAATTAAATTGAATATAAAAATAATAGAAAAAATTAAATGAAACAGGAAGTTTCTTTAAGAGGATCAATAAAATTGTTAAATCTCTATCTACACTGAACAAGGGAATTTTTTAAAAAAGAGAATAGACACAGATTAGCAATATCAGGAATAAAGGGGGTTATTGCTAGAATAATAACTTGCCTATAAATTTGACAACTTAAATAAAATGGACTAACATCTTGAAAAACACAAACTACCAAAATTTCTGCAAGAAGAAATAGATAATAGTCCTTTATCTAGTAAAGACATTGAATTTATATTTAAAAATTTCTTTCCAGCAAAGAAAATTCTGGTCAGGTGGTTTAATTGGCAAGTTTTACCAAATATTTTAGGAGGAGATAATACCAATTCAATTACAAACCTTTCTAGAAAATTGAAGAGAAGTAAACACTACTCAAATCATTTTATGTGGCCATTATTACTCTAAATCCAAGATCAGATAAAAGCATAAGAAGAAAACTATAGAACAATATCCTTCATGAGATGAGCATTGGTGCAAAATTCCTCAAAATATTACCAAATAAAATCCAGCAGAATAAAAAGGATATTTGGGTTTACTAGTGCTATGCTGGTAAATTTTCAACAACTGTTCTTTGGATAAAAAATAAACAAGCCTGATTTGTAGCATTTGCCAATTTCCATAGTGTAAACATACTCCCACCGTGACTAATTTCAAGCTACCCATGTGAAGTTACTGATCTAGGATCTGGGAAGACATGTACACATTTGACTCTCACAGGACAGTGGAAGTTGGCTTCTGCATACCACTGGATTTAACCCAGGAATGTAAGGCTGATTCAATATTTGAAAAATCAATTAAACAATATAATCATGGGATTTTAGAAGAGGTGAGAAGTATAATTGTCTGTTTTCCATTATTACCTCCCTGTCCTCTTCATGTGTTTATGCCACTTCTGTGGGAGTAGCTTTGAAAGAGCAGATCAGAAATAGTATGAGAGCTTATGCCTGTATGTAAAAAGCGCAATGTTGGGAATTTGTGTTGCCAAACTAGTAGTAGATATACAGTTTATTTGGCAAGAGAGAAACTGCCCGAATGCCTGAGTTACCAAGGTACTAGCTACTTCATAAAGCCTGGGTTAGATAATAGGTAAGTTACACTAGCCAAGAGTTTACAACACTTAAAAACTAAAGCATGTAGTGATGTTTTGTTTATTTATTTTTGTGGGGTTTTTTGTTTGGAGGGGGTGGTGGTGAGAATTACTTAGGATACATAGAGTTCATCTTTATGTTTTGACCTACAAAACTAGAAGTTTAAAGGTGTTATCAAATGACACTTAAAACATACAAACACATATACTAGTGAGTATTAGGGGGAGAAATGTGAAAACAGGACAGTTTGAGTGTGTCCATCTCAGATACATATACTGAATTACTGTTAATTGACTGATTAGGGATCATTTGTTATCAGAGCATTTTACAGTCCTTAAGAAGGAGTCCCTGAGGAATCCAGGAGAGGCCAAGAAAACATTTCTCTTGGAGGAGGAAATTGTATGCCCTGGTCTTATTAGAGTTCCAAAAAAAATAAAAGGTACATGATTGAATGAAGGAAGATCTTGGAGTCTCTGGATTGTCTTTCCACATAAAATTAATTCCAGATTCCTCATCACTGCCCATTCATTCTATCAAACAATGTTTACTGCCTTACTCACTGCCCATTATTACCAGGTACTAGGAGCTGGGGAATACAGAGAAGAATAAGACATATCCCTGTTCTCTTGGATCCCACAATAAATGGTGACTTACTTATAATGTAGGAAAACTGCTAGGATAGGAGTATGAACGTAATTCTTTGGGAACAGCAAAAGTGGTAACCACCTCTGGCTGGGAAAGCCAGGGGAGACTTTGGAGAGGAAGCAACACACGAGCTGTATCTTGAAGAATGAGTGGGTTTGCCAAATGAAGAATGGTGGGAGGATTGGGATGGGCATTCTAGACTGAAACAGCTTACTCGAGGGCATGGAATGTTGAAAAGTCCTACCCTGATCAAAGAGTGGCATAACATTAATAATGTCTTAAGCACAAAATATGTGAGGATAGTGGGAAAGGAAGACAAATGGGAAGGGAGTGGTAGAATTTGAGGCCCAAAGCTGGTGGAAGGTATGGTTGAGGAAGTCTTGTTTAACAAGTGAAGAACTTTGGAGCCTTAAATGCTTTTGAGGCATTCCTATAATTACAGTTACCAATTATTGAGCATTTATTTTTCTAAGCTAGAGCAGAGTTAAATATGAAGTTGGAAGTCAAGTGAATCCAACCACAGAGAATATAGAGCATCAGCGGGCTGAACCAGGGAGGGTCTGATACCCACAACCCAAAAGGTATTTGCAAAAGGGTGCAAGAGTAGGAAGTATACAGGTCAACAGGAATGTCAAGAGGCATTGCAGAGAGCATTCGGGAGAAGAAAAGAGTGAGGCGGGGTTTTTGCTGCTGTAAGATTATTTAATTTTACTTTTAATAATAGTTCCTGCTCTTTTTAAAAAGTCAGTCCTTAGCACCTGATACCTGACAATAATCAGAATTCTTCAACTCTTATGGGAAGGGGATGTGTTAATACAACTATGAACAATAAAGGGAAAATTCTCTGCTCCTCCCATTGGCATACTGCACCCTCTGGTACAGATCCCAAGACTTGTGCCTTCCCATTGCCCATGATTACTTACCCCAGGATAACACAAGTTTGGATATTTGGAGATTGGTCATTGCACACAGGAGTTCCCGTTGGCTGCACAGGCTCTTTCTGACTTTTAAATAAAGCAATCCTGCATTTGACAAAGTTTTTGGACTCTACCTAAAGTATGATAGCAGGATTTTACTCTTTTAAATATGCCTGGCACATAGAAAAGACTCAAAAATCATAAAATCACAGTTGTATGATAGTGTCGTTGCCCCCCAAGATTTGCTTCTTGTTTATAAAGAATTTCTCACTATATGAATCCTCACTACCCAAATATTTACTAAAAAAAAAAAAAAAAAAATCTCAGCGTGTACAAGCCAGTGAAAATACTTGTCACACATAATTACAGGTGAAAACATGTACAGTGTATTGCACTTGTATCTCTTCTCTTCTAATAAAATTGCATCTCTTTAAAGATGTTTTGCATTGTCATTGTCATCTGGCATTAAGTGATTATGTCAGCTAAGAAAGTGAAAAAGCTTATAATGAAAGTCAGTGAGCCTGAAATATCTAGGAAAGTTCATTCATTGGAAGAAAGGTTGGAAGTTATAAAGCATATTGGGAGAGATGAATGCATCAAAGATATGTTTGTCAACGGATGTAGGCCATTTTAAATCAGCACACATCATTCAGAACTGTGTGGGAGAGAGTGTGGTCTACGATGTGAACTGTGGTCTATGGTTGGTGGCAAGGCCCCAGGATGTGTGAGTTCATTGAAGGTGGTGGGCCACACTTGTGGGAGATGTTTGTGTGGGATGTGGTGGGAGGTGTGGGAGGTGGGCAACATGGGAATCCCGGTGGGTTCTGGGTAATATTTTAGGTAATCTAAGCACCTCTTAAAATATATTTATATATATATAAATAACATTTTTGTAAGCAAATGCACATATATGCATATATATTTATATAACATTTTACAAATATTGGTATGTATTGTGAAAATTTTGATTTTTACCCACAATAAAAAATAAATAAATTAAAAAATATATATATATTTGCCACAAACCTGTCCTCATCTCCATGTGTACCACATTTTTCTCTATGCATGAGAAAATAAAGAAAAATTAACATATCGTTGGCTTATATTTTGCAGAAATCCTTAATGGACTGCAATATGGCTGTTTAGTGACATTTGGGGATATTGCTTGGGGTTTAGAAAAGGGCTGGGAATGTATTATTATGACTATGATTATGATGATGATGACTCTCTTTTAAAACAGGGGTATAGTCTCCCACTGTCTGACAATTTGCTATCCAACATGCTTTTAGGAATGGGTTAGATTCATATAAAGAGGAGTGCTTGTGCTTTTTTTTTGGGAATTGAATTGCTATCTTATTCTTGTGTATAAGCCTGTCCCTTGCTAACCTGTCTACTGCTATGCATCTTGCATTGTTTTGCCAATGCCTCCCAAGAACTAGAATCCTGATCCCTGGTGGTGGACCTCTGCTCCCCAGGTGCCAGCTGTCTCTGCCTGTTTGCCCACGTTTCCTGGCATAGCCTGCTCTTGCATTTTGTTAATTCTCCTCCCTCGCTGTTCCAAATGTGTCTCCTGTGAAGCTATGCATGCCTAGGCAGAAGTCCCATCCTTTAGTCAAGCAAGTTCAAGTGTGCCAGCTTGTTTGTTCCCAACTTTCCCTATCAACATGTTTCTTCCATGGGTCAGAACATGCCGTGCTTTGCTGTGGACCTCTTTGATGCTCATTGCTTTACTGACCTACCAGCTGTTGTCTGATGCTTTCCCTTCAGAATGCTCTTTTACATGTGCACTGGGCTCCCTTGTGGCTCTGCAGCTAGGCCTGTTCTCCAACCCTCCCTCCTCTCCTTCCAGATTTCTCCATTCCCAACTAGTATGTACCATCAGCTGCAATGACTAGAGCGATGCTTAATCAAGTTCACATCTATACCAGTTTACCTTTTTTGGGACTTGTTTGCTTCTGCTTCCCTTTTAGGATTCACTTAAACCTAATTTTTTTTTTTTTTTTTAAGATTTTATTTATTTATTTATTTATTTATTTATTCATTTATCCCCCCCTTGCTGCTTGTGCTCGCTGGGTCAGCTAACCACGCCGTGCGGGCAGGCTTGCCTTCACCAGGAGGCCCCGGGAACCGAACCCGGGGCCTCCCATATGGTAAACGGGAGCCCTACTGATTGAGCCACAGCCACTTCCCGACTTAAACCTAATTTGTCCAACACAAAATCTCAGGTAGAGAAATAGGGATGTAGGTAACATGATGTGATATAACTAGGTCCTCTATTTCAGCAATAAAGAAGCCATATGCAATGAACTCCAGCAGAGGTGACCCTTGTCTTGGATCCCCCAGAGTACAAAGCCTCTGTGACAAGAGGGGGCTGGAAAATCTCTTTCAGCTTTCCTGTTTATTTACTAGATGTGTGACTTCTCTGAGCCTCAGTTTCCTCTTTTATACAGTGAAGGAGATAAATCCCACCTGTATTAGTCAGCCAAAGGGTTGCTGATGCAAAATACCAGAAATCTGTTGGCTTTTATAAAGGGTATTTATTTGGGGTAGAAGCTTACCGTTACCAGGCCCTATAGAGTCCAATTCAAGGTACCAGAAGAGGTACTCTCTCACCCAAAGTCTGTTGCCACATGTTGATGCAAGATGGCAGGTGATGTCTGTGTGGGTTCAGCCTTCCTCCTTCCTCTTAAGGCTCTGTGATCCCAGCTTCTTCCTATCTCAGCTGTAGGCTAGCATAAGGCTTGTCACTCTCCACGGTGCTCATTTCTTTCTGGGCTCAGCTACTCTGGTCTCTCCAAAAGGGCACCTGCAGACTATCAGACTCATCTCTCGTCCCAGGGCCGTGTCTACGGAACACTCTCTTCCTGCGTACCTGCTTTTGTGTTCTCCTTCTCCATGCATTTACTTCCATGTGAGCATCTGTTTTTATCCCCAAGGGGGCTGGGACTCGATGTTGAGTCTCACTTTAATGACGTGGTTGGATCAGAGCCTTAATCTTAACATAATTTAATCAGACATTTCAGCTGAATCTAATGCAATCAAAAGGTTATCACACCAGAGGAACTGACCAGTTTACAAACATAATCTATATTTCTTTTTGGAATTCATAAGTAATATCAAACTGCTACACCACTATAGAGGGTTGTTATGAACATGTAAAGAACCTAACACAATGACTGCATGATGGAGAACTGGACCCAATATCTGCACAATGTCTGGTAACTATCTTCCTGTGTCTTTCAGTGGCTCCAGTGTTTTATTTTGCAGTCTTTACCTCCCAGAAATGCACCAGGCCTCAGCTGTGTAGTGATGCCTGTTGTTGCACCTTGGAGCTCCAGGAAGGAGACATTAGAGCACAAAGATGTGTCTGACCCAAAGCTTATTCAGATGTAGGGAAAGCCATATCCCTCTCAATCCTCCTCCTTTCCCCAAGAAGAACCTTTCCTCCCTCCCCTTCTCCCCATTGGTCTCTCTCTTCCCCTCTACCTCACATCTAATGGTCACATGATTTGAAGCAAACAGTTTGTCCCAGACTTAGTTTGCAATGTCTCTAATTATTCCCTGCGTGGCGGTCTTACCTTTCCTCCAAGAAAGGACTTTTTTCTTTTCTTTTTCCCCTCTTCCCAAGGGGAAGAAATCATGGGCTACTAGAAAGAATATCAGAATTAAAGTCAGAAAATCTAGTCCAGTCCAGGATCTACACCTTACCAGTCATAGCATCATTGACATTAATTTTACTTCTCTGTATGTCATTTTCCTCAATTTCCAGCTCTGTGAGAGCTGAAAAACTCTATCAACTTAGAATTACTAAGAGTTATTTCTCTTCATTTGCTTCAGTCTTGCAGAGTTCTATGAACAGGTGGAAACTCAACAAGCACTTGTTGGTAGATGAATTGAAGAAAACTTCTGATGTTCTCACTTGCCTTAAGTAATTCAAGTTGCATTCTCCAAATGAGTGGGTTGACTGAAGATGGAGGATAGGGCATGAGAAACATGCTAAATTCAGGGAGCCCTGCTAAACATTGCACTGGCTCCTTTCTTCCCCATGCACACCTTCCTGAAAGGGAGTGAGGCTTCCAGAAGCTTTCTAATTCCCTTCTCATGGTAGTTGTCCACGGTGTTTTCGCATTCTGCAGACTGATGGGGTGGGGATAGCTTTCCAAGTGGCATGAACCAAATGAGCCTTTTCAGTGAGCTCAGTGGATGAAAATTCCACCTGCCTTTTGTGCATGTGTGAAAGAGTCCCCAAGAGACCAATGTCTTCAGAGGGACCACACCACCTTCCTGAGCATACGTCATCCCTCTCTAGCTTACAGCTCACTCTGCATCCACTCTTCTTTCTTCCTCATCAATTCCCCCAATCTTTCTCCACTTATTGCACCACTGGTGGTCTGGGGTATGCAGCCCAGATGTTTTCCCCAAGCGATTAGAAAATTACTTTTCAAGTGGCCTCATAGAGCAGATGTTCCAGTTCGTCCCTCTCTTTCCAACTGCTGAAACTTTTCTCTGCCTCAGAGAGCACATCATGTTGCTGCTGTGTGTTGATCAGGAGAGTACGAGCAGGGACAAGAGAACCCCATGCTGACAACTGCTTGGCAGGCGAGCTCCTGGCTGTGTGTATTCCTCCTCCCTCTGTTCCCGTTACAGCTTGGAGCAGATGTTCTTGACTAGCCAACTGGCTTTGCTCTCTCTAGTCCCTTACACCCCCTTACTTCAGGTTAATCACATTTTGACCAAGACTAGTACTTGTCTTTGCTCAGATACTTCCATCTTCTTTATTTCATCCAGAGCTTTGTTTGCTAAGCTTGGGACATCTGTCAGATAAAGGACTTTATTCCCAAGTCTAAAATTCAGTTACTGTTGCTCTCTATTCTTTCCCTCATCTGGGCCCATCATTTGCTCTATCCTCTGCTTCCACTTCCCATTTTTCTCTCTCTAAGCTCCAGCCCCATTGAACTACTGGCAGTGCTCTTTTCTCACATCTAGGACTTTATACATGCCTTCCCTTATCTCCTTTTACCCTTTGCCTGGCTAATACCTGCTCATCCTTCAGAGCTCTTCTTAGGCGTAACTCCCACCTGCCAATCATAAGCTCGAATAGCGTTCCTGTGCTAACTCCAACCCCATACTTATTTCTTTGGATTATAATAGTGTTTTTACTTGTCTCTCCATTTTGTCACTAACTTGCTGTATAAAGCTCAGTAGGAATGTTTCACAATTTTGAACAAGAGAGTTAGAATAGATTCCACATTTCTCTCTCTCCACCTTCTTCTGGCTGTGTGTATTGAGCACTTACTCTGTGCTGAACACGCTATTAGGTCTTGGACTCATAAACATGAAGGAGGGAGTGTCCCTGTTTCCAACTGGGGAAGAGGGTCCCATACATAGATTTCAAAAGTAATATGATGGTATTACAGTGGTGATATATCCAAGGTGATATGAAAAGCTGAAAAAATTTTGAAGTAACAAATCCCAAAGGTAGAATCCAGAAGAAATATTTCCAAGCTAGGTAGGTTAGTATTAAAAACAAATTGGAAAAAAAAAAAAAAAACAAATTGGAGGGAACGAATGTGGCTCAAGTGGTTGAGCTCCTGTCTCCCACATGGGAGGTCCTGGGTTCCGTTCTCCATGCCTCCTGAAAAAACAACAACAAGCAAAACAAATGAAAAAACCAACTCAGGGGAGCCAATGTGGCTCAGTGGTTGAGCGCTGACTTCCCACATACAAGGTCCCAGGTTCAATCCCTGGCCCCTGGGACCTAAAAACAAACAAACAAACAACCACACAATTCGGAGGGGAGCGGCTGTAGCTCAGTGGTGGCACTTGCTTCCCATGTATGAGGTCCCACAGTCAATCCCTGACCCTCTTAAAAAGAAACAAACAAACAAATAATAAATAAAAGTATCAAACTAGGGAAGTTAGGGAAACTTAAAAAAAAATTGGAAGCATGGAATGGTTTAGAATAGGGGATGGCAAACTACTGCTCACCAGCCAAATCCAGCCTGCTGCCTGTTTTGGTAAATAAAGCTTTCTTATAACACATCCATACCTATTCATTTATGGATTTTCTGTGATTTCATGCTACAGTGGCAGAGTGAGTAGGGTGACAGAAAACATATGGCCTACAAAGCCTAACATATTTACTATCTGGCTCTTTACCGAAAAAGTTTGCCAATCCCTGGTTTAAAGCATGAATAGTACAAGTGACCAAGAAAATTTTGGTGGAATTTGCAAAGAGATTTTAGAAACATATTATAGTGCTACTGCAATCAAAATATTATGGCACTCTGCACAATTTTCCTGTAAACCTAAAACTGCTAAAAAATGTCTATTAAAAGAAAGAAAATAGTATGATATTATTCAGGACAAAGAAAATAGCTCACTTGGGAATATAACAGGAAGTCCAAAATAAATAGTTTATATAGGAATTTAATATATGATAAAGATGAGATTTAAATTCTATTGGGAACATAATAAATTTATTTAATAAACAGTGTTGAAAAAATATCCATTTGGAAGAAAATAGTTATACTAAAGTTTTTAACATTTTAACATTTGCCTCATCCCTGACAATACACAATATATTCTTTGTTTTGTAGTCACTACTTATTTTCTTCCTTACCGTTATTTCTTGCTTTCTACTCCTTTCTTTTGAGTTCAATTTTTTATTGCTGTATTACAGCCTTTAGTAAATCTTTTTCTTAAGGTCTGTGAATAGTAATTTTTTTTGTTTTTGCACTAAAATAATATTTATTTTACCCACACTCTTAAATGATAGCTTAGCTAAATATAGAGTTTTTCCTGCATAGATCATTTCCCTCATTACTTTGAAGACATTATTTCATTGTCTTCTGACAAATTTTGGTGCTGTTGAGAAGTTTTCTTTTGGCCTAATTATAGAACTCATTCATTTGTTTGAAAAAAAAAGCCTATCTTTTTGCTTTTGTACCTTTTAATATATTTTCTTTGTCTTTGACATTCTGCAGCTTCCTACAATGTGCTGAGATGGGTATTTTATTTTTTGTCTTTCTTCAGTTCTAGAAAGTTCTCAAGCATTATCACTTTGATGATCAGCCTTTGCCCATTTCCTTGTTCTCTCCTTATTGGGCTCTTGCTAGACATTTATTGGAGCTTTTCACCTTTCATTCCATGTCTTTTAACAGCTTTCATGTTTTCCATCTATTTTGTTTCTCTGTGCTCTATTTTGGATGATTTCTTCAACTCTCTCTTCCAATTTGCTAGGACTGTTTTTACTGTGTGTAGACTATGTAAACCATCTATTGTGTCTGTATGTATGTGTGTTTAGTTTCAAGACATATTCCATTTTAAAAATTTCTGTCTGGTTCCTTTTCAAATCTGTTTCTTTTTAAAACACAGTTTTGCCTGGGCTTTTAGTTTCTATTCTTTTTATCTCTGAACATTTAATCATACTTACTTTAATATTGTTGTCACATTTTCTATTATCTCCAGTTTTGGTCTGTGAATTCTCCCATTAATTGTGATCTGAGTTGTGCCTCTCTCCAATGGTTTATTTACTTTATGATTTGTGTTTTTTAAAGACTAGGTATGGGATTTCTGCTGGACAGCTAGGTGCCATAGTTCTGAAAGCATCTTCATAGGATGGTTTCACATATACTCTTATGGAATCTCCTTAAGAGATTTGTTTGTTTGCTTTTTAAAAAACTAACTTTATTGAGGCTTAATTTACATACAGTAGAATGCACACCCACTTTAAGGTTTACACTTTAAGTATACAGTCTATGGGTTGGGTTTTCTTTAGGTTATATCAATTTACTTCACATAAGAACAGCATATTTCAGATCCATGATTTCCATTTAACATAAAAAAACAACAAAGGCAACCATTTGGCATAACATGTAAAATGTTCAAATATATCTTAAAATGCAAGTTATTCTATAGCATTTGCAAGGTAGAACTTTATAGTAATTAAGAAATCTACTTGGTCCTAACTAACTATATTTTGCCTATATAGCCAGTGCAGATGTACAAGGCCCAACTTAATATTGATGCTAAAATGTTTTAACACACATCCTGAGATTATTTATTTGAATATATTAAAATAACAAAATATCATGTCTATATTTCACTATTTAATGAGACTCCATGTATTTCTAAAGCTTCACAAAGCATTACACTGATAATATATGTGTGACCAGGATAAACTGTTCCCTGAACTTAAAAGGTAAAAGACAAGATCTTTGCTGTCCTATATTTAAAAAAAAAACAAAAGCATTATATATATATATAAATAAAGACAAAAACATATCACACAGAAGGAAATTTCCATAATCCAAAGGGAAGCCATCTCCTTTTAAGCAAAGTTTCCCATTACAGTATTTCACGAGTTACTTGAAAATCATATACTTATTTGCCATAAGTTTGGTCAAACTTGCCATAAGCAGACACTGAAATAGACAATTTCCTTCTTCAATGTAGAAATGCCTAATTTAGAAACTCATTCCCTTGAAATTGCACAGTGAAAGGTATCATTTAGCTAAAATATAAAAGCTTGCTGCTTTTAAAGAAAATATTTAAATTCATACTGAGAGAAAAAAAAATTCAACCTGTTAGAAATCAATTTTATAGCCAGGATACTAGGCATAACACAATTCAAAATCTTTGAAACAGTCCGAGAGCTCGTTACTGTTTTATCATATATTGCCCATCCCTTAGAGTAAAGATTCTATTATTTTTAAAAAGTCAATTTAAAAGTCAATAAATTTTATTTTGATCATAAGAATGATATTTAAGAACTTTTTTCCAAAATGTAAATGAAACCTTATCTCATTGTAGTCAAAAAATGAAAAATGCTCTTTGCAAAGACTACATTCATAAAAATTTTAAATATTTGTCTCTCAATCAATTGTAATGTGCTTTTTACTGTGTAATTTCTATTCTTTGTCATTCATATATCACTCATTTCCTCATAACTCATTACTCTGTAATTTTTGTTAATAGGAGCATTTAATAGGTAATGGAGGGAAAGCACAATAAAAAATTTAAAGGAACTCTGAAGTGAGATCTATGTATCCCTGTAGTAAAAGAGAGTTTGGAAATAATCTGAATGCCATCCAAGAAAGGCAAAAATATCTATGAAAGAAAGAATACATATAGTAAACCTCTTCCTTTTTGCTTTGGTTTAGGCTTCTTGGCTAAAATCATCTGTAATCTTCTTTCTTCATTGACTGTAGGTTTTATACCAGATAGTGACCATAACATATCCGACATGGAAACAACTGGCTCCACAAGTTTATCCCCGGGACATCCATCCATGTCATTTCAATGGCACCAGGATCACCCAGAAAACGGGGGGTTGGCAGATCATCTATGATGTTGTGAGGATCAGCTCGTGAAGGTTCACAAACCTAAATTTTAAAAATGAGTAGTTGACTGTACTTTTCTAACAGGCTGCATAAGTGCATCACGTACAGTGATACTTACATCTGCCCCTGAATAACCATCCATTTTCTTCCCAAGTGCTTGAAAGTCTGTTTCCGTTAGACTGTTTTGAGTGGTCCCTAAGCGCAATTTAAACATTGCTGCTAGGGTGTGGGCCTCAGGCAAAGGAATATACATTTGTTTCTCAAATCTTGGCCTAATGGCAGAATCCAGAATCCAGAGTACATTTGTAGCTCCCAAAACCAAAATTCCCTCATTGTCCACATCAACACCTTGCATTTGAACTAGGAACTCGGTCTTAATTCTATGAGCAGCTTCACATTCATTTTCAGTTCTTGAACCACAGAGAAAATCAATTTCATCACTGAAGATAATGGAAGGTTTGTTCTCTCTGGCAAGTTGGAATAAATTCTTAACCAGCTTTTCACTTTGACTTAGCCACTTGGAAACAAGGTCTGAGGAAAATATTGGGGGGGAAATGCTGAATTGTTTTCTTCTGTTGCTACAGATTTGTCTAAATAGAATTTTCCTGTTCCAGGTGGCCCAAATAATAGAATGCCCCTCCAAGGTGTTCTCCTGCCCATAAAAAGATGAAGGAATTTAATAGGCAATATCACAGCCTCCTTAAGAGCTTCTTTGGCTCCCTCCAGACAAGCCACATCGCTGCATTTCACATTTGGTTGCTCTCTATGATAATGGCACCTTGAAGTTGATTCTGTAGTTTCTTTTTCTTCAGGCACACCAAGTTCTCCTTCCCTACCACTTCCCTATTCCCTTCTCATCAGCTGGACTCAGTTGTCCCTCTTTCACTGGCTTCTGTGGCCTTTTTTCTTTCTTTTTCAGGTGCTCCTTTAGTTTTTCTGTTCTATCAAGATATTATGGACACTTTGCCCTGATACTTTGCTTGGCTTTATCACCCCATGCTTCATATTTAACTACATGGGGAAAATACTGTGCAGCATGTTACAGAGTTGAAGGGCTTCCTCATGGGTCCCAGCTTTTTCTTCTTGTGCTGCTTTGTTAGCAAGGTCTATTGCTATCTGGAGTTTGGACGAAGTGGATGCTGTGGTGGATATCCGAGATGATTCCCTGGGGAGGAACGAGGGAATGTGGGGAAGCTGGTGGCTCTCAGACCCTGAGCTGCTCCTTCCCTTCTGGAACTTGGGAAACCACATGGAGCTCCATGAGCTGCCAGACCCTCCTCCCAGTCTATGGGTTTTGACAAATGAATATACTCAAGTAACCACCACCAAAATCAAATAATAGAAAATTTCCATCACCCCAAGAAGTTCTCTTATGCTCTTTCACAGTCAATCCCAAACCACACACCCAAAAAGCACTAATCTGCTTTCTGTCACTATATATTTAACTTTTTTAGAGCAGGGTTCAGCAAACTGCAGCCCACAGGCCAAATGTGACCCACTACAGGTCAAACCCAGCCATACCCATTCATTATATATAGTCTAAGTCTCCATTTGTGCTTTCTTAGCAGAGTTGAGTAGTTGTAACAGAGAGTATATGGCTCATAAAGCTGAAAATATTTACTATTTGGTCCTTTACAGAAAAAGTTTGCTGACTCGTTTTAGAGTTTTATAAAGATGAAATCATACAATATATACTCTTTTGTGTCTGGCTTCTTTCATACAGCATAATAGTTTGAGATTCTTATCTAGAAGTGGAAATGTGGGTCACATGGTAAGTGTAAGCGTAACTTTATAAGAATCTGCCAAACTGTTTGCCAAAGTGACTGTACCATTTTGCATTCCCACCAGCAATTTATGAAAATTCCAGTTGCTTCACATCCTTGCCAAAATTAGTTTTTCTAAGTCTTTTTAATTTTGTTTTTTTTTCTGATGGGTATGTAGTGGTATCTAATTATGGTTTTAATTTGTATTTCCCTATTGACAAATGATGTTGAGCATATGTTCATTGCATATTGGCAATTCCTTTATCATCTTGTGTGAAGTGTCTTAAAATCTTTTGCCCATATTTAATTGGATTACTTATCTTATTATTTAATTATGAGTTCTTTATGTTTTTTCAACACATTTTGGCCAGATATGTGATTTACAATTTATTTTTCAATCTGTGGCTTGAATTTTCGTTCTTCTTAATGTCCTTTAAAGAGCAGTAATTTTAAATTTGGATAATGTCCAAATTATCGATTTTGTCTTTTATGGTCTGTGATTTCTGTGTTTTATATTAGAACAGAGTTAAAATACTGAAAATACTGAATAAGAATATTGATGTTTTGGTCAAACATTTCTATTCCTCGCATGATTGTGTTTGCTCTCTAGATCCCTCAGCTACTCTCTAAAAGTGGTGATGATACATTTCAAGTATGTACCAAGGGAGTACAACTAAAGTTAGAACTAATGCAGCAGAATGTAAGGAAAAAGGGAAATCTCAAAGCTAATAAAAAGTCACAGATAAATTAGATATGCGTGAGATTTGGAGTATGACCCACCCTGAGGAAAAAGTCCCCTCCATCTCTGGAACTGTGAAACTAGAAAATAAGTTATCTGTTCTCAAAATATAATGGTGGCACAGGTATATTATAACAGAGACATTCTCAGTCCAAAAGGGAAGAAATGGAAAAAGAAAGGGGTCACCAGTGCCATGCAATTTCTAATTTCAGCAGGGCAAATTTTATTAGATTTCAAGGCCTGGAAATAAATCTCTGCGGTTCACGCCTCCACTTTCTGGGCCTGCAGCTTTCCCCTCTGCACCAGTGATCAGGGCATCTGGCTCTGTGTGTGTAGCTCTGCCTTCTGGGGCTAAGACTCCACCCTCAGAGTGAGCCTTCCTTCTTCTTTAAGGGTAACACATGTTTGCTGCTGAGTAGTTTTATCAGCCTTTTTTCTGTCTGTAGAAATTTGGGAGCCTAACAGCCTTCGTTCATTTGGTCCTCTCTCCAGCCCTTTCAGTCCAAATTGGCAGTGTTTCTGACAATAAAATCTCCTCAAAAACCTTGTGAGTCTCCAATATACATCATCGTTATTCATACCATTAGACAAGAGGATACTCCACAGATCTTTCCTGGATAATCCCACCTCACTGCCTTGTTTCTGTGGAAGTAGTTACGTGGATCCATGAGTCACATGGCTTGATCTCTTCAACTAACCCTCTGTGTGAGGAAATACTCTGACCTTTTGATTTTTTCAAGATATCAGCCAATGGTTGTCCAGGCAAGCCCTTGGCTTTCTCTTCAGAGCATGATTTCTTAAAAGGGAATCTCCTAATTTTAGCTTTTGCAAGGTGGAAAGTCTGAGGATTTCCCAAATCGTTAAGTCATGGTTTCTTTTTTGTTTAACAGTTCTTCCCTCAATTTATCTCTTTCCTCTCACATTTTACTATAAGCAGCAAGGAGAAACCAGACTACGCTTTCAACACTTTGAAGTCTTGTTAGCTATCCAAGTTTATTGCTTACAGGTTCTGCTTTCCACACGACTGCAGGAACCAGCAAAGATTTCTGCACTCTATAACAAGGATCATCTTTCCTCTAGTTTCCAATAACATGTTCCTCATTTCCTTCTGAGCCTTTACCAGGAACGTCCATATTTCTCCCGACATTCTGTTCGGGATTATATGTGTATTCTCAAAATTGATGGAACCTTTCTCTACCATGCTCCTCACTTCCTCCTGAGCCCTCATTGGCCATCTTTAACATCCATATTTCTACGACTAGTTTATTCCAGGCAATCTAGGCTTTTATTTTCATGCTTCTCAAAATTTTTCCAATCTCTATCCATTATCCAATTTCAAAGCAGCTTCCACATATTTAGGTATTTGTTACAGGGACCTATTTCCAGGTACCAAAATCTTTATGAGATCTTGTTTTCTTTTCTTGTCTTATTTGAATTGGGATACGTTTGAAGGTATTCTTTATTCATTCCTGACCTCAATAGATATACTTCTGAAGTTTCACCATTGAGAAATATTTTTGTGTTGTATTGTTGTCTTATATCCTTTATCAATATAAGGACGTTTCCTTCTATTCCTTGTTTCCTAAGTTTTTTTACCATGAATAGGTGTTGAAGTTTATCATGTTTTTCTCTATTGAGATATTCATATTTTTCTATTTCAATCATATTGTGATGTGTTACAGTAATACTTTTCTAATATGGAATCATTCTTGTATTTTGGGAATAGGTCCTACTTGTTCATGTTTTATACATACTCTTTAAATTAGATGGATTTGATTTGCTAATGTTTTATTTTATAATTTTTGCATCGATGTTCATAAATGATATTGAGTCTATACTTTTCTATACTTATACTGTTCAGATTGAGCATTAAGCTTATAAAATGAGTTGGGTAGTATCTTATTTTCTCAGATTCTGTGACAAATACCACACAATGGATTGGCTTAACAATGAGAATATATTGTCTCAACATTTTGGAGTTGATAGCATTCTAGGTGGCTGGAAACCCTTGGGTTCTTTGGTTTTCCCATAACATGGTGATGTCCTCTCTTTTCTCTTCTAGATTATGTTGACTTCCAGCTTCTGGCTCCTCCCTTTGGTTTTCTCTCATTCTTTCTGAATTTCTTCTGCTTATAAAGGACTCCAATAAACTGGATTAGGAACCAACCTCATTCAGCTGGGCCGATCCTTAACTAAAGGTAACATCTTCAAGAGATCCTATTAAAATGAGTTCACATCCACAGGAATTGGAGCAACACAAAGAACATATTTTTGTTTTTGTTTTTTTTTCTGGGGTATGTAATTCAAGCTACCACAGGTAGCTCTGCCCCTTTTACATTATGCATTCCTTGAAAGTTTGGGAAAATTTGTCTGAAAAACCATCTGAGCCTAGATATCAGGAGAAGTAGCTGTGCCTTTGTTTCCCCAGATGTAAAAAAAGGCGGGTAATAATGGTATCCACCTCATAGAGTTGCTGTAGATGTCCTTTCAAAGTACTTTGAAAATTGTCTGGTGCATCATAAGAGCTATAGAAATGATGTATTTCATTGAAATTCTGAAATTTAACAGTATAACTCTTTTAAAAATCTTAAGTATATCAGTATTTCTGTCTACTTTTATTCCGTTACATATGACTTCCTTCTCTCAATTAATCATTAATTTCACCAGAAGTCTTTCTACTTTATCAATCTAGATTTTCATTTTGCTGATGTTATCTACTTTAAATTTTCTAATATTAGGAAATTCTGCCCTTAAGTGTTTTTCTGTCTTCTATTTCCTTTGAGTTTACTTGGCTGATTTTTTTCCTGGAAAAAGATAATCAATGTAAAAAACAAATAACTTGCATTCCTTAATAGGTCTTTTTATGAAAGGTCTCATTCTATGCATGTCAGAAAATGTCTTCTTTTTTACTCACTCTTGAATTATCATTTAGCTTGTATAAAATTCTTGGTTGACAGTTCTTTTTCCTCAGCACTTTGAATATAATATTACATTGTCTTATGACATCCACTGTTGCTGATAAGTCTGCTATCAGTCTAATCCATGTTCTTCTATGGATGACCTATTTTATTCCTGTGTATCTTATCAGATGTTTTTCCTTTATCTTTAGCGTTTTTCCATTTTGCTATGATATTTCTAGGTATGGTGTTATTTTTATTTATGTGCTGCACTTTTGAGCTAGAAAATCCATTATTTTTTCAATTCTGGAAGTGGACAGCAATTAACCTTTAAATATTTATTTTCTGCTATTGCACCAGTCTATTATAACAGAATTCCCTTTAGAAGTTTTTTAGAGCATCTCCATCTCTCCTCCATGCCTCTTAACAACAAATGGAGGTGGCACATTCAGGATCATGCTCGCCAGGCCCACAGGCCCATAGGGAATGACACACTTGCATGAGTGGATGGCAGAGGTCCCCCTCAACAATGATTCTGTTGCAACACCAGATGAGGGTCCTCCCCTTCTGTATTGTAATCTTTGGGGCCCTGAGTCAAGGATGCCTCACCAGATGCTCAGCACTAGTTCTCTGACAGATTGGCCAAGATGAAGCCATCTGGTGTCACTGGGCAGTAGCTACTGCTTCCCATGCCTTGAGCAGACTATATATACCATCTATGGCACTGGAAAAAGTGCCAGTGAGCCAAACTACAAGCAATTTTCTTAGCCCTGGAACACTTAGGCCTAAGTACCCTGTGTACCTGTTAACTGACTCATGGGCCATCACACTCATACTGGAGGTTAGTGGGCAATGTCTACCCCTGTTTGAGCCCCTTGGAAATGGTCATGGAAAACTTCCAAGAGTCCCAACAACTCTCATTTATCTGAAAGGGGTGGAAGTAGGCTGGAAGATACGGGTAAGGCACTCAGGTCAATGGCAAAGAGGTGAGGTTATAGCTCAAGGCAAGGGACTGCCAGACTGGGTCACCATAGAGGGAAAAGATGTTACTGCACATAGGCCAAGAAAATGTTTCTCCCATGGAAGGTGGTTGCATGACCACCCTACCAGTACTGGTTGCTGCATTCTGCTCATGTTACTGCAGATTTGGCCCAACAACAACCTAGAAGGAAAAAACCTTTGACCAGCTCACCTGGGCCATCACCATGGCAGGGAACATGACCAACTGCTGGATCTGCCATCTGACCCCTCGCTCCCACTCCCCTTTTTGCCAAGTCCAGAATTGCCACCCAAGGAGCTGACTTCTCCTGCCTCACATTTTGTGCTAATGTCAGGAAGTCCTTCATTTATGCCTTGTGACAAAGATAATGGCATAGCTGTTAGCTGTGCACCTTATTACCCACATTCCTGGACAACCTGTTCAGATGCAACAATTCCTGGTATAATGAAACTGGCAAATGACTTCGTTATCTTTCCACTAGCATCCCTAAGATGACCAGTGACTCACTAGGGATGGGCTGCATCCCTCCAGTGTTTATCTTTGTGGAGGAAACAAAACCCCTCCAGTTGGTCCACTCCTTGCATAGGTTGTTGGACAGATAGGACAATGTACCCTTGTAGTTAAGTTATTGTTGATATTCTGCTGTTGGGCACTGCCTGGGTAAGTGTTCTGATTACCCAGGGCCCAGGACATGATGGAGATTTCCATCTTCAGGAGGATCTTGGAGTTCTCAGTAATCCTTTCTGTTTCCACCAAAGCCCAGTAGTATGCCAGAAGTTCCCTATTGAAGGGGGAGTAGTTCTGGGCTATGTCTGGAAACTTCTAGGCCCAAAACCCCAGGGACCTGCAAATTCCTGTTGCTCCCTCCTTCTGCCAGACATTCCAGTTAGCAGGGGTCCACGCAACAGAAATCTATAGTTTGAATGGAGATCCAGGCTCTAGAGGTCCCAGAGGCAGGGCAGTTGACACAGGGCCTGTGTCTCTTCCATTCCCCAGTGGAAAGTACCTGCTTTTCCTATCACCCAGTGATGGGTTGCCAGGAAGATTCTGAGATGAGGAATATGCTGCTGCAGTATACAAATAGCCCAATCAACTTTTGGGCCTCCTTTTTGGAGGTAGGTGACTTTAGGGACAGTAATTTGTCTTGTATCAGGCTAGGGATACAGTGCTTGGCTCCAGTCCATGTGCTGCCTATGAAAGTGACCTGCTGGGTTAGGCTTTGTATCTTGGAATTTATGCTTCACCCAGACTGTCAAAGTCCAGTTAGTAATACATGCAATCCCTGCATGGTTTGCACCTCTCTCTATCTCACCAACATGATGTCATTAATATAATGGAAAACTTGGAATCCTTTGGGCATGGGCAGTGTTTTAGTTTGCTAAATGCTGCCAATGCAATATACCAGAAATGAGGTGGCCTTTACAATGGGATTTATTAGGTTAAAGGCTTACAATTCTGAGGCTGGGAAAAATGTCCAAATCAAGGAATTAGGTAAAGTTCTCTCTCCAAAGGTCGGCTGCTGGCAATCCTGGACTCCTGCCAAGTGGCAAGACACAATGGTGGTTCCTCTGTTCTCTGCCTTCTCTTCCAGGCTCACTTTCTCCCTGAGCTCAGCTGTGGGCTCTCAGGCACATGGAAATGTCCGCTTGTCTCTCCTCTCTCCTCAGAGGCTCATTGCTTCAGCTTCCGGCTGCTCCATCTGTAGCTTTTCTCTCTCCCGCTTTGTTAATTTCAACTTCTCTCTGTCTCTGTTGCTTTTTTCTGTCTGTGGCTTTTTATCCCCTCATTTATAAAGGACTCCAGTAAGAGGACTAAGACCCACTCTGGGTCTTCCCCAGGGTCTTGTGCTTCTATTTCATTGTCCAGCACCATGTCACATGGCCTTCCATAGTGACAAGGGAGGCTATGACGGGGCATGTCATTGGATTTCTTAAGGTAATTTGAAATATTGATTTGTAGGTGCATTTTGAGTGGGGTGTGTTTTCTTTCTCTCTCTCTTCTATATGTTCCTGCCTCCCTATCAGTGACCTCAGTCTGTTCCCTAGCTCGCAATTTCAAGAAGCACATCTTACAGAGATGGTGCACAGCTTCTCTGATGTGGTATTATTGAGGTCTTTGCCAGGCTAGTGACCAAGCTCAGGCAGTTCATTTCATTTCTGGTAGTAAAGCTGTATGTATTTCCTCCTTCCTCCCTTGGACCTCAGCATCCTATAAGCTCAAGTACAAGGCAGCAGTTGCCAGCAGTCTTTTCAGGCCACTCTTATTAATGGAAGATTTGCTTTCTCTGTTAGTCCACCGAAGACAAACTTCTGACTACTGTTAGCTGTTTCTAGATCTAGAGTCCAGGATGCCCATTTATTACTTAGTGTTTGTTTCATTTCAAGTTTATTGAAATGTTTTCATTGTTTTTTGAGTTCAGCTGTCTTTTTGGTTTTCTCTTATTTTTCAACTAGCATGTCTGTGTTTGAAACAGAGCAGTGGGTCAATGCATAAATTAAGCCATATATGACATTAATTCAGTTCCTGATCATACAAACTTTGTTTTGCTTATGTAATTAATCTTCATAACAAATTTATGAGATTCTTAAAGGAAGACAGATTACTTATATATTCCCCAAGAAAATTGTTGGATGCTCCATGCTGACTATAAAGACCTTATAAAGGTGCATGGAGGAGCCAATCAATAGAGTTCTGCCTAAGAGAATATTGGGCACAGGAAATTTTCCGTAGATATTGAATGAGAAATTGGAAGAGACAGTTTATGGGGCCAAAGATTCATGGTAACTCTCAGCAAATCTCAGCAAGCCAATGAAATACTAAAAGGCCTTTAGAGATTTTCCAAGGTATCCCAATAGTCACCTGACCTTCTGATTTAGGGAAAAAAACTGTGGCGTCACACAGACCTGAGTTTAAAATCTAGTTCTGCTATTATTAGCCAGTATAACCTTGGGCAAGGTTCTTAAATTCTCTAATCCTCTGATTCCTGATCTGAAAAAGCAGATGTAATCATAGTACTGACCTGTTAGAATTGTGGCAGAAATAAACGAGGTAACACATATAACGGCCTTAGCACCGAGTCTGGCCACTTACAGAGATTACCTGCTATTATCATCTATTAATTTTATGGCCATCTATGAAGAGGCAAATTTTCCTCTTTTTCTTATTAATTGTTTTACAAGAGAGAGCCGTAATAACCTAGATAAACATGATTATCCTAAGGTAACCAACAAGCCAACCTTTAACTGTTAGTTTGTAATATCAGGCCAGAGTACCTGCCTTCTTTGCACCTTTGGCTATTGATTTTGTTACAGTATTTTCTGAGAACTGCTGTCCAGCTAAGGTCAAAATCTAAAAGTATTGCACAACTAAGAAGCCGTATTTACTCATGCTCATCAAATTAGGCAGGGCAGTTTTAATTCCTTTGAGTCTGTTATTAGAGAATCTTTTTCCCTGTCCCAATTTTTGTTTGTGTGTGTGCCAATTCTCTGGTTTCTACCACTTCCTATTCTGCATCATCCCCTGAAAACAACCGTCTGCCTAATCCAGCAAAACAAATCTTCTCTTAGTGCAAAGTGTTAATTGCACGGAGGCTGAAGATTAATGTATTGCTTCTACATTGGGCTTCCCCTTCAAAGTGTTCAAAGCCCTTACTGATCACTTCACACACACTTCACACACTGACAGAAAGATATACAGTGGGCTGTAAGACTTTATTCAACCATGAAATCACACTGTCATTTTAAGCAACTTAAAGGAGCATTAGCATGTAATTTACTTCTTAGATAAGACAGTAACAATTTACTCAGACATAGAAAAAAATACATTTTTTTTCCCTCCCCATCACACTAGTTGTCATCAAAGAATCACTGTAATTATGGAATAATTGGGAAGTTATTTCTGTCATGTGTGGAGACTGAGTAGGAAATGCAGAATGAATTTTTTGGGGAGGAAGGAGCTTTTCGATTTTTTACAGATAAAAGATATGAAGTGGTTTTGAATTGATTTTCAGAATTTAAAAAAATCTAGGTGGATGCACAATGAAGGAATAAAATCATTTCAACATTTTGGCTGGTTCCTATACGTCCGACTTGGTTTGATCCTTTTGATTATTTTAACCAGTTAAATCAGATCAGAAGACCTCATCTTTTCTGTTCCACTCTCACTCACTTCTACCCTCATCAAACTAGGTGGTGATTGTCCACATATAGACTAGGCTTTTTAAAATTGTGCTATAGGCTGCTGTAGTTCCCTATTCAGTGGGTTTTTCACTGGAAGTTTACCTTTCAGTCTGAATTTACACATTCAAATAGATTTTATTGTAATTTATTTTTTGAGATTGAATGTTGCTGCTGTTTGTTTTGTTTATTGGTCTATGAGTAAACCTCACATTCTAATGTCCATCAAATCACCCAGGACACTCGTTAAAAAGGCATGTTCCTGTTCCCTGCCCCAGAAGTTCTAATTCAGTGAACTCTGAAGAGCCTAGGAATAGGCATTTTAAACATGCACCCCTGAGTGGCTCTGATGTCCATAGTCACACGCAACACTTTCAGAAACACTGCTCTTCAGGATGTCCAGATCATGAAATTAGAGCACAGAGATCACTTCTTGGCCTTTTAGCTAAGAGCAAGTGTAGATCATCGGTTTTTCCTTTTTTTTTTTTCTTGTATGATACACAAACAACTAAAAACTGAAGAGAGTGCTTGTGAATTTGACTTTATTTTCCCCCTGTTTTGAGGCTTCCTTCTGAGAAAAAGTATGCAAGGAATTTATGCTTCATCTGGGCCCACATCACTAATGAACAACCCCCACCACACATCCTCCTCCAGTATGAGGCCTTCTTTGCTGACTAATGGGAGACTCACTGCTTTCCTTACCCAACTTTCAGCAAGCTCAGCCACTGCAACCAGTCCAGTGTGATAAGGCTCCATTTCACGCACACTTCACACACTCTCAGCAGGTTTGTGACCACACCCTTCCTGGTCTCCTTTTCTTTGTTCTTTAGCAAACTTCTTCTGTAAGGAACTAGACAACAACTCTTTTAGGCTTGGCGGGCAGTTATACTCTGCTCTGCTGCAGCAGGACGGCAGCCGCAGGTGGTATGTAAAGAGTGAGTGTGGCTGTGTTCCCATAAAACTTTATTTATGGATACCAGAATTTGAATTTCATATCATATTCATGTGTCCCAAAATATTATCCTTTTTTAAAAAGTTATGTTTTACCCGTTTAATAGTAAAGCCCATTCTTAGCTATGGAGTCATACAAAATCAGGCAATGGGCTGGATTTGACCCACAGGCAGTAGTCTCAACCCCTGTTCTGCAGGGTAAGTGATTCCTCCTCAAGTTCAAGGCCAGCCTCCCACTCTATCGTGTGATTCTCCCTTCTTGCTCCTTCTGAGGTCTTGCTAAATCTGCGAGGCCCTTTCTGTCCCATTCTTTCCTGTCCTCTTCACTAACAGCTTCTCCTTAGCATGGAAGCTTGCTCAAACATGTCTCGTTCTAAACTAAACTTCCTTTGGCCCTACATCATCCTGCTGTTTCCACCCTCTGTCTCTCCTTCTCATCTAACTCGGGAAGAACAGTCTTGAGACCCAGGAGTTGCAAACTGGAAAACTACAGGCTAAGCCTGGCCCTCAGATATGTTGTTTGACCAGCATAGTTTTGTACCACATTGTTTATAAAATAAGATTGGAATTCAATGACATCATTTAGAAGTTGGGAGATTTCATTAAGGAGTCCAGATTTCTACTTGTGATGGTTAGCTTCATGAACTTGGCAAGATTATAGTACCCAGATGTTCAAATGTTAATCTAGGTGTGCTGTGAAGGGCTTTTGTAGATGTGGGAGATTGTTCTCAATAATGTGTGTAGAACTCATCCAATCAGCTGAGACCATGAGAGCAAAACTGAGGTTTCCCTTTGAAAGACCAATTCTGCCTCAAGACTGCAGCATCAGCTCATGTCCAAGAGTTTCCAGCCAGCTAGCCTGCTCTACAGATTTCAGGCTTGCCACAGTGTGCCACAATCACAGTAATCAATTTCTTGAAATAATTCTCTTTATATATATATATGTACACACATACATACTCTCTCACTGGTTCTGTTTCTCTGGAGAACCCTGACTGATAAAGTACTTTTCTTGAAATTGGAAGATTGGGAGGCCCATCTTTCACCAAGATCTTTCCTGCCTCAGGCTCTTTGCACTTGCTATTTTCCCTTTCCCTTTGTGAAGGTTAGTGTTAGGTCAACTTGGTAAGGCTATAGTACCTAATTATGCAAACACTACTAGGTGTTGCTGTGATGATATTTTGTAGATGTGATTAATACTCACAATGTGTTAAGGAGATTGTTTTAGAATCAGTTGAAAGGCCTTAAGAACAAAGGTATTCCTAAGGAAGAAGGAAGTCCACCTGTGGACTACAGTATCAGCTTATGCCTAAGAGTTTTCAGCCTGCCTTTACTGACAGCCTGGCCTACAGATTCGGGTTTGTCAATCCAGTTCCCACAATCAATCACGTAAACCAATTCCTTACGATAAATCATATATAAGTATAAATACAAATACAAATATAAATATAAAGTATAAATATAACTATCTCCTACTGGTTTGGTCTCTCTCTCTCTCTGGAGAAAGCCTGACTGATATAGCCTGGAATATGCTTTCTGAAAATATTCCCATGGTTGACTTCTCATTCAGGGATTTGTTCAAATGTCATCTCTTCAGAAAAGTCTTTCCCAAACAATCAAAATATTTATTCAGTTCATTAACTACCCTTGGCTCCATTTCCCTGTTTAATTTTCATTTTTAAAGAATTTTGAAATGATCTTTTATATTACTTTTATGGGGGGGGTTTCTGTATCCCCTCACATAACTACTGTAAACCTCAATGTCTATTGCAGTACTTGACACATGTGGGTCTGGATACATCTTATTGGATGACCACAGAAGTTCACATGTTTACCATGCTGTATTAGTCAGGGTTTCCTAGGGAAACAGAATCAACTGAAGATATCTGTCAATAATAAGAGATTTTATATGAGTCTCTCACGTGACCGTGGGGATGCACAAGTCCAGGTTCCACAGGCAGGCTGTAAACCAGGGACTCTGAAAAAAGTCCAGTGAAAGATCCTTGATGAGTTTCCAGGAGATGTTGGCTGTCCAAAGACGAGTTGGGAAATTCTCTCTGAATACTGAAATCACTTCCCCTTATAAGGCATTCAACTTATTGGACAAAGCATCATTCATTTCTGACGGCAATCTCCCTGGTTGATTGTAGATGTAACCAGCTATCTATGCAGTAAACTGACTGGTGACTAAAGTCTATAAATGTCCTTGTATTACAATTAGCCCAGTGCACCTGGTTGTTCATTTTGCTTGGAAGAAGAAATGGCCAGAGGTGCATTTGTACACTGATTCATGTTGTTGCCAATGGTTTGGCTGGATGCTCAGGGACTTGGAAGGAACATGATTGGAAAATTGGTTACAAGGAGATCTGGGGAAGAAGAATGTGGATAGATCCTTCTGAGTGGGCAAAAAACATGAACATATTTGTGTCCCATGTGAATGCTCACCAGAGGGATACTTCAGCAGAGGAAGATTTTAATAATCAAGTGGATAAGATGACCTACTCTGTTGCTAGTGTTCAGCCTCTTTTCCCAGGCACTCCTGTCATTGCCCAATGGACTCATGAACAAAGTGCCATGGAGGTAGTGATGGAGTTTATGCATGGTCTCAGCAACATGGGCTTCCCCTCACCAAGGCTGACTTGGCTACAGCCACTTCTGAATGCTCAATCTGCCCGCAGCAGCAACCCACACTCAGTTTCTAATATGGCACCATTCCTCAAGGAATGAGTTGACACATTAGCCTAACCATCACACATGCTTACCTGATCCCTGTGGGTATTTGAATCTTTTACTCACTGTCTCTACCTTCTTTCTGCTCATTCATTCCAAGACTCACTATACTTTTGTTTCTAGCCCCATAATCCTACTGCAACGGGTCTTGCTAAGGTCTTCAATGACCACCAATTTGTGTCATCTCTCAGCCTTTTTCTTGCTGGGATTTTCTGTTGCATTTAACCCTCTCTTGGTTCTTCTTATCTTTACCTCCTCCTTGGGATTTTCCTCATATTCTGAGTCTCTCTACACAGTCTCACTGAGTAATCTGTCTATTTGCATAGTTTCAAGCACCACTTCTTTGAAGGTAACTCACAAATTTATTTCTTTAGTCCAAAGGTCTTGACTTTCAATATGAAATATCCAGACTCCTGCTAGAGATCTCCATTTCAGCGTCCTACAACACCTTAATCTAAACTGAATTTATCTATCTTCAATTGAATTCCCTGGTTGACAGATTCTTAGATGAAGATTTGCATGCAGGAAGTTTACTGGGAAGTGCTCTTGGCAACAGCTCCCATGTGAGAGAGACGGAAGCAGGATTAGGCAGAAGAATAATTTGAACTAAAATAAATTTGCAACAAAGGCTCTAGCTGATCCCATGGAGGGCTCTGGATCTGGGATAAACCTTTAGAGTTTCCTAAATTAAGGGAAGAGAGATTGGCCTTTGTATCTTTGCATTGACCGGTTATTGGAAGCAGGCTGTCTCTAGGGAAGAATAGAGAGAGCTGAGGCAGCTCCCTTCAGCTGAGGGCTACTAAGAGACTAATCTCTTAGCAGCAGATAACACTCTTGGCAACTAAAGGAATGAGTGACTCCATGCTGAAGGGGGTTCTGGGTAGCTTTCTATGTAGTCCACCTGTTGAGGCACTACATAGCCTCTCAATTCTTTTATGAAGTTCTCCCCACTTCATATAAGAATTCTGCATTCTGGTTGACTTCTTTTCCTGGAGAAATCTCCAAGAGGAATGTTAGTGGCGTGAAATTATTAACATCATGACTGCAGATTGTCTTGGTGCTTCAGTTGATACAAATCATCTCCTTCCTTTACTATCCATTCTGGATTCCCCTCACTTAGTACTTTTGTTGGTCTAGGTGGCTTACCTGGGCAGATAATTCAGACCATCTTCTCTGAGGGATCTGATCCTCTGGTCACCATGTTCTTCTCAGGCTTTGGCTGCTTCCCTATCCATTTAATGACAAAATTGGATAGGAGAGTACTAAGAGATGCCCTAGTGTATCAACTGGGTGCCAAATTATTCTTCCCTGCCCCATTGTATAACTGCAGCTCTACCTCCTCTTTATGACCAGGATCAATTATCCCTGACCGTATGTTGACTCTACCTGGACTGCAGTTGTCTTGTCGAAAGGAGCCTAATGTGACTGCCAGGCAGCCATTAATTTACATTTTAATGGGATTCATGCTTTATCCCCTTGTTTTAGTTTGCTAAGGCTACTGATACAAAATACCAGAAATTTTATAAAGGGTATTTAATAGGATAAAAGCTTACAGTTCTGAAGCTATGAGAATGTCCAAATTAAGGCATCATCAGAGATGCTTTCTTACCAAAGGTTGGCTGCTGGCAGATCCTGGACTCCTGCCACCTGGTGAGGCAAAATGGTGGCTCTCCATCTGGGTCTCTGTCTTCACCTCTGAGCCACTTTCTCCCCAAGCTCAGCTGTGGGTGATCAAGCAATGGCAGGGATCCTCAGGTCAGCTTTGAGCTGCTCCATGGGTCTAGCCTTTCAGAAGCCTCTTTCCATGCTTCTGTGCTCTACCGATTTCAGCCTCCAGCTTCTCTCTCAGCTGTAACTGATTCTGGAGTCCTCTTTCACCTGGCAGGGTAAAAATGGCAGCTGCCCTTCTCTGTGTGTGTTTCTGCTTTCAGTTCTCCACTTATATAAGCCTCCAGCAAGAGGACAGAGACCCAACCTGGGTCACACTTCACTGACAAATCCAATCAAAGCCCCTAAAATGATCTAATCAAGTGGTCTAATCAGAAGGTCCCTTATCTGAATCTAATGCAATCAAAGGGTCCCACACTCACAGGAATGGAATAGTTCGAAGAACATGATCTTTTCTGGTATTCACAAAACTTCAAACTGTCACATCCCTGGTGGGAGCTTTCCTCCTCTAAGAACAAACACTTCTAGACCTGTAGAACTTTAAATTGGAAGGTTGGAAAGCACAAATTCTTGACACAGGTCACTGGGAATAATGGTAAGCATTATTCTACCTCTTGGCTCCTACACCCATGTATTCTACCTAATGGAAACACAGCACTATATAATTGATTTTTATTTAGGGTGGATACTGTGTACTGGAGGATAGTGATCCATCCTCACGTGGTCTGCTCCACGCTGGTACCTTTTCTGTACCTTCAAAAGGTTTTCCATCGCTTTATCTGGCTGACAGTTTCTGAGTGGTGGAGTAGGTGACAGAACCAGTGGATCCTGTAGTCATGTGCCCACTGCCATACCTCCTCTACTCTAAAATGGATCTTTTGGTCTAATATGATATTATGAAGATCCAGTTTGGTTGATAAAACACTCTTTAAGTCCTCTGATAGTTATGTTTTATGGGTAGTAAAGGTAAACCCATAACTTGAATATGTGTCAATTCTGGTCAAAATGAATTTCTGCCCCTTCCATGGTGAATGGAGTCCAGTGACTTGCCACTAAATGGCTTGCTGTTTTCCTTAGGGGATGGAGTCATAGTAGGGTTTTTATGTTGCTTCTCTTTTGTTGGCATGGTAGTTAGATCAGTCTGGAGGAGTGGTAGCCCACATTGTTGGCCTATGAATAGCTACTATACATGTTACCATGGATACTCTGTTCATCTGTTTATTGTGCCACCACTAGAGTAGTCAATGACTTATGTCAATTGGATGAATCATTCTGCTACTTGATTGTTTAGTGTCTTCTATTGTGCATTCTCTGGTGGATATTAACCTATGATACAAAATTGTTCCCTATGTGTTCACTCTCATAGGTCAATCCATATACCTCTTCTCCAGACCTTCTTGTCCTTGACTTCCAGGTTTTCTCTTTCCAGATATTGGGCCAACCAGATAAATCATTTAACACTGCCCATGAATCCATACATAACCTATTCTTAGGCCACTTCTATTTCCACACAAGGTGGATGATCAAAAGGACTACCTGAAGTTCTTCCCATTGGGAGAAATTTCCTTCACCACTGTCTTATAGGGCCATGCCTGAAGAGGGCTATAATTCATCTGCAACCATTTTGGGTTTGTACCCATATGACAAGTTGCTCTATCCATGAACCTTACTTGGTATTTTTCTTCCTCCATCACCTGGAACTCACGGGCAGGCACTTGTGTGAGTTGATGGAAATGCACTGGTGCAATGCTGAAGATAATGCCTAGGAAGGGTATCAATTATGAAACATCAGCAGCCACACTCCCAGCAGCTAGGGAAATGAATGAAAGCCTAAATCCTGAGCAATGTGCCCTAACATTCACTATATGATCATCCCTGCCAAACCTGCTTCTCCTTCTATATTCTTTTCCTTTTGGTGGCCCCGTCACCCATACATTCAATGTCATTTTAAATATGGAAGTCATTCTTGACTCCTTCTTCTCCATCATTTTTGCCCCTCCTAGATGCATTCAATAACCAATTACTGATTGCTGTATCTCATTATCTCTATAATCTGTTCCCTCCTCACCATCTTTGTTTAAGGCAACAGAAATAAGAATAGAATAACAAAATCCAAACTTTAGAAAAATCATTCCAGCTTCAATGTGGATAATGGACTGGTGGAGACAGAACTGGCAATATGAAAAAGTTAGGAGTTTAATGCAAAGAGAGAGATAATAGAAGCTTGAAGTTTGTTTTAGGTTGGAATGGAGAGAAGTGGCTATATTCCAGGAAAATTAATAAGGCAGATTTGACAACTTATGGATAAGTGAGAGAGAAGACTTCAGATGACTTCGAGGTATCAACTTGAACAAGGTGGAGAAGGAAAATAACTTTATTGAGTTCTAGGCTCTGTGCTAATTATTTATACATGTGACCATCTAGAACCCGAGACCTCATTTTAGGACTTAACTGGTTTGGTCCTAGACCTCTGCATATAGTTGTCTTTACCTGGAAAGAAGAGTTCAACTGCCTGTGAATAAGTTTCAGTTATGCTGACAATATGATTCAATCATAATAAGTTTTTATTTTTCTCATTTATCTCCATATCTGTACAATCTAACCAGTAACTGGCACACAGAATTATTTGCTGAACTGGAATGAAACAATTACTTGCTAGGTTGAGGCCCTGGGCCCCCATGATCCATACATAGCCTATTAGGAAGTAGAGTAGGGCAAAGTGGCCAAGGTAACATTTGGTTCATATCCATCTCCATCTTCCATCATGTTTTCTGCATTGGAATAAATTCTAAGAGTTTAGGGTGGAATCTAATAATGGCCAGACATCACTTGAATTGCATAGTAATCAGCTTGGGTAATTCATCATTGCAAAGGACATGGCCAGAACAGTCAAAGGGAAATGGAATTTGGCTCCAACATTTCCTAATAATCCTCCTTAACTTAATTTAACAGCACAGAGCCATGGAATGTTAGAACTGGAAAGGAACTTAGAGACCATAAAACCCAACCTCTTCCTCTTACAAGTGAGAACAGTGAGGCCTGGTAGGGCTAAGCAAAGTTGCCCAATGTTTCACAGCTAATTAGTGATACTGTGGGACCCAGAAGTCAGTGCTCTGTCCTCTGACCCAGGTTGGGTCAGGAAGCGTAACTGGAATGACTAATATATTTCAGGTACTTTGGTAATTTCTGGTGCTGCAAAAATCAATCCCCTGACCTCAAGCTTCCTGTCTGGTGGGAAGACATTCACTTAATTAGATTTTAACACCATGGTTTAAGTGGCACAATAGAGCTCTAACACAGTTACTGCTAATTGCTTCCATTTGTTGAGTGCTTAATATGACTTTGCCAGGTATTCTGCTGACCACTTTATATAGCTTAGTGCATTTAATCATCTCTGAACTGCTTTGTCTATTAATTCCTCTCTGCCTCCAAACTGTGAGTGAGACTGGAAGTACAACTTGGGAGGATTTCTTCAAACAAAAATTCATTGTTCAAATTGTTACCCCTCACCCCAAATCTGGAGAAATCTCTTGACCATATTGTGGATGATCTCCAATCCCTCCTCCAACTGTAGATGGGGGCAAAAGTGAAGAATAAACAGCTCTGGGAACATTACAAGGACCTGTGCTGGGGAAAGCTCTGTGATAATCCTAGCAGATGTTGTTGAAGTTCACCATGTTTATGATTTCTTTGGGGGACCATATAGGACCATTATGAGACCATAATGTCATGTTTAAAGCTGGTGACAGGCCTTGTAAGGTTTACAAGGCACACAGCAAAGTATCGTTGGGAGTTTCTGACAGTTAAGCCATGAACATGACTTTTACTGCTTCATAGGGACTGACTGCTGAAACCCTAAGACAACATCAATTTACATTTTGACAATTCCCTAAATACATCATACCCATGTCCTAAAATGCTTTACAGGAAGGGTGGGCAATTGGCTGTTAAAATCAAAGAATTTCAATGAAAACGGAATAAAAAAGCCAAGATTTATTTTGAGATTTTTACTGATCCATATGGGGAAAATGTGTTCCCTATATCCTCAATCATTCCAGTGAGCTGATGTCATCTGAACAAAGGCTCAAGAGGTTGCTATATAACAGTTTGTATATTTTTAGCTCTTTTCTCCCTAAAACTTTTGTTACCAACAAAACAAATTTATTATATGGAGAATAAGAGCAGAGTCTTTAAGAACTCCTATCATCAACTCTCTGCTCCTTCACTACTTTATAATTTATTGCTGAACATTTATTATTTGCCAAACATTGTTTTGGCCACTGAGGAAATAGCAAAGAGAAATAGACATAGTCTCGACTTCAAGCAGATTACAATTCTAATTGCAAGGATAAGAAGGTATAGAAAACATAAATAAAATGATTCTGGTATTGAGTAAGGCAATGAAGAAGATGAAAGAGGATAGTGAAGTAGAGAATAAGCTTCTGTGTATGTGTGGGGCATGGGGTATTTTTAGCTAAGATGACTAGGGAAGAACTCTCAGGAATGGAGACCCTAATGTATAGAAGAAGGGCACAATTTGCAGAGCTCTGGGGACAGAGTCCAAATAGAAGGAGCAACAAGGACAAAGGCCCTGAGACAAGATGTAGGAAAACATTCCTTGACATTAATTTTATGGTGGTGTGTCCTTTTTCAACATAAATATTTTGAAGACCTAAAGATTTATTTTTTATAAATGTGATATCCAGAAAGAACACATACATAAACAGAACAAAACCCAGAGTAGCTGGAGTGCAGTAGTGGGGCTTGGAGGAGGTGGGTCTGGAGTGAATGAGGAAAGAGACAGCCAAGAGCTATATCATGTAGAATCTTGAAGAGTATGGAAGGAATTTGGATTTCACTTTCATTTCACTGGGGAGCCATTGGAGAGCTTGATCTGGTTTGTTTTACAAAGAGAACCTTGCTGCCATGTGGATAGGGTGGGGATGGCAAGGTAGGGTCAGGGAGGACATTGGAGAGGCAGTTGCAGTTCTCCAGGTATAAGATGATCAGTGAGATCATTCTCACACTTCAAGATCCAATTTAGAGATGACTTCCTCAGTTAAACCTCTCCTGACACTGTCTCTTCCTCTCCACAAACACATATAATATAACCAGTCCTTTCTCAAGTGTTCCCATAGCACTTTACACATGCCTCTCTTGAGAACTTATCATTTGGGTCATACATGTTTGCTTGTATGTCTCCATATAAATTTACAAATTTTAAACAGAGGTCATGTCTTATCTATCAGCATTTAGTCAGGCCTGATTCTTAAAAAGTGCTGAAGAAATGTCTTGAAATAATAAATGTGTGAATAAAGTGGCATTATGCTCATTATTCTACATGTATGAGTCTGTAACTATATTTTTTAATCCACGTACTTTGCGGATTGTCCAAGATCTTGAGGGAAGTCTTTTATTAATTAATTAATTAATTAAATTCATGCAGAATGAAAAGGTGGTTTATGGAGGTAGATGGGTATTTATGTTTTCTAAACATACAAATTGGAGGAGGGACTATTTGGCAATATGAATTTTGAATCCCTGATTTATAGGATAACTATAAAGTTATAAATAAAGCAGGACATCTAAGTCAGTGCTTTCACATTGCCATCAGTCACTTCAGAGGACGGACACATGTTCCATGAAACAGTTCCATGGTGTGGACTCTCAGGTGAATAGAATGTCCAGTGATAGAAGTAGGTGATATTCAAGCCCAGAAATTCTCAAAATCTCTTTAATTTCTCCAACTGACTGAATCATTATTAAAAACAGGGATGCAGTCAATTTCATGGCATGTTGTAGTTCTGGCCATTCTTTGACAGTACTTAAAAAATAAAACATTTTGTACTATAAACTCCCGCCTCCTCTTCTGAAAGAGCACAAGGCTTGGAGTTAATCAGTTCTGGGTTACAGTCATAGTTCTCTGGGCATGTGATCTTGTCCCAAACCACTTCACATCTCTGAGTCTCATTTCATGATCTGTAAAGTGAGAGTAACAAAGTCTACTTAATATAGTTCTGGGAGGATTAAGTGACATTATATATGTAAAATGCCTCGATGACTGCCTGGCATGTGGGAAACAAAATGAATGCAACCCTCCCTGCCCTTCTCCCACCACTTTATATCATGGAAAACTACCCTTATACTTGAGAATTCCATGAGTCCTCACCTGTTCTTCATCTTGAGCATGGGAGATAGTGTGCTTTAATGGAAAGAAATGGGTTAGAAATTGAGACATGTGGTTTGTAGTCCTGACTCTATTGGTTCTGAAACTGAACAAATCACTACAATTTGGGTTTATTTCTTTATTTGTAAAAGGATGTTTATTGGAATTGTTTATCTCTAGAGCCTCTTTTATCTTAAAACTGTCTTCTTTTATTATTACCATATTTAACCAACATCAAGAGCTTTCCAGCTGAATGAAATTTCACCCAAAGTTATTACCATTTACTTGACAATTTTCTCCACTGAGGAAATTCTTTAACAAGTATATAAAAAACACCCATTCTTTGCTTTATTAATCATTACAGACTGTGATTCTGCAAAATAATGCTTTTTCTTGAAATGAGGTATACCTGCAGTCATAGACATATTTATTAATAATTTGAGGTCATACTAAATTGAATTAGAGCTGTTTTATTATTCAACTAGTTTTCACAATTCCTGACACTGAATACATGACATTGAGAATATCATATCTAAGGGCTGGGTGGATCCTTGAAATCCAGCTGGGGTTCATTCAAATACCAAGATATTGTACTGATGGTAACAGGAAGAAAATTAAAATCAAGAATTTGCTCACATCTTTGCCTCCCAGAGAAAATATTTTTTCTTTCTTAATATATTTTGGCTATAAAACTCCTTGTGGAAAAGAGAAAACCCTGCTTTTAAAATTACTGAGGGTAAAAAGAAAATAAAACAAAAAAATAAATAAATAAAATTACTGAGGCCAAAATTAGTAAGTGAATTTAGCAAGGTTGCTGGAAATAAAGTCAATATATGAGAAATAATTGCACTTTTTCCAGAAACAAACCAATTAGAAAATGAAAACTTTTAAAAGATGCCATTTACAGTACCATCAAAATAATTCCATCAAAAGATGTGCAAAACCTCTATAGAGAAAATTACAAAATATTTTTTAGAGAAATCTAAAGAAAATCTAAGTGAGGGGATATACTATGTTCATGAATAGACAACTAGACAAGTGGAGCAAAATAGAGACAGCAGAAAAAGACCCACACATATTGTCACAACATATGACAAATATAACATATGCTATGACGAAAAGATAGCCTTTTTAATATATGTTATTTGGTCAATTGGCTATCCATATTTAAAAAAATAAATCTTGACCTCTCCACCTCACACCTAAAACAAAAATCAATTTCAGGTGCAATATAGATCTAATAGTGAAGGATATGATAATGAAACTTCTAGAAGGCAATACAGAAGTATATTTTTATGACCTTGGAGTAGGTGAACATTTCTTAAACAGATAGAAAAAATACTAACCATAAAGGAAAATAAAATACTGATAAATTGGATATATTAAACCTAGGCATTTCTATTATGAAAAGATACCATTAAGAGAATGCAAAAGCAAGCCAAAGAGTGGAATAAGTTATTTCCAATTTGTATATTGGATAAAGTACTTGTATATAGGATATATGAAAAACATTCTACAGCAGGCAACTGATAGAAAAATGTGTAGAAGAGGGAATCCAAATGGAAAAAAAAAATATATATATATATATATATATATGCTCAACCTCATTCATCATCAGGAAAATAAGAATAAAACTACAATGAAATATCCCTATATACCCACCAGAATGGCTAAAATTAAAAACACTGACATATCAAGTGTGGTGACAATGTGGAGTAACTAGATCTTTTATGTATTGTTTGAGGCAGTATAAACTGGTATGGCATCTTTGTAAAAGTGTTTGACAGTATCTGAAAAGCTGAAATACAAATACAACTAAGACCTAGCAATTCCATTTCTAACAGAAATACATATAGTTGTATATCAAAAGGCAGATCCAGTTCTCTTCAAAGCACTATCCACAGTGGCCCCAAACAGAAAACAATCCAAATTCATATCAATAATAGAATGGATAATCAAATTGGGTCATATGCATGTAATAGAATATTTTACAAGAAATGAAAATAAACTACTATGTGCAACATCATGGATGGATCTCAAAAACATAATGATGAACAAAAGCCAGGCACTAATGAATATCTAAAATTCAAATGTTAGAATTCAGGTTACAGGCTGCTGTTAGGGAGAAGAGGTGGATAGTGTCCCTGAGGAGATTTATCGGAGTTTCTGGCTTGCAACTTGCCCTAGGGAGTTTGGACTTACCAGCTGCCATGGTTGCCAAGGTTGTGTGAGCCAATATTGGCTGTTGGTTCTGTTTCTCTGAAAACCCTAACTAATACACTGAGGCCAGAAAGAAATGACCTGCCCCAAATCATCCAGCTAACTGATGGCAGAAACTAAGACTAGAAGTTAATTTTCTTGGCTTACATGATACTGTTCTCCTCACAGCACCAATTAATGTGCTTAATCTATATTTTCAAACCAGACTTCTAACAAGACCTGGGCACCCATCTTCCTACTGCCTACAAACAACTTAAGCTCAACTTATTTTCTCTACCTAACGCCTCCTCCCTCCCCAAGCCTACTCTTTATCCTTTATTCCTATCTTAGCATCGATTCCCCTGCCCAGTTGCCACTCAGAAACCAATGAGGCATTTTTAGCTCCTTCTTCATGATCCTCAAAACATATTTAATTGATCACCAAGACCTGTCAATACTATTTCTTAATACACCTCAAAACTACCCTCTTACCTATTCCAACCTTAGATCAGAACTAATTCTTTAGATCAGAACTTTATCTTCTCTCTCCAGAAATATCGAATAGTTTTATAACAGGTCTCCTTGTCTTGTTTTCTTCCAATTCATCCACAACCAGAATACTTTTGCTAAACAGAAGGCATGATATCTTATTTGTCTACTTCAATTTTCAATTCAATTTCTATCACCCAAAGTTGCCCAATATAATCGCCAATAGCCACATTTGCTTTTAATTTCCAGAAAACACAATGCTGTTTATGCCTGCTCCTCTCCATTGTTCTCTTAGTAATTTCTACACCTTAGACATATGTTAGTTGGTCCATTTATATATTGTATTAAAATTTCTTTTTATCTTTCTTCTCCTGGGAGTAAGGGGCCAAACCTGGTTTAGGGATTGGCAGACTTTTCTGTAAAGGGATACTGTAAATATTTTTGACTTTGTGGGCCATACAGCCTTAAACAAAACTTTTCAACTCTGTTAATGTAGTGTGAAGGCAGTCCTAGCCCATATGCAAATGAATGTTTGTGGCCAGCTTTGGCCAGCGGGCATAGTTTTCTGAACTTTAGTCAGAAATTATCCTAATGGCTGACTCAAACAAGTGTTTTGAACAGAATGAATGAATAAAAGAAAGACTGAGTATGGAAGAAAAAACTACATTATTGGCATAAAATCCTTAATACTTTACCACTAGCAAAGTATTGCTGAGTATAATTGTGCTTTATGAGATTATTTTTTCATTATCTTGAAGCTTAATCCTGGCATAAATAGAGGAGGGAGCTCCTGTTACTTACTTGATTATTAAAAAAGCACATATATTGCTACATAATTTTATCTTTTAAATATTTGAAAATTATTTTTAATATAACTGGCTTTCCTTGTCATCTTATTTACTTTATCTTAAGCATTTAAAAATATTCTGAGAAGGAGTCCCTAGGCTTCACCAGATTGCAAAGGACACAAAAAAGTCAAAAGATCTCTGCCTGTGCTTGGGGTCTCTCTATGGGTACTCACATTCCTGGAATGTACTAAGGCAGGACTGTCTGATCCATCTGTCTAGACTGGAGGAGATCATGGTACAGCTGTAACTAGGGATTCCCAGCTCAGCCAGAGTTGCCCAGTATGTTGCATGGAGCAATTACCAAGCTAAGTAGCTGCCTGCTAGAACCATCCCCACCAAAGAATGCTTGGCTGCTTTCAAGGTGTCTGTCTAGATTTCGATTCCCCAAGGTTTGGAAAACTTGCCATCCCAAACACTTTCCCCTGGCCTTTGCCATGGAGTGACTACTGGGACCAGAGCTCTACCTGAAAGCTCTTTTTATCTCCATTGTGTGCCTGAGCCAGGGGACTGGGTGGAAAGGAGGGAGAAGCTGTGAACCCTGGGTTGTGTGTGTTGGCTAGGGATAAATGTGCATTGATTAACACCAGGGGAAGAAACTGTGGCTTGAGAGTCTATGGCTGAGTTGATGCTAATTGTATTTTTTCTCACATCCTGCCTTGAAGGCCAGTGATAAGGCTGCCAAGTGTAAATGTGGGCTGGAGAACTTTTTCTTGTTGTCATTGTTTTCAAAAGCCTTTGCATGTTCAAATCTTTTGGAAAACAGTTGACTGTGCTTTAGGTGAACTAAATAAGCAAGTGTGGTAGTTTGGTATTGTTTATGAATTCCAAAAATAGATATTAGATTATGTTTGTAAACTGGTCTGTACCTTGGGGTGATTAAATTATGATTAGGGCTTTGATTGAGCCATGTCAGTAGGACATTGAGTCCCGGCCTTCTTGGTGAGTCCCCACCCCTTTGTGGGCAGGGATTGACAGATAAAACTATAAGGCAGAGCAGAGGAGTTACTTGGAGATTTGATGCTGGAGGTTTGATGTGGAGCCTGGGGAAGTAAAGACAAGGGGAAGGAGGACACAGGGGAGTTTTTGAGTTGGAGCCTGGGAAGTAAGCACACAGAGGAGCAGAGCAGCTGAGCCCGGAAAGAAACAAGCCCCAGTTAGAGAGGTACCCAGGAAGCCTGAACTCTTGGCAGACATCGGCAGCCATCTTGCTCCTACACGTGGCAACAGACTTTGGGAGGGAAGTAACTTATGCTTTACGGCCTGGTAACTGTAAGCTTCTACCCCAAATAAACGCCCTTTATAAAAGCCAACAGATTTCTGGTATTTTGCATAGGCTCACCTTTGACTGACTAATATAACAAGGGATTCTGGTAATGGATTAAGCTCTAGAAAGCCACAATTACCTGGATTGCCTGGTTAGAAAAATGAAACCCTCATGCTCTCAAATCTTGAAATGCCCAGCCCTACAAGTTATCTAGTCTGTGCCTATGACTCAGCATGTAGACTGTGTTGAGACAGGCAGACTTGAGTTTAAATGCAAGCTCTGTCCACTTGCTAGATACATGACCCTGACACAGTCACTTAAACTCTGTGAACTTCCATTTCCTCACATGTATATTGAATATAAGAATACCTACCTAATATTCCAAAGATGTGGGAGAGCACAGGTGTGGCTCTCTGAGTTCAGAGTAGATCCAAACTCGCTTTTGTTGCTATCTTTGCTTTTGCTAATTGAGGCCTGCAAGGTATTGTTGCTGGATTTTTTTTAGGGTCTTGGCTAAGCTATGAGAAATGAATTTCAAGCAAGCCGGTTAGTTTGACCAGTAATTTATTAAGGAATGGTGAGAAGAGAAATGGGAGAAAATAACAGATCATGGGTCCCAGGTAGAGAGGAAGGGGCTGAAGAGTAATAAAGAGGGCCGATTTACAGACTACAATTCCCCATTATAGATTATAAATCCTTAGGTTTACTTGCATATTGATCCAGGTGGGGAAAAGAAGGCAGAATAGGGGTCAAAAGGCAAGAGAGGGGAAAAATCAAGAGCAGGAACAGGGCAGGAACAGGCACAGGGACATGGCTGGTTTGCATTCCTGCTTGCCTTTTAAACCATTAATTATTCTGCCCCTTTGTTAATGGCAGGGGAGGAGTCCCAGCTGTTTGCTGTTTTGATTGATTACCCCACCCATCAATCCCTCGGAAGGGCCCAATGATAAGGTCCCTGGAGAATATCTGGGGCTTCTCCTGGCTTCCGGAGGAAATTTGGTTCCAAATGGGAGTTTTTATGAGAGTCTTCCATTAGCCATCTTGGGGGTATCGAAGTCCACGTGGACTTCTTGCCAGGTTCCAGATTTGTCTATTGATTCTCTATTTTATTAGCCTGCTTCAATACCTGTCGGGCAAACACAATGCAGGGGCCTCTTCCTTGCCCAGAGCTTTAGATCTGCAATGGGGCCATCTCACAGAAGATACATAATAGCTATTTGATCAAAATTAATTTTTAGTCTGCCTTTGGCTATTTGATTTACCATGTTCATGTTCATTTGGGCTAAGGTCATGTTTCAACCAGCCAGATTCTAGTTGTATCATTTATATCTGCGTATCACATATTATTTGATGTTTTGCCACTGGCCAGTTTTATTACTTGGGTCATCCTCCCTGTCTCCCATCATCACCTTGCCCTTTCTGGAGAAATTCTGCCAATATAGGCTCTTTTGGACAAAGTGACTTTGAGAGCATATTACTACCTTCATGATTATTCCATTGGTCTCTTTACCAGGGTCACATTCAATGCCATCATTAAGTATGAAGGCTCTTGACTAGGCCAGGAAAGGCCCAAGTTGAAACTGTTTTTGCAAGTTTGTGGAGCTGCTTCTTGTAGTTGAGGGAGACTAAAGTGCTTAGATGAATCACAGGGATCCAATAGCACTCCTAATGGAAGACTTCAAAAATTGTGGAAATGTTTGAGAATGCATCCATATGGTCATCCATTCATTTGGCATGGGGTGTCATCTATTTGGACTTTCAGGAAAACATTTGATAAAGTCTAAACCAAATGGTAAGATTTCAATCAACAATCCATTTATATTCATGGAATAAATACAGTGGAAGGGATCTAGAAGTCATTTTGTACATTGCTTAAAAACATCAGCCCATTGTGTTGTTACAACTCCCCAACATCAAGAGAGTGCTGGATATTATTAGGAATGAATAATCTAGAAACTCATGTGAAAATACCATGTGTCCTTTGTATAAAATGGTTGAATCCACATCTGATATATTATATATAGTTAGGGATGTGAGACGTCAAAAAGAGAAAGGGAATAGAAAATATGTAGTGTGGTATAGCTGAGTAGTGATTGTACAAACATTTAACTCATATAAGGTTCACAGATTGGGTGTTTGGCACTTTATACAGAAATTAAATTTATAAATTTGTGACTATGGATATCAAACATGTTAACTTATAAATGAGATAATTAAAGCTGGTAATTAAAGCTCAGAGAGTTTAAATGGTTGCTCAGGACCACACAGCTCTGCAAGTGGTAGAATTGGGACTCCTAAGTTTGGGGATGCCTAATTTAAAACTCTTTCCATGACACTATATATGGCAAAGGAATGGCAATATCCTCCAAGAAATATAGATAAAAAGTTAAGAAGCTTCTATATGGCTAGACTTTAACCAAAGAGTTATATGATCAAAATTAAAGATGATAATGGAACAATATAGATTGGAAATTGAAATTGGTAGACATCATCAACTTGGGAAACTTTCTCTAATTCCACCATGTAAGTGAAATTTTGGGTATATGTTTTCTTATTCCCTTATGTTTCTCTTTCACAGCATTTGTCACTGTCTGTGATTATCTATTTATTTCACTGATTATTTAATGAGTGTTTCTTCCCCTCTCTCACATCAGTCTGCTAACTTTGAGAAAGCTGGGGGCAAGGATGGTATCAAATTTGTTCACTAGTATTTGCCCAAGGCCAAGTACAGTGTATGACAAAAGTAGATGCTCAGTAAATAATTGATGAATGAATGAATGGACATGCCCACACTTACTGAGACTTCAAGACATAAGCAGAAGACACAAAAAAAATAAGCACTAAGAGTAAATATATCTGTAAATACATAAAAGAAGGATAATTGCAGAGAGTGCAACATCAAGGTAAGGGGTTAGAGAGTGTCACAGAGGAAGGGTACATTTTTGCATAGGATTGCCAGGGAAGGCCTCTCTAAGGAGATGATAACTGAGCTGAGTCTTCAATTGAAATGAATGAATAAGATGTGCAAATATCTGAGGGAAGGACTCTGAAAGCAGAAATGAACTTGTTATATTGGAGAAACAGCCAGCAGGCCAATGTGTGTGAAGCCCAGTGAGCAGGGAGAATGCAGAGGAAGTGAAGTCAGGGTAATAACTGGGCCTGATCATGTAGGGCTTCATAGGTCAGTGGAACAACCTTAGACTTGACTTTAAATATGATAGGTAGACACATAGTGTTTTGAACAGGGTCTTGACATAACTCGACTTATATTTTAGCAGTATCACTCCTGCTGTTGCTGAGAACAGACTATAGAGGGTCAAGAGTGGAAGCAGGAGACCAACAAAGAAGGTTTGTAGTGGTCCAGGAGAGAGGATGGTGGCTTGGGCTGGGGTGGTAGTGGATGGAAGGGGTAAGAAGTGTTCAGATAAACTTTGGGAGCAGGACCAACAGCATTTATTGAAGGATTTGATGGGAGGGAAAATTATAAATGACTCCCAGCCCAGTGTTTGGTCTGAGTACCTGAGTAGATGATGGTGCTATTTACTAAAGTGGAGGAAGACCAGAGGAGGGATTTGGGGGTAGGGATGAATGGTGGCATGGAATCAACTAAATACCCAATTAGATGTCAAATAGACAGGGACACATATCTGGAGTTCAAAAAGGAGGATAGTGTTAAAGATTGAATATTGGCACCCATCAGCATATAAATGGTATTTAAAGCCAAAGGAAAAAAGAATGAGGACTAACCCTGAGGTGATCCAAGAGAGAAGAAAGAAAAAGAAGAAACCTAAAAAGGAGAAACTGGTGAGGTAGGAGATGAGCCAGAAATTTGTGGCTGTCAGAGGCCCGGTGAAGGAAAGCAACTTTCTAAGTGAAGAAGGGATCACCTGCATTGAGTCCTGCTTCAGATGTCAAAAAAAATGAAGACAGAATTTTCTACAGAGTTGGCAAGAAAGAAAATGCTGGTGACCTTGACAAGCTATCTTTTGGTTCAGTGGTAGAAGTGAAAATCTAACTGGAAAGGGTTTAGGAAATTGTGGGAAGTGAAGGAATGGGAATGGTGAGAATGGATAGCTCTTTTACAGAGTTTAGTTAGTTGTTCTTGTTTTTTGTTTTTGTTTTTCTTTTGGGAGATAATACCGCATCTTTTATGTTTATTAGAGTGATTTAGTAAGGAGAGAAAAATGTTGATCCTGGAAAGAGAGGAGAGAATGGTAAGAGCGGTATACTGAGAGAGGTGAGAGGGGCATGGACCCACTGCACAAGGGAAGAGACAGGCCTCGGACAGGACAGTTCATCCACTGCAAGGAAGGAAGCTAAAATTTTCTGAGTACCTACTTCTAGGCATTCTACTCTATGCTCTACGTGGATCAACTCATCTGATCATCACCTCAACCTTCGTTCATATAAGCATTGTCTCTACTTTTTTCAACTGAGCACAGAACCTTTGGGGTATTTGCACAAGATCTAGGAAAAAACAGATGCAGCATCTGAACCTAGGCAGTCTGGTTCCAGAGCCTATGCTCTTACCAAAAATACTCTGTAGGTTAAATGGGTATAGATGCAAAGAGAGTATTTATTTGATGATGGGAATATTTTGTCTTTCTTTTTTTATTGGTTTTATTTTTTCCATGCAACAAGAATCAAGGCAATCAGCTGAGAGTGGAGGATAAGGAGGATGTTGGCAATAAAGGAAGATGGAGAAGAGTGGAGGGAAATAACCATCTTGAGAATGAGGGAATGAATTGACTAGTGAAATGCAATAAGATTGCCAGGCACCTCTGAGGACTGACTTGAACTTGATGGTCATAAATCTAAAGTGAAACCCGCCAGCAGAATTTTGTTTTTTCCTCCTTGTCAGTTTTAACTGTCCAGGCAAAGACCCAGGGTAAGCAGAGAATTGGTGTTAACTCAGTTTGGGCTTTTCCAAGGTGGATAAAATTGCAGGAAAGAGGGGTGAGGTTATTGCGATTATATGCAGGAAAGTTTGGGGGAATTATAATGGTAGACTGAACAATCTAAATAGTTTAAAGCAGGAAGTGAGGACACAAAGGAGTATTGCATGAAAAATTGCTTGATTTGGGGAACTAGAGAAAGTGAGTTGGAAAAATGGCATGTGGTATTCAGAGTGAAGTAGTTGAAATCAAGATGTTGATGGGGGTGAAAATGTCTAAAGTAAGACCATGGAAGGTTGAGTTGGAATAGAAGGCAAGATTGTTAGAGGAGTGGGAATCAAGGAAATGAGAAGCCAGGGTGTTGATGTTGAATAATAAATCATCTCCAATAATTTTGAAGGTATTGAAAATGATGACAAGTGTAATGGTGGAGAGATAAACCATGAGCTAGGTGCTAAACTATTCACTGAATGAGGAGACTGGTTGCAAAAAGGAGAGGATAATAAGAGGTAGAGCTGGATGTAATGTGCTTAGTGGAATTTCTTTTCAAGGAAGCAAGGGACTCGGGAAATAAGAATACCTACCCTATCTCAGGAGGATCCGTGGTATGAGGGATGTGGAAAGAAGACAGAGCTGGGAAAGAAGCCATATCCTCAGCTAAAGCAAGAAGGGAAGGAAAGGCTCCAAGAAGGAGCTGAGGATTTTGCTTATAATAGACTGTGAGTTTCCAAGCTGGGGAGAGAGATGGGAGATTGAGTTCGATTAAGGGAATTATGGAGCCATGTGGGAATCAAATTCCAGGTTATGAAGCTTAGTATTTGGACTTCTGATGGTGTCTCAAGTAAATAGGAATGTGATTTGTGGTGGACATGTTTCTGATGGTGCCTTAGGAGAAGGCACGTCATAAGTTCTAACTATGGCTGTTTTCTGGGGCAGTCTGGTCTCCAAGGAAGATGAGCTTACTTTCTGCCAGAACTGTGGTGAGCTTGTCCCATTCATTAATTTTCTCTTCAAATCCTGACAATAATTCTATAAGTTAGGCACTCTCTTTAGCCCACTTTATAGGTCTTGAAACTGAGGCTTAAACAGGTGGGAATACCTTGCCCAAGGTCACACAGCTAACAAGTGGTAAAGCTAGCATTGGAACTCATGCCCATCTGATTCCAGAACTTGTTCCCTTGATTAGGGCATATATTGAGGTGATTCTTAGCTTCTTGAATAAAAAGTTTTATTATAAGCCACAACTGCTCATTTCCCATTGTTCTAAGGTGAGTTACTGTGGTGTTTCCAGATTTTAAAAAAATCATGTTTATAACAGTGATGATAGTGATAATAATGAGAAGAACAGATAATATTATTTGAGCACTTGTATGTGCTACACACTTTCTGAGTGCTTTGCAAGGATTAATTAATTCAATACACACAACAACCCTGTGGGGAAACTGAGGCATAGAGATTTATAAATGTATAGAGTGAGTTGCTCAAAGCTTCACATCTGTAAAAGGTCAAAACCAGGATTTGAACCCAGGCATTTTGATGTCTCACCTCCAGAAGCCCATAGTCTCATGAGTTTTGCCTACATTCTCTATCACCAAATATAATATCCGTCTCTCCTCTTCTTCCTCTCTCTCTCTCTGTCTCTTATACACACACACGCAGACATGCACACACACACACACTTTATATGAATCCATAAAGTAGCACTTCCTTAGAATTTAAGTGGCCATATTAAGTTGTATTTGGATTAATATAGTCAATAATACTAGTCTATAAATGTCTTCTAGCAATCTTGGATCTTCATCTCCAGTCCTCCCCCACCCTCTTGAACCAATGGGGAACCAACCCAGAGACTTGTAAATTGCCTTTTATCTGCATCTGCTTTGTATTTTCTTCTCCTAGATCCTATCTTGGGTGAACTGTGTCTCTCTCCATGATGTATCAGTGACTTCAGGCAAGCATTCAGGGGAATGTAGCCAGTTCATAAAACATTCAGGAGACCTCCCTGCCAGCATGGGGTTGTCCAATTGCATGCAGAGTTCCCCCCAGTAGGCACATTGTCCTTATAACACCCATTCAGCAGTTGGCTGGATAGGCTTTACAGATTCCTCTCTTGACCTGTTCCCAGATGCTTCTGACCAGTCCTTTTCATTTCATTTGTATATTTGTATCGTGCAATGAAGCACATCCTTGCTGGGACTGCAGAGCAAATTGGTGGCATACCTTCTGAGAGTTCCACGATGGTCATAGGTAGGATAAAAATATCCTGCTCTAGCTAAAAGTTAGTTCTAAACACTCAAGAGATTTCCAGAGGGTGCATGTTCTTCATTCTTTGAGATATATAGAAGACATCCAGGGTATCCTGAGGTGCCCTAATAACAAAAGCCCATTTCTTGCACATACCAAGGGGAGAAGAGGACAAGGGTCATTTCGTTAGTGATCTCCTTAAATCTCTTTCTGATTAAAAGTCATCTTTTTCATAACTCTGAAAAGATGTAACATTAGCTTAATCATTCCCAAATGAATCCTGAAAAAATTTGGAAACAGAACACTTATACAAAATCATTTCAGTGTTACTAGAAAGTTTCGGCCATTTGCTATAAACTTGTACTTGTAAGTGATGACCATGTGGTCTGCCTTTGGAACATCTAGTTCTTTCTTTTTTTGTAAAATTGAAACCCTTGACACTTGTTTTAAGACCTAAGAAAACCTTTCGTGCTTAGCAAAATGTAGAACCTGGCATGGTCGTAAAGAAGATATATTTGATTTTACTCCTTGAAACCATAAATTTTAAAAAAGACACAGGATATTGTCTGTAAGAATACTAAAATGGCAGCTGCAACATCTTCCCAGAAGTCTGTGGGAGGAGACATTTAAGGTCACTCCATATTCTCCTGGGTTCCAGGAAAGCAATTTCCTTACTCCCCACCCCCTACACCCCCATCTAAAGCAAAGAGCTTTGGCAAGAGAGCCAACTCTCGGCAGTGTTTGCTTGATTGAGGAAGTTAACACTTCAAGAAAAGGATTCTGTCTTCTTTCAGGGCTCATGAGAAGGATACTTGCCAAACCCCAGCCCCAAGCTAGAAAAAGTCCTTTTACTAGGAATTGAGAATTAGTCACCAACTTGTCTGAGCAATAGAAGCTGTGAAAATACTATCAAATAATGCAAATTGGCCTAATTTCAACAAAAATTAGCCATTTCAAAATGAGAATCCAGGTGGGAAATCGAGGAGAAGGTTCAAGTGCCAAGGAGAGAGGAAAGTTCATGTTGGTGGGATATATAGCCCACTCTTGGGCAGAAGGTCTACTGAATTGACATCTAGTGCCTATGAGATGTTGAACGAAAGCTGCTAGATGATTTAACTCTTTTTGGACAAGGTGAAGGAGTTGCCCTCTCAGTTCCAATCTACATAGGGTTTCAGATCACATTGAGAAAGAGCATTGATGTGTCATTACAGCGCCCTCCTACCAGTCTGGCTATAGCTTCTCTGGGTTTTGTGAAGAGTGTAGGCAAAAAAAAAAAATAAAGGTTGAGGAGGTGGGAAATTGATGAAGATTATACTTCTCTTTATACCTCTCTTCTGTGTTGATTTTTTTTTTGTGCCCAGCATAGTGCTTTGCACAAAAGAATTGCTCAATATGTATTCAAAGGCTGATAGAAGGAATAAACTAATTAATTTTGTATTTATATAGGCCTGTCCATTGATCAAAGGTATTTCAGTGAAATTTTGTTCCTTCCAACAGATAAAAATAAGCAAATATGAGAGGAAGAGGGAACCACATTGAACATACAGTATCTAACATTTTAAAAGATAGCTCCCTTCTTTGCAGCTTGTCAATTTAGTGGTTCAATAAACAAAGGAGCTGCAAACCATGAAATGAAACAAAGGTAGTTCAGGTTGTAACAGAATGTTAAAATTGATGTTATGAGCAGGTCCCAAAACACAATGGATGGGAAATTCCAAAAAGAAGTACCAAATTTCCATTTGTATATTTACAAAGGAAATGGTCCTGAGGAAATTGTTGATGAATATTTTGACTTCTCAGCCATATAAAAAATATAGAAAGGGAGGTTACAGGTGATGAACTATGTGTAGAGAGAGGGGACTTTGAGGGAACCACTAAGAAAGCCTGCAGTTGGGAACATAATGTGACCCCTGCTTGTGAAATCTACAGGACAAGGTTGGATTGCCCAATGTTCTGGTGCTGGAGTTAAGAGAGAGCTCCTGCATTGGGATTGGCCTGCACTCCCAGGGCATGGTGGAGGAAGGGATGCCAGGAGGTTTCCCAAGAACCAAATGTGGGCTGTCTTAGCTTGCCAAAGGGCTGTCGATACAAAGTACTAGAAATGGGTTGGCTTTTATGATGAGGTTTTTATTTTGGGTAAAAACTTACAGTTATGAGGCTATAAAATATCTAAATCAAGATACCATCAGAGATGCTTTCTCACCAAAGTCAGCTACTTTTGATCCTAGCGTCCTGCCATGTGGTGATCAGGCAAGATGGCAGGTGTGCTGATCTAGTTCCTCCTTGAACTCAGCTGTGGCTGATCAGTCATCTTTCCCTCAGCCTTGGTTCCTTGAACCTCTCGGGCTTCTCTTATTGAGATCAGCTGTGGGAGAAACTGGAGTCCTTTCTCTCACAAGTCTGGATCAAAATGGTGGCTTCCTTTTTGTCTGTGTGTCTCTCTCTCTGTGTCTCCATTTTATCAGACCCAGCAAGAAGGTGGAGACCCAAGCTGATGTAGTTCAATCAAAATCCCTACAGTGATCTTATCAAGTAATCGGTTCAACGTCCCCTCAGCTGAATTTAATGTAATCAAAGGGCTCCATACCCATAGGAATGAATTAGTTTAAGAACATAATTTTTTTTCTGGGATTCACAAAATATAAACTGTCACATGGGCCAACCTGGAAAGAGATTCAAAGTTGGGTCATTTCTAATCCTTGAGTTACAGAGGGATCCCAGCAGCAAGCACCTTGTGTGAGGAAGAGTCAATGGCAATCCCTCAGAAAAGACATGTAGCTACACCTTCCTGGAGTAAGGGATTTGCAGGAAGGACAAGCCCAGTGGAGTATTTCCTAAGATTCCTTCAAAATACCCCTAAGAAGATACAATCTTCCAGGCCCAGAGACTAGGGAAACAGCCTATGAGGTTCCATTAAGACTTTTCTTTACCTCTTCCTTCTGATCCTGAAGGGATCAGAAAATTCTGGCCAACTAGGGAGGAGAGAATGTGGAGAAATATAAGGTAGAGAAGTATAGAAAAAAATATATATATCCCCTGTCCCACTGCAGTTTTCCAACCTGAAATTCTCCCAAACTAAGGAGGAAAGATTGATTTACTGTAGACTTTTAAAAAGATTTCTGAGACTGACATTAAAATTTCTGAGCAGAGTGATGTTATATTCTCAATTTAAAGTAATTGTACAGCTATTGACAGACCTAAAGGTGTACAGAAAGTTCTGGGGACATGTTCATGGGCAGATCCAGGATTTCAGGGACCCCTATTAAGCTCTGAATCTAAGAAAAGAAATCACAACAAATTACCCAGTTTTAAAAGTGGCCAAGTACCACAAATACTACAAAATAAAAAATAACATTTTTATTAACTGCCTGGCCCACCAATATAATATTTTTAACTAGATTTTTATTGCATACTCTTTAATTGCTTCTTCATATGAAAATGGTTTAGTGGTATCATTTTTTTTTCAAAGAAAATAAAAGGATATTGTCTTTTTGTGTATCTAAATTTGTTTTTGGTACCATTGTAATTTTGTTTCCTAATGACATATGCTCTTATAAACTCTATTTCTTTTTTTTTTCCTCAAAAAGAAAATAAAATAAATGTATGGGACGTTTACAATTATATATATTGTATTTTCAAGTCGATTGTATATCGACATCAATGAGAACTGAATTCTCTACTAAGAGTCTTACATGTGTGATGATTAGAAAAATTTTGAACAGAGTAGTTTTTACTCCATGAAGTTCAATCTGACTTCTCCACTACCCATATACTTCTGGAGCTAGGCACTGTGGGACATGCTCATGTCTAGATACAACCTCTGGCTTTGCCCCTCTTGTCATAACACCAGTGCGTTGACATAGTAAGCAGGAGAAGAAAAATTCAAATGTGCCCCTGCTTTCATGGAGCTTTCAGTGTGCTAAGGGGAAACATACAATAATCAATTAACCATACTAAAAAGATGTGAAATGAGTGTTTTGGGGGAAAAGGACACTGCTTTATAAGAGCACAAAAGAAAGGAACTTCACCAGTAATTATTATATAATGGATAATGGAGAAAGTACAAAACAAGATAATGTGGTTGGGAGTCCAAGGAAGCTTGCCTGACACCATTTGGAGCCCTAGAGTCAATAACAGAGGCCCTCCCTCATTCCTGAATTTCCTTTCCCACTGCAAACTTCCATTCACATTAGGCTTTCTGCTTAATCCCTGTTCTTAAGTTCTATTACCACTACAGGGATCTACTGTGCTCAAGCAATAGTATTGTTTTCCTAGAGTAGCTGGGAAACAGTGAGAAGAGCTCAGCCCAGCTTGTGTCTTAAAGGCTTTGTTGAATTCTAGATGCCTCCTGGAATCTCAGAGCCCACTAGTACATAGGTTGGACTCCTATTTTCTCTTTCATAATCACTGTTCCAACCCAACTTCTGAAAGGCATGAGTTGATGAGTCCGCAAGACCAAAGAACATACCTGGCACTTAGTCAAGCATAAGCTTTATTGGGACTTACGAAGGAGAGACCTTGATGGCAGCTGATGGAAGTATGAAATTAATGCCCCTCAACGAAGTGGGAAAGGAGGGGGAATATAAGGGGTCCAGGACAAAGACATTCCATAGGGGATGAGAATAGTTTCTGCAAAAGTTACATGAGGTGCACAACCAGAGTGTCTGGTGATGTTATCTTAGGAAGGAAGTTTTATCACTCAGAGGAGATTTGGTTTAAGACATTCTCTCCCCTTTGGGGAGGGTTGGTAACCTTTAACTTAGGCCTAGGTCATGTAGGCAGCTATGTGCTGAGGAAATAGAGGGGGCCCTAGCTCCCCACAATCCAACCCCACGTAGCAGTCTATGTTGACCATAGGACAGGCATTGCATCCACATTCCACAACAGTATAAAAGGCAACAGAATAATAGGAGTAATATATATATATATATATACAACATTCAACAGTAATGAAGGCACAGGTCCCATTTTGTGATATAGTAAGAATATCTAAAGCCATCCTATTTTGTAAAACTACCTTTTGTAGTTGGGTAGTATCTTTGTTCTTCTAAGGAAATTACTATTTTGGATTGATTAAGGGCTTGAGCAGCGTGATTGGGTAAAGCTGTTACGTGTTTTTCGGTGACAATTGTAGCACCACCTGGCACAAAAATGTTCAATGGGTAGAATCACCAGGGTGCGCACTTTACTCTATATCTAGCCTTGATAGTAAAATACACAACTTGGGGTAATCACCCCTCATCATAGAGTCCCTCTTGTAGTTCCATGCAGACAGGGACAATGCGATCTATGGTAATAGACTCAGCCATTAACCATCCTAAACCATTATATACAGCATATTCTTTTTTTTTTTTTTTTTTTTTTTATGGGTAAAAATCAAAATTCTCACAATACATACAAACATTTGTAAAATGATATATAAATATACATGCATATATGTGTATTTGCTTACAAAAATGTTATTTATATATATATATATACATATATTTTAAGAGGTGCTTAGATTACCTAAAATATTACACGGAACCCACTGGGATTCCCATGTTGCCCACCTCCCACACCTCCCACCACATCCCACACAAACGGCCAGGGCTTATTCAACTGTTCCCTTACAAGTCTCATTGGAAGATGGTAGCTGAATCTCAATCTTAAATGAGAAGGTCTTGTTCCAAACTGGTTGGTGGGTCATATTCTGCCATGCCAGCAAGGTATTCCATGCTGTGCAATTTGCAGGAACAATAAGGGGCAGATCATGCTGGTCTAACAGTATACAAGCAATATTTCCATTAGTAGATAACAAAGTAGTCCAGGACTTTCAAACTGGGCCTCATGACCATGGTCTTTGATAGGTTTTGTTCTGACCAGCTGCCTTCTGTTTCCTGCCTCAACTTTCCCTTCAGAGAGTTTGCACCATTATTCTTAAGAGGGAACAGAACTGTGATGGTCATTCTTCTGTAGCTGCTCCCTGCAGGTTGGGGACCATAGAACCTGCCTGGCCAGGTATGAAATTCTCTAGCAATTCTATTGAGGTTGAGGGAAGGTGGTCAGTACCATGGTTGGAACTGGACTAATACCTTGTCTTATTCTTTTTCTGGAAGAAATAAACTTGGTAAGCAGCCCCAAAAATGGGGCCACCATGACATACTGGACCATGGGAATGAGAAAGACCAGGTGCCTCCAGAGACTACATCCTCTCAAGGCTGATGGGGTTGATCTTGTAAGTTTCAAGTGCTGTCTAGGAAACTGCCACTCCCAGTTCCCACAGCAGTGGTTATGCCTAGAACAGCTAGGAGAGGTATAAAGGAGAGGCACTGCCCTAGACATAAACTCACAAAGGCAATATAGGTAACAACAAGGTGAGCATATGGCAAGCAAAATAAAGACAATGCTTAAAGAGAGCCATTCTCTCTAGAGACATCCAGACACTATAGGCAGAGCAGACAGCTCAGGAGTTTGGTGCCCTGCCAGTGGGCCCTACTTTGGAATTTATGTTCCCCGTGTGATAGAGTTGGACTCAGTTGTGTTTTCCCTACATATTCTGCTGCCCTCTATTTGAACCTATAGTTAGTACTAGAGCTGATAGTTGTATGCCCAAGAGACTTAAATCTTTGGGCTGTCCATGTGCCAGTTAGGCCTTGAATCTCAACAGACTTACAACTCCCACGCTCCAGTTCATTGGACTCATCCAGGACAACTAACAAGGAGATGATGATTGACAATGACCATCTCAAAGAGCAGAAAGAGTCTGCAACTGCAAGCAAGAAAGTCCCATCCATCTGCCCCATGGGATCTAAGCTCCCTCTCAGTTAGAGGTGGAGTGGGCATCACCACCACAGAATCCTCAGGATTGGGGAATGGGCAATGGACCAGAGTAGACTTACAGTTGTTCTACTGTAGGCTTGTTGTGATCTTAGAAATGGAAGAACTTTTATCATGGATGTGGAGGCAGTGGCCACTGGAGGTTCTGAGGGAATTGAGAGGGATAAATAGGGGTAATTTGGGGGCATTTTTGGTACTTGGGAATTATCCTGAATGACGTTGCACTGTCAGATACAGACCATTGTATATCTTATAATAACTTATAAAAATGTGCAGAAGAGAGTGTAAACTACAATGTAAACTATAACCATCACTTAGTGACAATGCTCCAAGATGTATTCATCAATTGTGACAAATGTACCACAGTAATGAAAGATGTTGCTGATGTGGAAAAATGTGGGTAGGCTAGGGAGTTGGGCATATGGGAATCCCCTATACTTTTTTGGTAACATTTATATAATCTGTTTCTTTTTAAAATTTAAAATTTAAAAAGTATATTTAAAAAAAGAGCCATTCTTTTATCTTATAGGTATGTTCATTAATTACTTAGAAAATGAATTAAATTTACAAAGACTTTTAACATGTTCAATATCCTTCTACATATGATCTAGAAGAGAAGAGATATTATATTCATCAGGTATATAGATATAGTACTTAATACTACTCAATGCACTAATCAATGCACAATTCCTCTTTGAGCTGCAGTTAATAGATCTAAGCTCCAGGTTTGCAATACCATACATGTTGTCTCTCCATGGGAGCAGGCCACAATGCCAATTGTGTCTATTTAGGTTATACTCACATACTCTGACAATTATTGCTCCATTTGGTATGTCCTTACACAGCCAGCATGCTGCAGCACCATTGGCTCTAGAGAGAGGTTCCAGTATTTCACTGGCCTAGTGCATAGCCCCCTTTGGCATTATGAAACAGAGCCAGTCTGGAGGCAATGTAAACCTGGCTATATCAAGCCATCACCAGCTGCTGTAGGACTCCAAAACTGCAACATACTTTCCATGTACTTCAGGGGCATGTCCAGATATGTAGTAGATCCTTTCATTATTTTAGGGGTCTTAGTGACCATCCTAGCCAATAACTCAAATGGAGAGGCACCATGCAAGGATACCGGGGGCCTGGCTTCAATGCACAAGAGTTTGACAATACTTAAGTCTATTTCTTTTAATTTTCATACACTTTCTAACTACTTCCAAGGCAGCTTATAACATATCAAATGAACTTAACTGTTTTAGTTCTTTACTTTTTACTTTTACACCTTTACCATGATTACATTAATTAACAGATATTTATTTTGGCAGCACAGGAAAAACTACTTTCTCTATTATCTTATGAAAATCTAAGATTCCCAATGGAATCAAGATTATCTTCCCCCTACCACCACTTTAATATACATACTGAGGTGGCTTCTGACAGGTTTCACTGTTATGAAGTTACTTTTTGTTATCAATATCAGTTCAGGTTTCTATTTAATAATGGCTTCCTAGAATTAGCCATTTAAATATTTCAGTTAAGAAAATGCTTTTACAAACTTCCCATAACTATCTAAAACCACATGGACTATAGTTACTGCATCTCAAGACAAATTTCACCTTTACAAAACACTTTCCTTTAACGCTACCTTCTACAACTTTCTATATTCATTCAAGCCTTGTCTTACATATTTCCACTCTGATTTTATGAAGACCAGCCATCTTATCTTAGGACAAGGCACATGCCCTGAAACAAATATCAAATTTTAGTCAGCCTTGACTATGAATTCACTTCCACAAAACTTTTAGTTCTTTCTATATTCATTTAAGTCTCATATCCCTCATTCTGTTCTGTGAAGGAAAAAAAAAAACCACTATTCATTTCAATTTAGGCAAAAACAATTTTTAAAAAAGAAGTTAGTAATAATTTCATTAGTCAAAAACTTACAGTTTTCATCATCTCAAAGATTTAACACATATAATGGTACTTTATTTCATTAGTATCCTATAAACCCAGGGAGATTTCACCCAAGCTAAGTAAAATTGAAACAATTATAGTTTATGCAAGAGATATCCTCTCTTCTTCTTTCATCCACAGGAGGCTAAAATGTCTTTTTTTTCTTTAATAAAATTCTAAAATTGTGAATAACCTTAAAAGCATACTGACTGCCAGATTTTAGAATAATTATAATTGTTTAATTTGTTTAATCATAATTTAGAAAAATCATTCCATACCTTTTAAGGACTTTTCTTTACTTACTGAAATTTGGATATTAGATTATTACTGTCATCTTAAAAGCTGTTAAAATTTAATTGGGGAATTACAAGACAGACTATGCAAAGCAAAGTTTATTCTGTAATATCCCTCTGCTCCTTTCAATTTAATTTCCAGGCTTGCTAGACAGAATTCTAGGCTAAAGTGACATCTCCCTTATCTTTACACACCCAGCCCATCCCCTTAGTTTCCTCAACTGGTTTTACTGGAATTCAGTCAAGGTTATAAGAAGACCCTAGGAGATGTTTGTGTTGGATGTGGTGGGAGGTGTGGGAGGTGGGCAGCATGGGAATCCCAGTGGGTTCCGTGTAATATTTTGGGTAATCTAAGCACCTCTTAAAATATATGTATATATATATAAAAAAAAATAAAAATAAATTAAAAAAAAAAATAACACCCTCTAGAATGGCTACTATTTAAAAAATGGAAAATACAAGTGTTGGAGAGGATATGGAAAAATAGGAACACTCATATATTGTTGGTGGAATGTAAATTGGTGTAGCTGCTGTGCAAACAAAGACTTTCCTCAGTTGCTATCATGCTCTGTTGGAAATAAAAATGAGGTCTTAGATAAAAAAAAAAAAAAAAAAGAAGACCCTAGGGGTAGGATAAGGCTAAAGAAAGATTATGGGGGGCGGATGTGGCTCAAATGGTTGGGCGTCCGTCTGCCATATGGAGGGACCTGGGTTCGATCCCCGGGACCTCCTGGTAAAATAAAAAATAAATATATAGAAGGCGCATGGGCTGCCAGGCTCTGTGTGCCGGTGAGCCGCCAGGTTCCGGGAGCCATGCAGCAAGATGATGACGTAACAAGGGAGAGACAAGACGAGATGCTGCGAAAGCTCTGAAAGCCAGGAACTGAGGTGGCGCAGGTGGCAAAACACCTCTCTCCTACATCGGAGGTCTCCAGGATCGAATCCTGGTGAAGACTGCAGGCGGAGGATGAGAAGAGATGGCAGGAAACAGGCACAGAGAATTGCCTAGCGAATGGACACAAAACAGCAAATGGGGAAGGGGTGCGGGGGTTAAAATGGATAAAGTAAATAAATAAATCTTTAAAAAAAAAAAAAAAAGAAAGAAAGATTATGGAAGAATTCAGGATAAACCTTTCAGTTTCTTTCCTTTAAATAGTTTCTTTATTCAGATTTTATGTGACTTTTTATCCTGTTTGGCTTTTCTAATTTGGACTCTGGGAGTATTCATTTACCAATATAAATGATTATTTAATTTTTGGCCATTTAAATAGAGCTCTTTTAAGATTCTTCATTTATTAATTTAATATTACCATCCTGAGGTATGAAAATATACACTGAACAAACAGACAAACACAAAAAGAGTTAAGACACACCAACAGAAACATCAAGCTCACTACTTTGACTCATAATTATTATTCCTTTGGTATGGCTGTCTCCAAGCTCTCCATCATTTCACATCTCTGATTTTTACTGCTTTTAAGATCTTCTCTGGAATCAGTATTGCCTGTAATATGCAAGCTCGTTCTTGGAAACACTTTTATTACTAACCAGCAACCAGTTAGGAATACTTGAGCAGTATAAATGCAGCTAAGCACTAATTTAGCAGTTTCGACAGACAGACATTTAACACATATATTCTGGATTACTCTTCAGGAGTATACTTAGACTCGAAATTCAAGAGTAAGCTAATGAAAACTGAAAAGTTGGTTTTAACACCTTTTTTAAAATTCTGATAGAAATAAAAAGTGACTAAAACTTAAAACATTGTCAAAAAAAATCCCATTTAAACTCTTCCACAGTTTACACAAGTATTGTGAGCTTTCAGTTTTGTAATGTATTTTTAATTGCAGGCTTACAAAAGTTGCTAACATTTTTTTTCATAGAGTTGTCTGGATCAAAGTTATTAAACTTTAACAGCATCAATTTTATCAATGTGGCTATCTAGGTCTACTTAGAATTAACATGGAAACAGAACAGAGAACATTAATGTTGCTAAGTTTTTCTACTTCCCCAGCAGCTAAACTAATTCTATTAGCCCCCGCTAGCCTGCAGTTGCACCATCCAGGCAGCAGTGGGTTTGCAGAGTTGCTGCCAGAATGTTTTCCCTATCTTAGTTAACAGCTACTCCCATCAGCATTTTCAGGGCGTCCCCATACTCACTCGGAGTTCCACAACAAGCAAGCAAGTGGGTGACCCCATATTCTCTCCGTGGTCCCCACTCATCCAGGAGGGCAGCCACCTCTCACCACATGGATGTTACAAGCCAACCCACGATTTCCGTGTGGATTCTCTTTTCCCTGAGTTCATGCCCGCTACTGCCAGTGGTCCTTCGGTCTCCTGGTCATGGCTCACCGATATTTCCAGTGCAACTCCTGACGGGCAAGAGTTGGTGTGACCACAAGACCAAAGAACGCTCCTGACATTTAGTCAGGCATAAGCTTTACTGGGACTTACGAACAGGAGAGATCTCGATGGCAGCTGATGGAAGTATGAAGTTAGTGCCCAACAAAGAAGTGGGAAAGGAGGGGGAAGATAAGAGGTTTCAGGACAAAGACATTCCATATGAGAACAGAGTCTCTGCAAAAGTTACATGAGGTACACAAACAGGGTGTTTGGTGATGTTATCTTAGGAAGGAAGTTTTGCCACGCAGAGATTTGGTTTAAGACATTCTCCCCCCACCCCCCCACCAGGGAGGGTTGGTAACCTTTAATGTAGGCCTAGGTCACATAGGCAGCTTTGTGCTGAGGACTTAGAGGGGGCCCTGGGTCCCCACAATCTCCTTCTAATTCTGCACCCTTACCCCATTACCATAATGGCTCCCACCCCATAATACATAGAGAATGAGGGGCATTATTAGGAAAGAGAGGATGAATGAACCAACAATTGTAACAGTTGCCTTAAATTTTGAGTTGTTCCCCCCCCCCCCCATGGACTCTCCTCTTGTGTGCCCTTGGAATGCAATGATTCTACAGTTCCAGGAAACCAATATTTGAAAGCATACTTCTGTGTATGTTCACAGATAATTTGTTTCATAATGATTTTAGATGCTTGTTCGAAATGTAGATTTTCTGGCTCTATCTCAGAACTACTTGTTCAGATGATCTAGGGAATGTGACCTGGCAATCTCAATATTTATTTAGCTTCCCATATTTGAGACTGACTGCACTAAGGGTAATGCCTAGAGCTACAGGTGTCCTTCCCAATATCAAGTATTAACAGATAAGCTGGATACCTAGACTGTATGACACCCACATGACAAATATAGGGAGGAAGAGAAATTTCAACTCTATAAAACAATTGCTGGAGGGAACAATAAAATATTCTAAATTTTAAGAGGATCATCATGAATAAAAATGACACACGCACAAGCTGAATCTTTGCAGTATTACTGAAATAGCAAAACACTGGAAAATTCCAAGTGTCTGCATATAGGGAATTGATTGAACTATGGTACATTCCCATAAAGAAATGCTATGCAGCAATATAGAAGAATGAGACAACTATGTACAGCTAAGATATATTACTAAGTAAAAAAGGAAAGTTTTGAGCAATATATGTAGAGGACTATATTTTACATGAGTAAAGGGAAAATGCAAAACGTATATTCATATTTGCTTGTGTTCCCATAAAATGCTGAAGGGATACAAAAGAAACCAACAAAAGTGGTGTGGCATGTTGTTTTCAGTAAAGGTCTAATATGTCACACTTCTATTTATCCTCTCTGTTTGGTAGTGTCCAGCCACACAGGCTCTGGCTTGGCCATATGGTTTGCTTTGGCCAATGAGAAGAAAGCAGAATTTGAAAAGTATTTGTACATTGGGAATTGCCTTCTCTTGCTGCTCTTGGAGGCTTCTGGATGCCATGTTAAGAAGCCCAGGCTAGCCTAATGGATGATGAGAGATTCATGACCCAGATGTCTACCCCATCTCCCACCTCCCATAACCTGGCTGACAGGCTATTAACTGCAGGGTGATGTGGAGTAAGGGATTTATTTTAAGGCTTAGATCTTACATGTTTGAAAATTATTAGCCAGAGACCACAAAGGAGAGCTGGTGAAGAAGTATATGGGAGGTTGTTACTTTTGCATCTCGTGCTGTATCTGAAGCCACTGAAGCTCAGCAGTGCAGGTCGTCAAGAAGAAAATCTAGACACAAAGTGAGCAAGATCAAGGACAAACTGGAATCCATAAGAATAACCTGGAACTCATGTCTGCATTTCTTCGCACCTAACCTGTTTGCTATGGCCAGGTCTTGGGGAAGTTAAAGGAGGAGATCCATAGGCACTAAAAGAGTTGTGGGTGTTGTGGCCCCTTGCCAGGGAGGTGATCCAGAAGATCAATGACAATATGCATGGGCTGCAACAGCGCCCAGGGCCCTGCACCGACATTCAAAGCCTGATAACTGGCCTTCCAAATATCACACAAATACCATGTGTTGTCTACTCTAACCCAGAATTATATGGGGAAGGGAATGCTGGGAGATGTACTTGCAGTTAAGCTAAGTTAATGCAGTATAACTGCCATACCAACCCAGATCATCCAGCCTCCAGTCAAGTGGCCCAGATGACCATAGATGCAACAGAAATTGGCCAAGTTAGCTCAGTCCAGAAGAACTGTTGAGCCCACCACAGAATCATGACCTAAATAAATGGTTATTTTTAAGCCACTAAGTTTCTTGCACAAGAGTTGATCCAAGTAGATACCTAAAAGGAATGAGATGGGTGGGTAACAGGGAATATGGGGACAAAGGTAGTAGCTAGACTTCTAAATATAGATACCTCATCTCAATAAGGCTTATTATACCATTTAAAATTTTGAAACATGTACAGCCAATTCTCATTTTTTTGCAGTAGTTATGTTCTTTAAAGCCATGAACACTTAATTAGAGAAGACTGAATCGTTGTTCCTAGGAGAATACAGGGTTAGGGTCCTGCGAGCCTCTGGTCCCAATATTTTTGTCAATCTATCAGTACATAACCTTGTTTTATGAGTGTTTATGTTTAAAGACACCTTATTTAATACACATTATTGATTCATTAAAAATTCATGGCCAACAGCCTCATGCCCAAACAAAGCTTACCTAACACATATTTTCTCCGAAAGGCACATCACAATCTTTTGTGTTTAGGAACACTAGCCAGCATTTCAGCACTGTGCTTGGGATCCATTTTAAGCAGAAACAAAAAGCACAACAATGTGAAAAAGATGACACTAAATATACCATGAAAAGGATACTTGTTGACAGTATGAGAATTGAAACAAGAAGGCTGAGGTTCACCTTGTTCAACCTCAGCTGGGAACTACCCCTTGGGGGTTCAAAGATTTTGGTGCTCTGTGCATTCCACCAATGACTGCAAAAGCACCATAAGTATTGATTCTGGGGTTACACATAAATTTTGTCAGGTAAGCGAGCTCACAAATATGGAATCTGTGAATGATGAGGATGCACTGCACATGTATGACTTAATAAATAATATAATTAATTAACTAAAAATCTCTGAAGGGACTGCAGTATGCCACTGGACAGCTTGCTAGCCACTGCAAAAACTGTTTTCTAAATAAGGGAAGATGCAATTTAAAAGAACAGAAGAGGACATGTGTGTAAGTGATTTGAATTCCCCTCAGCCTTGTCCATCTCAGAAAACCATCCACCCAGTTCCTTTGGCCATACAGCCACCTGGGTATCATCCTGTCTTCTTTTAACTCTCCTTCATCCCTCAATTTAATCCATCAGTGAGGCTTTGGATTCCTTCCTGAAATATCTATTAAATATGCCATCTTGTTGTCTCTGCTGCCACCACTGTAGTCCAAGCACCAGCACCCTTTGCTGAGATTATTCCAACATATTATAACTGGCATCTCTGCTGCCACATCGCCTCTCTCCAATCCATTGTCTGTATTCAACAGTAGTGGTATTCTTAAAACATCAATTGGATCATGTCATCCCTTCTTCCTTTCTCCTGTTGAAGCCTTCAATGTCCCCCAACTACATTTTAATTTTGTGCAAACACCATATCCTTATTTATAAGACATTTCTACCTATCTCTGCTTCTACCTATCTCTCCAATTCCTAGTATCGCTCTCGCAGACCCACCCCATTATACCCCAGCTTCAGTGACCTTCTTTTGTTCTTCAGATACCCAAGCTCTTTCATGCCTCACAGCCTTTGCACACAATGGGGTCCTTATGTCTATCATTTCTTTCTCTCCCAAACACAACACAGGCTCCATGAGGGCAGGACCCCATCTACTGTGCTTATTATTATGTCCTCTAGACTTAGCAGAATGCTTTGTGCAGTGGGTCCTTGACAAATAGTTGATGAGTAAATCAATGAAAGAAGTTAGGTGGATTGAAGCAATTCATCACATTCCATTCGAGAATCTCCATTTTTAAGTGTTCCTTGAACTTCTTCCTGGAATCCTCTTCCCCTAGATTGTTTTTTCTGGGTCTATCCCCAAATTCACTCAAGACTCTGCTTTAACATCTCCTTAGAAAGCCTGCCCTGACCCTTATCTCATGGAGTCTGCACCTGACCCTCTCTAATTCCTTACCTTTTAACTACTCTCTGAAAATATATTATTCTATGATGTCAGAACTTTGTTATCTTGTTATATCTGCAGCATGTAGAACAGTGCTTAACACATACTCTGATGATAACTGAATGAATGAATCAATGGAAAAATGGGTGGTGATCCTGTTTCATTCTTTCTTTTCTCCTCTGAGAAGTGGGAGTCCTGACCTTTAACTCCTGCCTAGTCCCCAGCCTGGCCACTACTAACTGGGCTGCTCGTTGCTGAGCATGTTGGAAAAGCATCTACCTCAAATTCTCTATCTTAGGGCTGCATCCACCTCCTGGAACTTAACTTCCCTTATTATCCTCCAATTGCTACTAATTTGCTTGAACTATAACAAGATTGCTGTATCCTCTTGGACACCATGTTTAGCCTGACAAACGGAACCTTCTCTATCTCTATGTCTCCCCCTCTCACCTCTCTTGGAAGGTCTGGGATCTATTCTTGTTTCCTCCCCCAGCTGCCTTGACTGTATGTAATTGGCTGTGCCTCCCCAAGTCCTGAGACATGACCGAGGGACCAGCCAAACCAAGTCCACAGAAAGTTAAGGAAACTCAGCAATAGCAATGTGTCACGAAGTTTTAACTGTGCAGTAGAGCTACATCCTTCTTCTAAACAGTTGCATAGAATTCCGTAATTTGGGTATACTTCAAAGCACTCAACCTTTCCCTGTTGATGGCCATGCATGTAGCTTTTATTTTACAATGTTGCAGTAAGCATCCTTGCACAGGCCTCCTTGGAAACATTCACAGTGATGTCATTTACATAAAAAGGAAAGAAGTTCTGCAGATTTTCCATGGGCACATAGATAGGTACATAAATCCATAGAAACAGTCTGTTAACAAAAGTTACTTCTGGGGTTTGGGAATGGTGTTCAAAAAGGAATTTCACCTTATCTATAACATTTTAGTTTTGTAAGGACAATGCAAGCATGCATTACTTACGTAATTAAAGAAATTAAAAATATTAATGAAATAAATATTGTCTAAAAAATTTAACATCCTTTTAACAAAGTACCTTTTTCAGTGTTAATAAAAAATGATAATATGATTGGAATTTCTATGTTCCCATTCTGGGCTGAAGGTGTCAATAAGCTGTGAAAAGTTGAAAAAGTCAGGTTTCTCTTGGAGGAGCCCACCTGGGCAGCCCATTACCCAACTTAGCCTTAAAAGCGTGGCAACTCACCTGCCTCCAGTGCAGTTTAAGTTCTTTCAACTTTTACTTTCAACTTTGTCTCTTGCAATAGGAGATTGGAATCTACAAAATGGAAACTTAACCTTGGAATTTTATCACAGAAGATTCCTAAAACATAGCTGCATCTCTGCAAAAAATATACCCAGGGGAACGGATGTAGCTCAAGTTGGTTGAGTGCATGCTTCCCACATACAAGGTCCCAGGTTAGATCTCTGGTACCTCCTAATAACAAAACAAACAAATAAATGAAAAAACCAGCTCTCATTAGGGAAGCAGACGTAGCTCAGCGGTTAAGTGCCTGCCTCCCTTGTACAAGGTCCTGGGTTCAATCCCCGAAACCTCCTAAAAAAGAAATGTGTGTGTGTGTATGTGTGTGTGTGTGTGTGTATCTCCAGGACTTCCCAGAAAAGTTCAGGCCAGGATTCAGCAATTGCATCATGGTGCCACAACTGGGTTTCACAGCTAAGTCAATGAGATGTCACATGTGGGCATCTGGTTTCTGGGCCATTGAGGTACATTATAAAGGTGTGGTCACAATGAAACAGCACACTCTTTATATCATACTGGGCTTTTCTTTTCCAAATTCTTCCTGACACCTCTCCCATCTTTGCAGCATAACAGTGTAATAATGTGGGGGCAAGTGTCACCATCCCTGTTTTTCAGATGGTGACAACCAAGGGACTGGGCTTCAGCTGTGCTGGCCTTTCAGTCCTTTGACCAAGCACCCCAGGGCCTTTGCACTTGATGCTCCTCTGCCAGGGAATGGTCTTTCCCCAGATCCTCCAACTGGATGCTCTCGTCATTTAGTTCACAACCCAAAAGTCATATCCTTAGAGCACCCTTCTCTAATCACTCTTGTAACCCTCTAAGTTACTTGCTATTGCATCACCCTGTCTTTTATTCTTTGTAGTACATGTCACTATCTGGAACATGGTAGTTTATTTATTTACGTATTTTCTCCCTCCCCCAGGTTAAATGTAAAAGGGCATTGGACTTTCGCATGTTTGCTGCTAAATGCCCAGCACAATTCCTGATACCTTGTAGGCACTCAGGGCTATTTTCTTTCTTTTTTTAGGAATATCTTTTGAATGTATGAATAATTGCTTTCACAGGGATTGGGCTAGAGCAGTGATTCTCAGCCCTGGAAGGCACATTAGAATGACTTGGAGGGCTTTAAAAAAACACAGTGTCCAAGCTCACCCTCCTGAGATTCCCATTAAAGGAGGCTGGAAGAGGGCCAAGACATTATTAGCTTTTAAAGCTGCCCAGGTGAGTCTAATGCATGCCCAGGGTTGGGAACCACTGGGTTATCCTTTCTGATACTATTGCGATTCTCCAGGAGGAATATTATGGTGGTGGGGACCACAGTGGCCGCAGTGGGGGCAGTAAGAGGTTGGATTTGGCTACAATGCAACGTAACTGAGGCCAGAGAGATGAAGACTCGCTTGAGATTGCATGCCTTATCAGCAGAACTGAAGCTACAGCCCACATTTTCTGATTATAAAGCAGGGCTCTCCCTCTTCTGTGTCTCTCTTAGATGTCTTCTTACTCAGTGATGCTCTGATAGGCCTTACAGAAATCAGTGCATAGATTTTGACTACCTGCTCTCTGAAGTTAGAATTCCATTTAAGTGGGACTCTGCTCAAATTCTGGATATGGGCTTCCTCTCATTGTTCTCATCTTTTCCTTCTGAAATTATAGAAAGAAAGAAATGGAGGAAGAGAATTGAAATTTCCCCTTCTGTAATCTTCTTACCACTTTCTATACCCTTTAGCACATCTAAAATGCTTCCTCAAATATTTGATAGCTCTTTTTTTTTTTTTAATTCCCAAACTTGGAGAGTTCTCTGTATAGCATTGTGGACCATATGTGGATAAGGAAAAAACTCTCCATCCAAACATTCAGTCTCATCCTCGTGTAAAGAAGCTGCACAAATTCTACTTTACCACAAATCCCAGATGATATTCTGACTTCTTAAACTAGGGGAGTGGGAAGAGAAGTGGAAAGCAGGCAGCTGACCCCTCTCCAGACTATGGGAGCTGCAAAGTTCCTGGGAAAACAATAGACCATCAAAGTCTTCTGGGCATTTGGAGAAGATGGGTTATATAAAGTTTTGGGTTTTGTGATCCTGTAAGCAAAATCCCCTCTTCTATCAATTAAACAATTGATTTATGAGGAGTGAAGTTGCCACGTGGTTTGGACGCACTATGCTCTGGGGATGAAAAGAGAAGGAAGCCAGAGCATGAGAAGGAAATGTGATTTTGTTTGGAAGACCTTTTAGAAGGTTGGCTGTCCAGTGCTGGGAATAAAATCTGGGTGCAGAAAGGAGAGAGAGGGGACGGGGCTGATGTGGAGTGGAAGGGTGGCTTGGACAGGATGCAGGGTCTGGCCCTGAGTGAAATGTTACGTTGCTTGCAGCTGTGGGATGGTTTGGGGCCCCATCTCCCTAGCTGGATTCCTGCAGGTCTTCGTTCTTTCTGATGAGGTGGTGAAGAGACAAAGAGCATGTGAGTGTGGCCTTCTTGGTGTACTGGGGAGCATGTGTTTTGAGTCTGTGAATGTGAGACCCAACAGATCTGACACTCTTCTCTGCTGGGATGTTCGGGGGAAAGGCCAGTAGAACATGGCATGGGGGTTTACAATGACGACACGGCACACACTGTACTTCCCTGGATTCAGAACTTCACATTCTCCAGTGGAAAATTCGTGGGAAATGCTCATTTGTTGCAGCCTTTCCTCATGATTTAAACACTGTATGCTTCACCCAGCACACCTGTGTTTGTTGAGCAATCCTAGAGGAGGCCAGGCAGTGAAAGGGATGAGTAAGCAAATGGAGGTTGCCCCTGGGGTTGAAGACAGTGTGTGGGAAGATGAATTTGGAAAGAGGAGATAGAAAAGAGCGCATCAGTGGGGAAACAAGCCTCTTTACTTTTCATTCATTCATTCATTCATTCATTCATTCATTCAGTGATTTCATAGCTATTTATTGAGCACCTTTGGGTACAAGGACTTTCCTAGGCTAAGTGGATATATCCATGTGAATCAGAGAGTCCTTGGCTTTCCTATCTTTGGTTGCCATATTCCTACCTATCTTCTCTGGAGACTTTCCTGATTCCTGGGCAGACATATTACTCCCTTCTTTACGCTTCAGCAGCACTTTGTAAAGACTTTTCCTCCTGCTTTTGTCACAATTATTATATTCCAATTTTCTGTATGTTTCTGCCTGCTTAAAAGGCTCTGAACTCTGTAGGCAAGGATCTTGTCACAGTCATCCTTGATTCCCATTCATACAGAAGGTGCTCAATAAAGGTTAATCAAATCAATTTGTGGGAATATTCTCGCTGTCCTGATTTTGTGATAATCAGGGTAGGCTAAACTTTCGCTATATTAGAAACCATGCATGTGTCCCCAGACCTAGTTTTTCTCCTTAGGTTTGGTTTTCAGAATGCTGGTGATAAACTAAGCCTGATCTATTATATGACCATCCTGTATGGGAAATGACTGTAACTCTAGGCATCTTTGGTCACCCTTAAGAGATATAGCAGGGGGTTGGATGTGGCTCAAATGGTTGGGCATCTGCCTCCCATATGGAGGGACCTGGGTTCGAACCCCGGGACCTCCCGGTAAAAATGAAAAAAAGAAAAATACAGAAGGCATAGGTGCACTGCCAGGCCCTGTGCGCAGGAGAGCCTCCAGGCTCCACGAGAGGGTGCGCCATCAGTCCCCACGAGCCACACAGCAAGATGATGACATAACAGGAGAGTGACACAGGGAAAGCCAAGGCGAGATGCACTGAAAAACCAGGAACTAAGGTGGCGCAGGTGGTAGGACGCCTCTTTCCCACATCAGAGGCTCCAAGGATCAAATCCTAGTGAAGACAGGAGGAGAAGGATGAGAAGAGTGGGCATGAAACGGACACAGAGATTTGCCCAGTGATGGACACAAAAACAGCAAAAACAGGGGCAGGGGGGGTAAAAATGGATAAAAGTAAATAAATAAATAAATAAATCCTAAAAAAAAAAAGTATAGGGGAGTAAGATATGAACTATAGTTAGTAGTAATACTTTGACGATGCTCTTTCATAATTTCTTAACAAATGTTTCACAACAATGCAAAGTATTTGTGGTGGGGTGATGTGTGGGAGCCCTGTATGATGTTATACATGTTTGTTTTGTAAGTTCACAATGTTTACTGAACACTTATTGTTTATGTATGTTCATGCATGAATGATATACTTCAATAAATTGTTTTAAAAAATCAATAGGAAAATTAACAATTTGGAAAAGTAGATTGGATTTCACATATTTACAAATGTGATAATGATGATGATTTAATTTCCCAACCTCTACCAGGAACTGAGGAGGTCATTTTGAAATTGATGTAGCAAGACCCATGGATTTGATTCTCCAGACAATCAACCATGTTCATCTCATGGGGAAGTGGTGAGTGGGCCAAAATTAGTGGTCATTGTTTAGACAAAGTTGATATACTTTTAAAAATTTTGTTTGGTTCTTACCTAACTCTCCCATTGTCCCCAAACCATGCCTTCACTATGTCACATATAGGTAGTAGTCAACTGTAATGACAATGATAATAAAACTAATATTGATTGAGTCCTTTCATGTGTCAAGGACTATTCCAAGTGCCATGCATGTTTTATTTCATTTATTCTTCATGTAATCCCATGAGGTCAGTACTATTATTATTCTCATTCTGAAATGAAAGAAATCAACATAGAAAGTTTAAGTAACTTGTTCAAGGTCACACAGTTCATGGGTGGGGTAGACTCAGGGGTCCTGCCTGGCAATTTGCTTCCAGGGACTGTACTCATTAACATCTCTGCTATTTCGTCTCTCCTTGTGGCTATTGACCCTACAGAAGATTTATGTGCCTACAGATAAATATGGCTTACCCCTAGTGTTAAAGATTTGTCACTAGAGACATCCCTTGAACTGATTTTCCCTCACTTACCCTTTAAGACTGGGTATCACCTGCTCCAGGAAGTCATCCTTAATCTCCTCTGGACTCAGCCAAATATTGCCCTCTATATTCCTATAACACCCTTTGCTTTCTCTTTTCATGTAACCTCAACTATAGCATCTGTTTCCTTGCCTGCTTCCCTTGTGAGTCTGCAAGTTTAAGGACAGAAACTTTCCTCTCTCTCTGTGCCGAGAACCTAGTGATCACGAAATAGTCATTTAATTAATTAAGAAAAGTTACAATTTATTTTCAGCCTCCCAAGAACCTTATCATAAAGGAGTGCTTATTGATGTATATATTTATTCATTATTTCATCTATTCATTGATTCATTCATTCACTCAGCAGATATTTATTAAGGACTTACTCTATGCTAAGCATTCTTTTGGGGGCTGGGGATACTATAGTCAAAAAACTTAGATGGTTTCTGTTCATAAGAAGCTTTGTTTGTGTGGGATGTGGTGGGAGGTGTGGGAGGTGGGCAGCATGGGAATCCCAGTGGGTTCCGTGTAATATTTTAGGTAATCTAAGCACCTCTTAAAATATATGTATATATATATATAAATAACATTTTTGTAAGCAAATACACATATATGCATATATATTTATATATCATTTTACAAATGTTTGTATGTATTGTGAGAATTTTGATTTTTACCCATAATAAAAAAAAAAAAAAAAAAAGAAGCTTTCAGTCTATTGTCAGGGGACAGACAGAGTTGTATAATTATTAGCTGCGATAGTGGTATTGGAGAAAAGTATAGGGTGTGATGGGAACATAAAAAATTGAACAAAACAGTCCCTGTGTCCCCAAGAAAAACCTCTAATCTTACCAAAGGGTTAAATGGGACACCCTTTGATTCTAGAGGGTATGCCGTGAATCAATAGCCACTGTTTATAGTGGGCCAGTTGGAGGCAGATTTGGACAAGTCTGGATGTAAGTTACTCTTACTAAAAGTCTTAGTATCATTGAGTTAAAGAGACCTCAACAATTAAATCCAAATTTAAATACCCTGGAAAAGCTGACGTTAAGATTCCAGGTAAACTGCTTGTGCAAGGAGAATGCGAATCAGTCCTAAGTTAGGAGTATTTATTCAATGTCCCAACACTATTGCTTGGAACACATAGAGACCAGGGTCTTCCTAGAAACTTTATGAGGCACTTAAGGATTTATCTTGATGGCCTCGGGTACTTCTACACAGAACCCAAGACTAATTATCCAAAACCAAGGTCCATGTTTTGCCAGGGATTTATTCCAAATTCGTCTTAGTGCTACCCTCTGGTGGGTAAAACCAGATAGCAGGCATCAAACTTCAAATTCTGTAGAACATTCTGATAGAGTGAGTTTTTGTTTTATTTAGAGGAGGGATCATAAGATATTATTAAAACAACTTGAACATCTGGTTTGGGGATAAAGTCATTTTATTGTGTGACTGCCAAACCACAGAGCCAAGCTTACTGAGAAAGCCTCCCTTTTTCCCAGCCCTCCATGAAGCCTAATGCCCAACTCTTCACAATATGCACCTTCCAACACAAATGAAGTGTAAAGGGGAACAGAGTGGGGTCTTCAAGAACCAAGGAAAATTCACCAGGTGGTTGGAAAATAAGGGGCAGCTAGACTGCCTTCTGAATCTGTTTTTTCAAGCTAATTTCCCCCTTATTTTCAAACTATCAATGAAAATGTTCAAAAAGGAAGCAATAGCCAAAAATGTTATTCATTGAATCCCAGTAAATTCCTCCTCCTAACCCAGCTTCCCCCTTTGCCACCAGGCTGAAGGACTGAAGTCAGTCTTAGAGAAAGCAAGACTGAGAGGAATGAGGCTCCTCTCTCTACCTGTGTTCGCTTCTCAGTGTAATTCTCTCCTGCTAGTTGTCTATTGCTCCAGACATGCCCTTAAGCTATTTAGATTCATCCATTTATTCAGAAAATATTTTTGAGTACTTCTCAGGTAACAGGCTCTGTACCAGGCACTAGTCTCTATTGATATGATGGCATTTATATTTTAGGCATACAATACAATTAAATAGACATATATTTATGACTATCACTAGCTGAGAAAGAGAAATGAAAGAAATGGATTGGCTTAGACAACAGGAATTTATTGTCTCATGGATTCAGAAGCTAGAAGGCTCGTTTCCTCCCAGGGGCTGTGGCATTCTGGTGCTGGCTTGCTGCAATCCTTGGGATTCTTGGCTTGCGTCTCTGCTTCATGTCACATGTCAGTGTCCTCTCCTCCTTTATCCCTGCTCTTCCGGTTTCTGCTGACATCCAGCTTCTGGCTCCTTTCTCTGGCTTTCTCTTTATAAGGCCTTCAGTAATCCAGATAAAGGCCACACCTTAACTTCTTCAAAAGGTCCTGTATGCAATGGGTTCACACCCACAGGGATGTGGATTAAAATTAAGAACATGTATATTTTGGGATACGTAATTCAACCTACCACTATGTGAGGCTCACATAATGATCTCCATAAGCAAATATCTCTAACGCCACCATAAGTTCTCAATTCGGTTGTCTTTCCTCCTTGGCAAAAGCAACTTTCTTAGTGGTAGAGGGTGGGCAGAAGTGGGATGAGAGGAAAGGAAGGCAAGAAGTTGGTTTAGAAGGAGCAGAGAGTGTGTCTAGAGTAAGTGGGTAGGGATACATGCTCATCTTTCTTTCTGGACCTGAGATGTGCCTAGCAAGGCCGTCTTGGAGACCAAAGAAAAAGCAAGAGCCCAGGACTGCTTGGAGTTCCTTGAATGCAGCACAAAGTGTTATTGTTCTATAGTAACAGTTTTGGCCATGTTGCTAATTTATTCTATTCTAATCTCCTTTTGCTGGGGAGACAAAAGTCTGAGCATTTCTCTCTTGCACAGCCCTGCAGGCTGCTGCTGTGAGAATGGCCTCCTTGTTTCACCCAGCTCTCCTCACATTCGCACTTTCTTGGCAAACCTGTGGAGAGGTATCAGAGTCACCAGGCACACCCCCGGAACTTTGATATGCTTGGAATGTAATCAAATGCCTCACAAAATGGGACTATTTACCTTACCCCTGGAAACCACTGTAGAAATATTTAAAAGGGATCAAAATACGAATTATTAGGATTCCGCCCTCCACAATGAGCTTTTTAGGATTCGTATTTTTGATATGCCACTTACTCTTCCCAAGAAACCAGGTCAAGTATTTACTCTGATTCTAACATTTCAGTGCAGCAAGTGGTAAAAAGATGGTTCCACTCCAGTCTTCTTCAGTGAGATTTCTTTGCCTTGTTCCCAGGCCTTTCTTTATCTCAGGAGAAGCCTGGAAAAACCTCTCACAGCAGTCTTGGGTGGCATGGTCTTGATGCCTGGAATTACCAAACCTGGAGTTGGAAACGTGTGGTTGTGAAGGGACCCCTGTAGGTAGTCAGAGGTCTTGTAATTGAGGACTGCAGGACCCTGCAGACTCAAAAGCCCAAAGAGAAAAAAACCTGGCTGTTCATCAGTCCTTTAACTCCTCATATATTATTCCCTTTCTGTCCCTTGACCACACCCTAGGACTTGCTTTAAAGCTTCTCTATAATTTTCAGACCCTCAGACCCACCCCACCCTGACTCTCAGAAAACTCCACTGTCTTAACATGTAATTAATCCATCTTCTTCCACTCACTGTTTCTCTTCACCTCAAAAACATCCCTTTGTCTTCATCCTCTCTCTCTTCCTTTCCTTGCCCTTGGTTCCAAATTAACTGCCCCCACCCAGGCTGATGATCAAATATCCCCAAATGATTCTTCACATTGGTATCTTCAGTTGCATCCCTTCCAACACCTCCTTTCCCCTTTTCTAAAGGAGAAAGTGACCTTCAGTCCTTCTCACCCTCTAAAATCAGCACAAGTAACCCTTAATGCTCTTAAGCTAGCACATCACCTCGCTCCTTCCCTTCCATATTAGAATGTTGAATTTGTCGCCTACACTGACTGGCTCCCCCTTCTCAATCCCTCTTACTCCTTTTGCCCTTGCAAACTGTCTTTTTCTCAAATGACATTATTAAAACTGTCTTAATAATTGGTGAAATAATCCCCAAATCCTCAAGACTGAGGAATGAACAAACATAAGGGGGGAATGCAACTATGGACAAAAGTAGACTTATTATTCTAGTAATGGAACAAATTGTATCATTGATATAAAGGCAGTGGCCACCAGAGGTTCTGAGGGGAGGGAAAGGGAAGAATAAGTGCAACATGGGGGCAAGTTTGGGACATTGGAATTGTCCTGCATGACACTGCAATGATGGATACAGGACATAATACATTTTATCAAACCTATAAAACTGTGCGGGGCAAAATGTAAACTATAGTCCTTGGTTAGGATAATGCTTCAATAAATGTTCATCAACTGTCACAAATGTACCACACTAATGAAAGATGCTGTTGATGTGGCAAAGTGTGGGAGGGGTGAGGTGGGGTATATGGAAATCCCCTATATTTTGATGTAACATTTATGTAATATAAAGCTTCATTAAAAATGAAAAAAATTAAAAAAATAATTGGTGAACTAAATAATTCACCATTGACTCTCAAATCATCAAGGTGAGTGGTTTTTTTCTTTCTCAGTCTTATTGCTCCCCCTGACCCCACTGACATCCCCTTTCTTCTGAAATACTCCAAGTAACAGTAGTAATAGTAGTCTTGGTTCTTTTACCACAATAAATCGTTTTTCTCCAGTTCCTAAATGGCAACTCCCTTCTTTCTCTGTCTGAGAAAGAAAAACATTTCCAGGATTTCTCTGCTCCCCTCTTCACTCCCCCCCCCCCGACCTTTCTTCTTCTCTCCACTCTTCTCTCTTCTCTCTCTCAACAGTTTCATCCATTGTCATTGTTTCAGGGACTCCAAATCTTTTCCTCCAGAACTCTCTTGCCTCTGGATTCCAGACTCATAATTTCAACTACCTTCTGGACTTCTCCTCTAACATGAACTGCTGGCATCTCAACACAGAGCTTTCATTATTAAATTTATTCTCTTCTCCTAGAAACCTACTCAGCCTCTCATCTCTTTATTTTTGTAAATGGTACAACTATTACTCTGGTCATGCAAACTAAACAGTTGACTCTTTGCTCTCCATCACCTTTATTTTTTAAACTCATATTTTTGTTTGTTTGTTTGTTTTCTGAATTGTCTCTTGGCTTCTCTTCCGCCTTTCTATTACAATTGTTATCATCCAAATTTACACTTTTCTTCTTTCCTGGACTCTTGCCTGTCAAGTGGTTGTTTCCTGGATTTTGGTTTTCTCCTTTTCCAATGTTCTTACAAACCTTAGATAAGTTAATCTTTTTAAAGCCCACTTCAGATCAAAGGCTTTTACTGGTTTTACCTCTCAATTAATTATAGGCTCTTATTTGTCATTCAAGGCTTTCTATGTGTTGGCTCTAAATGACCTTTTTGGCTTAACTCTCAATATTGTCCTACAGTTAACCTATTTTTCTAGGCAGATTAGGTGACTCGAACTTCTCAGTCATGCCCAATGATTTCCAATGTCTGCCCTTTTCTCTGCTTAACCATTCTTTCTCTGCTTAACCAGTTTTGTTAAAATATAGTAGAATCTATTGCTGCTGTGAACTGCTGCAAAATCCAGTTTGAGCTTCTCTGATGTGACTCTCACCATTGTCTGCCTAATATTGTTTATTTTGAGAGCTTGACTTCTTTCTCCTCTGTTTGTAAGAACTTTGAGGGGAAGGAGTAGAGTGTAGGCCTCTTTAGAAGCTTGCACAGCACCTGACATGGTATCTTCTGCATGGTAGGTACTAGTATACATTTGTTGAATATTGAATTTAAAAAATCATTATATCTTTAGAAACTTTATAATTTGTTTCTTGTATTGTGTTTTGCATGGGCTTTCAAATTTTTAGTCTCTTCATTTTTTATTTTAGTCAATGACTGGAAAGGATTGGTAACTATTCACTTTACATAAACACTGCCAGGAAAATACATTTCTGCACCAACATTTTGCAAGTGGCTATGCATTCCTATTTAAATGTTTTAGTGAAAATAAGAAACAAATATATGATTATAATGCATCAGAAGCTTCTGGGCCATGGTGTTTTGGAATTAGTGCTTCTTCTGAAAAAAAAATACACAAAGTCTTATAGTAGTGAGACATCCAAAATACTGAGCACAACATCCAAAGATTTCAGGGTACCCACTCCCAACCCTATTTCCATATATTCTGCCTGTAAGAGGATTTAGAGAAAGACAAGTAACAGAAGGTGATAAACCTGGCCACAGAACCTCAAGAGTGTCCCTTACTGGTCCTAGCATGGTTTTTCATAACTCTATACATCCAGATAAAAACATTAAAAATGCAGTCAACTACCCTGGCTCTTCAAATTGAAAAACGAAGTATTTGGAAAATGAGTTCAAAAACTAACAAATTAAGAATGCAGGGACCCTGTATCAATACCTTGTTTGTTCCTCTCATGGGATTAAAATCAGTTCTGAGCACATAGTGAATGATCAATCAATCCTCATTGACTGATTATAGATAGCTGATATACATAGATGGGACACCTTCTGGAAACTTTCCTTGATCTCTCAACTTAGGTGAAAGTTTACACCATATGTAGACCAAACTTGTTTCTAAAACTGTGATGGCTGAGAAGTAACCCCACAAAACTTCATCAAACAATTGGTTCTTGAAATAATTCAACCTTTGTTAAGTGGGGGGAAAAGTAGTTGGTAGATAGGATCCAAGTCCTTAAAAAAAAATTTTTTTTAATGGAGTGTGTAGTTTCATTTTATTTTTTTTCCAGACACATTTGTGTGTACTCTTACCCTGGCTGCAGCATAGAAACAAGCAGTCCTATCTCACCTCGGGCCACTGGATTCCTCTTCAACAGGTAGACCTCTCTAGCCATCTTGGCTCACTTTTGTGCCACAGGCAAAGTTTTTGTCTTCTCAACTTTATTTTGAAGCAAGTTCAAGACAATTCAAAAGAGCAGGGTTGGGTGGTAAAAATAAGAGACCTTTTGTTCAGCATGTACAGTTTGAATTGTGTTAGGAAATATTGCTACTTCCATTTCATTGCACTTTACTTTGGAGGAATCACTTTTTTTAAAAAACAAAGTCAAGAGAACCTAAACCAGGAGGCTCTCCATAGCTGATTCTCATGGACAGATGGCCGGCTCAAACACATAACAAAAGGTCTGTTGTGATGTTGCCAATTCCATTTCATGAACTCTTTTGGTATAAACTGGAGAAAGCACTTATGTTCAGAGTTCTTTTTTTTTTTTTTTTTTTTTTCCTGCCAGTTGTCTTTGCCAAGGTCAATGTTTCTATTACACAGGGGAAAGTATGCACTCCCCCTGGTGGCTGATTTAATACATAGCTGTTTTTCTTTACCAAAAGAACCCATCCATGAACCTCAGAAGCTAAAAGGTCCTAGAGTGATCATTTTAACAAATATTTATTGGGCTCTGAATGTGTGCCAGGCAATGTACTAAGTGACTGGGGTTGGAAAACCCAAGGTCTTTCTTTGGGTTTTCTACTTACTAATCAACCATTCGACCTATGGACCAGGCAGCCATTTAACCTCTCTGTGCTTCGTTTCCTCAACAACAAAGCGTATTATATCTGCTCTGCTTATCTCAAAGTATAGTATTGGGATCCAAAAATTTAAAAAATAGCAGCCACAATGATGGCCACATAATGTAAATTTGATGAGGTCACTTCAATTCTTAACATTGTTTAATGTCTTCCCATTACCATTAAAATAAAATTCTAATTCTTTTCATGGATTCAAAGACCCTACATAATCTAAGGCCCTGTCAACCTCATCTAATACCATGAATCTTATACCTCCATCCAAACCCGCCAACTTTTGTTTCTTTGAAATCATGATTTCCCTCAAGGCCTTTACACGTACTTTCTCATCTTCCTGGGAAGCTCTTTCTCCTACTCTTTACCTGCCTAGCTCTTATTTATCCTCATTTTATAAAGGCCACCTTCTAGGAAATGCCTTTGCTAACTACCAAACTCAAAAATTGATTCCCTTTATTATTTTCTTTCATAGAACCTTATTATTTCTCTTCATAGAACTTAGCACATATGGAAAGTATCTGTGTATTTGTTTCTTTACTTCTTTACTGACTGTCTTCCCCACTAGAATGAAAGCTCCATGAGGGCAGGTACCATAACTGCATAACTCACTACTTTATTCCTAGCATCTATAAATAGCATCAGTTAGAATTTGGGGAGTGAATAAATGAATGAAACATGTGAAATGCTATAAATTTATTATATAAAAATAAAATAACACATAATATCTAAGAAAAAAAGGAGGAAAGGAGTTTGAGAAAGAGGAGGTTGGTGTATTTGACAACTATTATTGGGATATGTGTTTTAAAGATGATTTTAATTATATGCCCAGCTATGTTAATATCACATTATAATTTAACTGTCAGTTTACAGATGAGAAAACTGAGGTGAAAATTAAGGAGAAATCCACACATGTAAAGTGTTGTGTCTCAGGTTGTACAGTGGCAGAAACAGGACTTAAATGTGAGTATCTAACTCTGACCTAGAGTTCTTTCCACTACATCATGCATATTTATGTATATCATTATCATTAGATCTCATTTCTTAAGGCTTGATAGGATTGCTAAACACCTGCATTAATTATAGACTAAGTGTAATCTAAGCATCTTTTAAAATATATATATATATATATATATATATAATAAAAAATAAAACAAAACAAAACAAAATTATAGACTAAAGTGACTACGAAAAATTGCTTGATATTTATCAATAATCTTCCATCCTGGGCTCCTGGAACTAAAATAGACATATATTTCAGCTCAACTCCTTCTTCCTTCCCTCCTTTCCCTCCCTTCCTCTCTTCCTTCCTTCAGTTTTACTTTTCCCTTATTTTGTCAGCCTTTTTGCCCAGAGGGTTCTTTCAATCTGGAAGTTCATGCCCTTCAGTTCTGGGCAATTTTCTTGAATTATTTCTTTATCATTTCCTTCCCTCCATTTTCTGTGTTTTCTTTTTCTGTAACTCTGTATCTCTTCCAACTTTTCTATTGAAATTTTCATTTCTGCTATTATTAATTTAATTGTCAGCAACTCTTTTCTGCTCTTTAAATATTTGTTTTAAAAGCAAACTGTTCTTGTTTCATAGGCACAATATCCTTCCAAAATATTTTGAAAAGTGATACTATTTTTGAAATTACTTTTTTCTTTGCATTTTCTGTCTTTATTTTAAGTTCCTTTATCTTTGTAGTATGTTTTAGTCACTGTCTTTATGTTGAGGCTTTTCTCAAATGTTTGGTGAATCTTGGATGCCCATTTTTATTTAAGAGAGGAGAGGATTGCCAAATAAGATGCAGATATACCAGATACTTTGAATTTCAGATAAAGAATATTACTTAATATAAAGATGTCCCAAACATGCAATTTTATTTGCTATATCTGGCAAGTCTAAAAGAGGAGCACAAGGTAACTAAAGAAGGTTCTGTGTGTATGGACAGGACTGACTCACTACTGGGTATCACTGAGGTGATCTTGCTAGGACATTTTGTTAGAGGATATCAATATCCTCTAACTATCAATAGCTTTAGGATTTTATTCTTGGGCCTGTCAGAGTCTTCAGGGAAGAATATTTCAATCTTCAGCCTAGTGGGTCTAGGTTTGGCAGCTAGTATTCTGAGAGTCAAGGTGGGACAGAGAGGTGGGAATCTCACATTCAGAATATATACTTTTAGCAAATCTCCCTGCTTTCAGTAGGGTACACCTGCCTTCATTTGTGCCTGTTGTCCCTCGGTCTAGAGTCTTTCCAGGGAGTAAGTCTTCAGTTTTCTGCCAGGAGGGTGGGGGCACTGCTTCTTAAACAGACTATATCAAATCCTATATCAGCCTCAGCTGCATCCCCACTTTCAGAGGAAATTCTTGCTGCCAATTTCTGAGTCTTTGGGGGGTTTTGCATTGCAAATCAGGCTGCTTCTGGGCTTCCCCTACTGTCAACTTAAATATCAGCCTTTCTGGGTCTGCTAGGCAAGTTACCCCTCAACCATCTGCTTTCCATCTTCCACAATGTTGTTGTTGTTTTCTTCCTGATTCTTTTTGTCTTTATGGGTTAATGCCTTTAAAAACAATCCCATTACTGTCTTTTTAGTGGGTTTTGGGGATGGGATAGTAATGTAAAGCATATGTTAATTCCAACATCTTTAACTAGAAGCATGGCCATGAATTTTTAAAATGACTACAGGAGAATTATTTAATTCCTCTTTTCTAAATTTTCTTTATTGTAAAAAATGAGAGGATTGCACACCAAAACTGTTTTGTTGTGTATCTCTTCCTACATTATCATTCTTCACTGAAACCACCATGTAACAATGTCTTAAGACTTCAAAACAAATCTGTTTTTGTTTTCTTAAGGGATAATTTAAAGACATGGTCTACATTTTCAATCATATCAAGCCTCCCAATTCTACCATCTGCCATGAATGGGACCTTGAGCAAGTTCTTCTCTGAATTTTCTTCCCCAAAATAGGGACAATAGTATCAACTCCTCTCATAAAATTGCTGTGAAGAGCAGATGGAATAATCCATATGAAAGTGCTTCAAAAATGGAGACTTGCTATGCAAATATTGGTTGGTGTAGTTATTTTTTAATCCTTAATCTTTTAAAAGTATTCTGGTTGAAGAATCATAGTATTTGCCTTTAATTGCTTGGATTTATTATAATTAGTGTTACTAGCCCCTGCCTATTGCCAGTGAATCTATTCCTATAAAGAACTGAGTCGTCAATGACATTAATAACAATATCAAAAAGGGCTACTCTTAATCAAAAACCACTAACGTGCCAGGTGACCAGCTAAGTGCTTTATGTACATTATCTCTAATCTTTACAACCATCCTGCAAGGTAAGTCCTATTGAACCCATTTTACAGATAAGGAAATTGAGGCTCATGGAAATGTTATTATTTGGCCAAGTTCACTCATTCAATAAGTGATTCAAATCCTATCTACCTGGCACCAAAACCCATGTGTACTCTTTTCCTTGTGCCATAATACCTTTTTAACTTTTTAAAGGTTACTAATATCTTTTATAACATTGAGGCCAGAATGTGAACAAATTTAGTATGATAGCTCTAATCTGGCTCCAGTGTACCCTTCTAGTCTTAATTCTGGTATCCCCCCTAGGGATTCTGGGTTCTGACCATAGAGTCTTTTGGTCACACGTTCTCATGTCCCCTGCCTTTGTTCATTGCTGTTGTTCTGCTTCAAATATCATTTTCCCCTTTCTCTGTCCAGTGCCTGCCTACTTACCCTGCAGGGCTGCATTAAACCGTGTCCAGCTTCTTTGTAAAACTTGTATTTATTTCTCTAAACAAAATTAGTTGCTCCCTTCTCTATGTTCTCTGAGCATTTTAATTTGAGCCACATAACATGGCCTCCTTTAACTTTTTTTTTAACCTTCAAAAATGGCAATTTTGTATCAATTAACCAAATATCTCCTTAGCCCATTGTATTTTAGTTGAAGACAGTACGTAGCTGTATCCTCCCCACTGAGCTCCCAGCCTATAAGCTCCAGGACAGGTACCCATAATAGGAGATGATATTCCTTCTGAGTGTTTACCAGAGGCATGGCCCAGCCCTAAGAACTTTACATGAGTTAACTCTTTCAGCCCTCAAAGCAACCCTATAAGGTAGATATTTTTATATGCATAGCCCCGTTTTATAATTAAGGAAACAGAGGCACGTAGAAGTCAAATAACTAACCCAAGCTCACAAAACTAATAAGTGGCAGTGATTGGATTTGAACCTAAGCAATCTGGCTTTAAACTCCACACAGTCTTAGCCACTTCTCTAAACTTCTTTCCCTACCAGTCTATCTGTCTGTGTCTTTTTCACCAATGTATTCCCAGGACCTAGCGCAAGGCTAGATGCCTAATAGGTGTTCAGTAAAGAGCTGAATAAATGGATTCTGTATGTTCCATGTTTATTAAGTACCTACTCTGAGCCCCAGTACTATGGTGATTGGCACCAAGATTAATAAGGCCCAGCTTCTGCCCTCACGGAGGTCACAGCCCAGGAGGGGACTCTGGCAAACAGTGCAGCGGTTATGAAGGAGTGACACACTGGCCATCAGCAAGGAGCCTTAGGGGAGGTACGAATGGCCTGCTGAGTAAGCACCTGAGAAGAGGTGGTTTAAGAGGTGAGTCCTGAGGAACGGGCAGTGTTATCCATTTGAAGGGATATTTTGGACAGACGTGCTCCCGGCAAGTGGAGTAACTCATGTAAAGGCCCTGAGTTGGGGGAAGAGAGCAGAGTAAACCAGGGTTTGTGATTTCAGAGAAACAGAACAGCCTGTCTGTGTTCGTGTGTGTGTGTGTGTGAACGTGTGAGTTCCCATGCCAGGCAATGTCTTCCTGGTGACAATGGTCTCCCATGAGCTTGCTGAGAGCGGGTAGATCAAAGAGGGGTAGAACTTGGGCTCTGGGACAAGGCCTTGTATTTGGATCCCAGCTCTATCATTAACTGTTATAGTGACCTTGAGTAGATTTCTTAACCTCTTTCTGCCTCAGTCATAAAAATGTATCTAACAATAGTACCCACCTGGTGAGGTTGGAGAGAGGATTGCCACATCTAATCCTTTTAAGGCACTTAGAATAGTTAGCCTGGGTCTTGGAAAATAACCAAAACACTTCTTTATTAGTTTTCCTGAGTGTGCAGAGTTAATGAAAGAAAAGATTGACTGAAAGATAGAAGTTTGTAATTAAGTTACCATCTGAGCTTTTAAATGAGTTCCCACAATAATTAAATAACTAGAATAATACCTTTTATGTATTGCTTGCTAGGTATCCATTGGTGTGCTAATCTGAAAACAATCCTGGGGGGAAGGTGCTACTGGCCCCGCTTTGTACATAAGTACAGTGAGGTGCAGAGAAGTTAAGTAACATTCTCACACTCAGTGAAAAATAGCAGAGGCAGATTTTAAACCAGGCATCTACCTCCAGCATTCAAGGGCTGAGCCATCCTGCCATACTGGTTTTCTGGTTTGAAAGTTTTAATATGGAAGAGAAATATGTTGGGTCCCAGATCATTCTTGGTTTGATGGGACTCTTTGAAAATAAAAATAATACAAAGCAAAGAATAAATACTAGTGTGACAACATATTCCGGTTGGTTTTCATCTCTTCAGGTTTTTTTCACTGGATTGATGATGCCCCGATTCCCTTGAGAAAAGTCAGTAAGACATTGCATAGAGCAAAAAGTTACTCTTTTATGGCCTCATACTCAAGAAATATGGCCTCATCTTTAATTTTCCCTTAAAATATTAATCCAAGCCAAAGATTTCATCCAAGTGATTGGATTGAAATCTTTTTTTAAAAAGCACTCTCAGAAGAAAAGAAAACATAAAATATAAAGTCATTGCTAGAATTAAGACATAATCTTAGAAATGAAGGAGTAGGGTATAGCTTTAAAACTAAAGATTTTGAAAGTTTCAAAAGCTACACCTAAATCTAATGATGCAAGAATGAAGGACAAGAACTAACTTTGGAAACTTCTGACTCTGGGCAAGTTATTTAACTTCTCTGTGCACCAGATTATTCTTCTCTCCAATGGGAATAATAATAATACTTACTTCAAAGGTTTTGACATGGACAATAAATGAGTTAATTGATGGAAAATGCTTTTTACAATACCTGGTGAACAGTAGGTGTGCCAAGTTACTTTCCAAAGGTCATCCAACTAGCTAATATCAGAAAATAGAATTCTTACTCCTAATCCTCTCTTCTGGGTAAGCCTTTTTTTTTTTTTTGAAAAACAACAGTTTATAATGAGCACTCTCAAAATAGTTAATGTTTGAGTCTCAGTGTGTTTGCTTCTAGGAAGTAAATTCATATTTATTTCCTATTCCTTTTTCTTCTGATATTATGATATTAATTCCTTAGGGTAGAATATCTTCTTATAAAAATTTAAGCAATAATGCTAGGCCAAAATCTGACATGTGAATTTATGGTAAGCATCCTTTTTTTAAAAATTTTGTGATCTTATGCAACTTTACAGGAAAAAAAAGTAGCACATGATATTTAAAAAAACAAATACGTGTGTTGTTTTTAGCTTAAAAATCCAAACAGAATTACAAAAGTATTAAAAATCTTCAGAAGGGAGCAGGAGTAGCTCACGTGGTTGAATGCCTACTTCCCATGTACGAGGTCCCAGGTTCAATCCCCATTACCTCCTAAAAAAAACAAAACAAAACAAAACAAACAAAAAAACCAACTCAGGAGAGCCAGTGTAGCTCAGTGGTTGAGCGCTGGCTTCTCACATACAAGGTTACAGGTTCAATCCCTGGCTGGTACCTCAAAAAAGAAAAAAAAATTTTTTTCAGCAATAGTTGTAGATGGTACCATTAAAATAGACAGCGGTGATGAGGCTGATATCTGAAAGTGATATAATCATAAGGCTTGAAATCTGGCATCCTTTTGTGTTTGAAATTAAGGCATTATATAAAGACCCAGAAGGAAGTTATACAAAATTTACAGAGCCAGAAATGGAGAAAAACTTGTCTCTTGTTCATTTTCTATTACATGGCCCAGTGTTAATTTGCAAAATGTTGTTATGGGTGAGGGAGATGTGGCCATTATTTTTGTCAAACCATGTCTGGCTGAGAGGTTTAGGAGAGATTCACAGTGGAGAGAATGAGGATTAGGGGCTAACTGCATTCTGAGAAACAAGCATGTAATTCGAGGAGGTCATCAGGAAATCATTTCCCAAGGAAAGCCCTTGTCTTTGAAATCCTTTCTCACTCCTGGTCAAACAAAGCCCTAGTTCACTGAACCTCAAAGGATGATCTTAAGCAGCTGGTTTTGGCTGGCCAGCTTTGATGGCTGGGGTGTTTGAACTGCAGTGTGGGGGAAAAATGGTCCATTTCAGTTTAATTATTTGTGTATCTGCTCAGGATTCCTATAAAAGGAAGAATGAGCTTCATCCTGTGGGAAATGGACATTACTATGTGAGCAATATGGGGTCCCAGGCAACATAAAAATCACATTTTAAGGAGCCCAAGGAGATGTTCTGGGAAATTTGTTCATACTGTGAACGTGGTATCTTTGTGGTCCATTTGGTTTGTGTGAAAAGTACCTACACCTTCACAGCTCTGTGGCTTTAAGTTCTTACAACCTGGAAGGTCCCACACCTTCACACTTTCCTAAATCCTGCTCTTCCTCTAAGGATTCCCTCCTGTAATCCTCTCAAATAATTTATCCTCAAAATTCAAAGGATAAGACTAACTTTCCTTTAGTGTCCTGAGAGAGGGGTAGAGGCACTGATGTCCTCCTGATTTGGCCTCCTCTTGAAGAAAAGAGTTGAGAATAATTCGTGAGATGGAATTTCCTAATTTTAGCTGTGTCTTTAGGAGAAGAATTAATTTCCATGGTATGTCCCTTCTTTTCTGGGCTGAAGAGTTGCTGGATTTGATTCCACTAGATTCCTCCATTAGACTATAAGTTCTATGAGGGCAAGGATTTGTCTAGTTTCCTGCTATATCATGAGTGCCTAGGCCAATGCCTAGCACATAGTAAGTTCTCATTCATTTAAATGAATAAACGACCCAGTGTATCAGCCAGGGTAGTCTAAGTTGTGCTGTAGTTTCAACACACCCTCAAATCTTTATTTGTAGTTTATTTCTTGCATATTGCAGTTTAGCTGGGAACTCTGCTCCGTATCTTTTCACTCTGGAACCAAGGCTGACAAATCAGCCACCATCTTGAATGCTGCTTATCACTTGATAGAGCAAAAGAGAGCGCTAGGTTTTGGACTGGCAATAGAAAATTCTGTCCTAGAAGAGATAGGTGACCCTTTGATTCACAAGTTATTGGATTGAAAATGTCACATGGCCCCTACCAAACCATATGGGTTGGGGGTTGTGCAATCTTACCATTGCTCCAAAAGTAGAAAGCTAGACATATTTGATGGATAGCAATAAAGGCAGCTAAATTGAGTACAGAAAGGCTTGAATTTAATTTTTTTTTTTAGGGGACCTTGACCATTACTAGGGTTTTGGTATAGCCCAAGTGCATTTGTTATAATGACTTTTAAAGTCACAAATCAATCACTTTAAAATCCGCGTTCTCACCAAGTGTGATATCACTCTAATAAGACAAAAAATTAGTTCTTGAAGGAGGAAAAATTTTTAGATATTACAATGGTGTGGCCCTCCAAAGGTCCACAGTACATAAAGAGATATATAATTTATCTGTGAAATTAAAATGTCATGGCAGGGCAGTAAGAAAAAAAATGTCTAAAAAGTCTCCTTAGGGAGCCGAAAATGAAAGAAAGATTGAGAAACATTGTTTTAAACCAATGAGAGGTGAGCTTATATCTGAGTTTGCTGAAGCTGATGATGTTTCATGGGAGTTCTGGCTCCCTGGGGCATGTAGATTGTTTCTTCTGGGAGTGAAGAGATGATGCCTCCGCTTCTGGCCCCTTCTCTGTATCTGCTATGCTCAAAGATGCTCTGATACCTGTATGTGTAGCAGGTCTATAGGTAGAACATTGCTAAAGACTAGTAATACATTTACATTCAAGGAAAATGTACAGCAACCCTGGACCACCTTTTAAGATAACTAATCCCAATTCAGATGTGGTCTGTGCTAAATAATGGATGTACTAAGAGTCTTGCTTGGATACTTTTAATTACATGAGTTTGTACATTTAAGACACAGACACACTGGCTAAACATTTTTTGGCTTTCAGAGAAAAGATTATAAAATCTTATAAATTATAAAGAGAAAGTAAAAGAAGCAAATGATCCCTTTCATATGGTCTCAGGAGACCTTCGTAGATTAGACTTTCTGTTCCCTGTGTTTGAAATACATCTTAAGCACTAATTCACTGATGGACCTTAAGCAAGCTGTATGATTTCTTTTTGCCTTGGTTTCTCATAGGTAAAGCAGGGGTAATAATAATACCTACATCATAAGGCTGTTGTAGGATTAAATGAGCTAATGTATATAAGTTCTTTGAACAGTGTCTGGTGTGTAACTTAAGTTCCAATAATATTAATGATAGTTATTATTACCAACTATCATTATCTTATCATCATTCTTATTATGATCCCTCATGCATGGTCCTCAGCCTTCTTTATTATAAATGGAGGCCCCAACTCTTCTCTCCTTAAGCCACATTTGAATGTTCACACAGTTCAGCCTTGACCATATTACTATCCATGGCAAATACTGTAGAGTCTTGGGACACAGTTCCCAACCACAACTCATTTCCCCAAAAGCATTCAAAGATTTGATTAGGTATGCATGTGTGATCCAATGAACTCTAAGTAAAAGTGTGTGGATGGGTCTTCAGGGGAAGCTTGTAAAAGCACTATACCCAGAAAGCAGGGTTCTTTGGCATTTAGGTCTTTCCACCTTCTACCTACCACCCAAAATGCAGATGGATTTGATTTCTGTTGGTGCAGCAGGTATTGTGATCCTGAGGCAAGGACCATGATGTTATCACTTTAAGGATAGGGAAGTAGAGGATAAAAAGATGTTAAATCCTTGGCAACATTGTTGGACAACTGTGCCACCTTAGGCAGTCTTCCTTCTGACTTCTTTATCTGTGAAAGAAACAAATGTTTGTGGTCGAAGCCACTGTTTACTGTTGCATGCAGCAGAAAGTAATTTTAGTTCAGCACTATTTCTACCTATATGGAAATATTTGTGTAAAATTAGAAGGCTTTATAAAAAATAATACATATTTAGATGTATATACTACTAGTAAGAAGCATATTCCTGGAACCTAGTAGGATTGAAATAAAAGTTTTTTAAATTTCCCCATAATCATAAAACACAAGGCTCATTCCATATGACATTGGGCAAATAACCATTTGTTCTTAAATATCAGCCTGGTAATCTCTCCCTAATGAAGGATTGCTGGTAAAATTATGTATTGCCTACATTTCACTGAAACGGTGCTCTTCAAGCTGTTCTTTAAAGGAACATCCCTGCATAGCTAACATATATTGGTATTTATGTGCCTGGCATCATGCTAAGCTCTTCATATATGTTATCGCAGCTAATTAGTTAGTCCTTGTATCAGCCTTAAGATATAGAAACTATTTTATTTGGTATATAGAGGAAGATCCTAAGGCTTAGAAAGATAATTTACAAGGTTAAACAATGTATCGTTCAAGGTTCTTGGTTGCAAGCAACAGAAATAAACTTTGCTAATGTAAAGCAGGGGAAAATGTAGTTAGAGGATATTAGGTAACTGACAAAATTGTCGGGAGGTTTGGAGTACCAGGCTCAAGGGCTGCATAGCCAGAATCAAGGTCTGCAATCATGCCCTTGTGTCTGCTGGATTAAGACTCCATTACCTTAACCCCTGACACCCCCAGCTCCCAGGCCACTGATACCAGACCCTGTACACGGCCACTGATCACTGGGGACTCGGTCTTGCTGCACTGGCCATCACTGCTAGTGATGCTTCTTAGTGTCAGTAGCTTCCGATTGTGCATCTTGCCTGGGCTCATCTTCTTGGCATATCTCAGACCTGCTGGTCACAGTTCAGCTGCAAGGCAGGCTGGAGAGATGGAATCTGGTTTCCATAGATGGATGCAGGCCTTGCCTCCCATGAAGACCCATATAAGGAAGGGGATTTTCCAAACATTGGACAGGATTTCAAATTCTAGCCAGCCGAAAAGAATGATTGCACAGCAAAATGGCAAAGTTAGAATTCAAACCCAGATTTCTCTAACTCCAAAGCCCACACTTTTCAACCTTACTAAAAGGTGCATAATTTGTAGAGAGGAATCTAGCACCCAAGTTTCTAAGATACTTGGACTCCCAACTGGTGTGTCAGGGAAATAAAATCACTTTTGCATGTGTTTCTAAGTCATCCTTTCCCTTCCTTCTCTTTGGAAATTTATTCAAGAGTCTGATAGCATTCCCATGGGGTGGATCAACCAAGTGTGGGCATTATTTTCTTTGACAGCTACACTGAAAGCTGTACAAATCAAAATAAAGAAGTAGTGTATCTGTCTGTTGAGAAGGACACATACATCTCTATGATAGGCAGACTTAATGACATGAAATGAAGTTTGGAATTGGAATAATTAGAAGAATCCTTATTCACCTCCCCTGGCTACCCCAATAGGTTTCCATGGGAATAGTGAGTATTGGCTGGATTTGCCCAGTTCCTTTCTCTGCTTGCTAACTCACTCACCTTTTCGACTCTTGGAGAGGAGTGGCTAATTTGGTTGATGAGAACCTAGGCCGTCTTTTTTGCTAGTAGATGAACTCACTGTCAAAGGTCCTTGATCAGGTTCCATTTCTTACTGATTTTGCAGCAACCATTCCCAGCCTCTGACTCTCGTTTCCTATCTCCAGGTGGAGAGCACAGAGGCCTGGGGGAAATAACCAGCCTCCTTTGGCTGCTTTCTACTGGGGCTGGCTGTCAGTGTGAGGTGGGCTTGTGCCTGCCTGGATGTATAAGCTTAGGGACTACCTGGAAACCCAGTACTTGCTACAGTTGACATCAAAGGTCTGGATTTAAAGAGGGAGTAGGAAGTCCCATTTTGTGTCCCAAATGCAGTTTACCAGATACCCTCTATTTTTGCTTTATTGGGTCATTTAAAAAATGATGCTTTTGTTCCTATTTGGCTATTGGAGCATGAGATAGTCAGGCTCCCAAGAAATTTCAAAAGGAGTTAGGGCCCCTGGGTTCAAATATATCTACTAAATCCATTTGATAAGTCATATAGCCTCCCTGAGCCTCAGTTTCCCCAAGTATGAAATGGGAATAATAATGCTGTCTCACAGATAAAAAACCATAGTAAAGATTATGGGAGATTCTATGTGTTAAACATGTCAAATGGCCAGGCTCATGGTACATACTTAAAGCATGTGAATTGAAAAGGAATTTTGGTAAAGACAAACAAACAACTAACTGAAAGGGTAAAAGGAAAAAATCAGTTTAGATTCTAATTGGTAACATGTAGAAAAAGAGGTTCATTTAATTGCATGCCATTTTTTTTGCCTTCATAGTATTTATTGAGGACTTACTGTGTGCCAAATACTTTACCAAGATTATTTTATTTAATCCTCACAAGCAACCTCTGAATTCAGGGCTATTTTGTGCAGCCCCATTGTACAGATGAGGAAACAAATCTTAGCGAAATTAAGTAGTAAGTGACAGGGCAGGGATTAGAGCCTGGGCCTGTCCAGCTCCAGAATCCCTACTTGTAACCCATGTCCTCTTGTGGACGCAAAGGAAATTTGCTCAGTCCCTCCCACCGCAAGACTGTGCATCCCCAAATGACAGTGTCTGAAGGAGTGAAAGTTCACTTTGCCTGTGAGCAATGGATCAGAATTCACACCCAAGTCTGTAAGCTGCAAAACCTGTACTCTAAGCTGCTGAGCAATGTTACTTCTTGTTCTGTGTGGTGTGTAGCCTGTCTGCACAGGTGGATGCATTCCAGATTCTGACACTGAGGTCAGTAAGAAAACAGCAAGATGGGGCACTAAATGCTCAGGCCATCTAGATATGAAGTGGCACCCGTCCCCTGTCAGAACTCCTTGGTTTATTTACTCATCTCAGTTGACTAAAAAAATGGTAACAAAAGTGATCCTGGGCCTACTTTCATTTGGAGAGCACTGGAGCTGCTGTCTTCCTAGGTTGTCCCCTCCACCGAGTGGGGTGCTTATTCAGGGGCACATTTCTGTTGAATAAGCAAGCTGTGTTTTGAGGCAGCCATCAACCCAAGAACAGTCAGTCCATTCAGAACCTGATCTCTTGGCAACGGGAGCTCCCAGGATTATTGCTATCGCGATATATTCTGTCTCTTTGTTCACAAAGCCAGGTAGGTTCCCATGAAAAGAAATCATGGTGTTGGCATTGGCTATTGTTTCTAGTAGCAGTGTTCTTGGTCCTGGCCACAGGGCTGAGTAGTAACATCTACACACACTAAAGGGATCCTCAGGTGGTGTGTGGTAGGGGGCAGCATGTCTGAGGAGCCAGGCACAGGGTCACCAGGGGCAACACACAACTATCACAACTCCACCCACTGGCCCTGGCAGGGAAGAGACACTCTGTGTCTCGTGTGCATATCTGTGTGTGAAGTATGAGTGTGTGTGAGTATGTGTGAGTGTGTTAGTGTGCGTATGTGAGTGTGTGTGTGACTCTAGAGTTCATCTGATGAAGAATTTAAGTCCTCTTTCATGTTGTCTCTCTTTATTTTTCCCCTTAAGTTCTGACTTCTGCTTTCAGTGTCTAAAGATCTGAGTTAATCACATTAGTAATTCAGGAAAATGCCAATGTCATTTAATTCAGAATCATTATTCATTTATCAAGAATTATTTATCCAGTGCTTCTTATGTGAAAGGCAGTGTGCTAGGTATTACAGGCAGGGTCACCACGTGCAACTTGTGCAACTGCCTATGGCAGCCCTGCTATTTGGGGCACAAAGATATGAATAAGATGTAGCTCCTGCCCTCAAGAAACTTAGAGCCTAGGGCCTTCAGAGCAGTTGGGAAGAGTGAAAGATTCCTTTCAGCTGGGGAGTTGTGACATTTGGACTGGGTGTTAAGATGGATGTAGGATATGGACACATGGAAATAAGGATGCAAGGGGAGGCCTTGGAAAGAGAGAACTGTGAAAAATTGTGAAGGGATAGGAACAGGCTGGCAGCGAATAGAGAACAACGAGAAGTATAGTTTAAGGCAAAAGGTTTGGGAAGAAATAAGGCTGGAGACAGACTGAGACTTTGGATTTCAAGTTAAGGAATTTGCATTTTACCCTGCAGGAAGTAGTGCAGGTGGATGATGTGATCTGACTGTTTCAGGTAAATTACTCTGGTAGGAACATCATTAAGGAAAAAGACTGGGGTCAGGGAGACTGGGTAAAAATATGTCAATGAACTCTTCTTTATATTCTTATAAAAGCTCTTAATTTTGTAGGTTTTTATATAACACTGGTGCTTTTTAAAGCAAACTTTAGAGTGAGTCATGTTTACTATTAAGCAATTACATATACAAATTAAAATAGGAGCATATTCTTGTGATTTGGCTTAATTCCTTATGATTGCATTTTCATATAACTAACATTTCCTATCACGTCCTAGCTTTTTTCTAAATTAATAATTATAAAGGAAGTAGCATTTCACAGTGTTTGAGGAATTCCTGACAATGCTGCTGTCGGTCACTTGATTAAATGGCAGTGCACCTGCACTGCTCCTCGACCGCTGCCGCCTGTTTGGGCGCAGTGGGGAATCATGAGTGGTGGAAGCATCTTCCAACCTTGCTGAGGTTTCCTTCCATGGTGTGGGGCGCTCCGCTAGGGGGGCACTCTTGTCCCATTCCTTCTTCCTTTGGAAATGTGGTAAATAATCCTACTGGTGTGTTTTGCAGAGGAACCAGCTATACATAGTCCATTTAATCTCTCTTGAATGCAAGCTGCCACCAGGAAAAATGTGTTCTGCTCTGGGCATCCGTGCCAGAAGTTTTTCCCAGGGTAAGCCTGTAAGTGTGGAGACCCATGGTGTCCAATGCTGCTTGTCACAGGGAGGGTGAATTGTCTAAATCTGGAGGTCAGTATCAGGAATCTTATTTTCTTAGTGTTTTAGACAAAATTCTCAAATATAACCTTAAGATGATTGTTTAAAACCTTTTATTTTGAAATACTATCAAACTTACAAGGAGTTACAAAAAACTTTTTTTTTTTCTGGATTTACTCCTCAGATTGCTCATTACTTGTTTATAGAAGCCCTACTGCTTTTAGTGTATTGATCTTGTACCCTGCCATTTTGCTAGATTCATTTATTAGCTCGAGCATCTTTGTTTTAGATTTTTGGGGGGCTTTCTATATATAGGATCATGCTGTCCACAAATAATCAAAATTTTACTTATTCCTTTTGTAGTTTGGATGACTTTAATGTCTTTTTTTTTTTTTTTTTTTTTTTTTGCCTATCTTCTCGAGCTAGAACTTCCAGTACAATGTTAAATAACAGGTGTGACAGTGGGCATTCTTGTCTTGTTCCCGATCTTAGAGCAAAAGCTTTCAGTGTTTCACCAGTGACTATGATGTTAGCTGAGGGTTTTTTATATATACCTTTTACCATGTTGAGGAATTTCCTCAACTCTTTCACCTCTCCTAGAATTAACATATGACCTGGCAATCCGCTACTAGGTATATATATATACCCAGAAGAATTGAAAGCAGTGACATGAACAGATATTGCACTGATGTTCATAGTGGCATTATTCATAACTGGCAAAAGATGGAAGGAATTCAAGGGTCCATAAACTGAAGAATATATACATATGATGGAATGTTATTCAGGCATAAAAAAGAACGACGTCCTGATTCATGTGATAACATGGATGAACTCTGAGAATATTATGCTGAGTGAAATAAGTCAGACACAAAAGGACGGATATTGTATGATCTCACTGATATGAAATAATTATAATAAGCAAACTCCTAGAGTTAGAATCTGGAGTATAAATTATCGGGGAATAGATTGGGGGTAGAGAATGGGGAGTTGATGCTTAATTTGTACAGAATTTCTAGTTAGGTTCATTGTAAAGGAAATGGATGGTGCTGACAGCAGCACATTACTGTGAGTGTCATTAATAGCACTGGATTATATATGTGAATGTGGTTAAAGGGGAGAATCTTTAGGTCATATAAGTTACTATTATAAAAATTAAAAGATGAAATAGGACTGTATGTCACAGTGAACCTTATTATAGATGATGAACTATAGTATATCTTATATACATCTTATAATAGTACAAGTGTAAGAATCTTCTTCCATGAGTTATAATAAATGTACAACACTATACAAGCTGTTAATAATGGGGTGGCATATGGGGGGAAATTCACCTAAGGTAAACTATGGATGACAGTTAATAGTACTGTTTTAATAATCTTTCATCAACTGTAACAAAGGTACCACACTAATGCAAAGTGCCAACAATAGGAGGTATATGGGAATGCTGCATTTTTTTCATAATTTTTCTTTAAATCTACAACTTCTCTAATTAAAAAAATTAAAAATATAAGAGAACATATTTCACAGGACTGTGTATTGGGTGTTTTAAATGAGATAATCCATGTAAATTTCTTCACACTGTGCCTAGAACATAGACTCTCTCAATAAATGCTGGCCACTACTATCCAAAAAAAGAACAATTATTAAAAAGTGCCATAATCAATTGCAACAAATGTTTCTACAATGAACGGTGTTAGTGATAGGGTGGTGTATGAGAGTCCTGTGTTTTATGCATATTGTTCTGTAAACCCAGAAAAAAAATAATTTTTTTTAAAGATGCCTTTTCTTGATTCTAAATCTATGCTTACCCTTTACTGCAACCTTTAACTGTTCTCTGGAGCTTTGAGAAAGATGTTTCTGTCAGTTCTTGCTGGTTGTTCAAAGCCTATGTGTGGGGATGGAGCCCTGAACAGAGGTTACCCGCAATCTTGATCAGGGCAGATAAAGGTGCTATTTTGCTCTCTCTTCTGCCTTACCTGCTAGTCTTATTCCTTCATTGGTTCAGAATTTGGACAGGGAAGAAATATGCTCTGTATTGGGCCTCTGTAACTCTAGAAATCTTGTGCGTGGGTAGGAGGTGTTTAACAGTGTTTTCACAGAAAATATGAGAGCATTCCTGTTTTTGTACAAAGGGGAATCTGTTTCTAGCTCCAACTCCAAGGAGAAAGGTGCTCTTTCTACCTGATAGGTCCTAAAATGCACAACCCAGACCAATGTCTCCATGAAAAAGACCATTTCCACAAATAAACACAATCATCAAAGAGAATTCAGGTAGAAAGCACCCCTGAGGAAGACAGAGACCCACAGCCTCACACAGACACCCACCTTAACAGGTAAAGTTAGCAGCTGGCAACATCTTCTGTAGGAATCAACTGACAATAAAAATGGCATTTCAAACAAAGCATAAGCAAAAGAACTCTTCCTACTAAATAGTATTAAGAACACTAGGATATTCATGTCCTAATCCCCAGAACTTGTGAATATATTGCCTTGCATAGCAAAAAGGGCTTGGCAGATGCAGTTAAGTTAAAATCTTGAGATGGCGAGATTATACTAGACTATCCAGGTGGGTCCAATGTAATCACAAGGGTCCTTACAAAAGGGAAGCAGGAGGAGCTGAATCAGAAGCAATGTGATGATGAAAGCAGAGGTGAAAGAGTCAGAGAGAGACTTGAAGATGCTACACTGCTGGCTTTGAAGATGGAGGAAGGTGCCATGAGCCAAGGAAGGCAAGTGGCCTCTAGAAGCTGGAAAAGGAAAGGAAACAGATTCTTCCCTTGAGCCTCCAGAAGGAATTAGCCCTGTATACACCTTGACTTTAGCCCGATAACCTACAGATATCTATGAAAATAAACTTTTGTTATTTTAAGCCACTAAGTTTGTGGTAATTTTTTAAAGCAGTAATAGGAAATTAATACAAAGAACCTAAGACTAGAAGCTGACATTCAAGCAAGAACACCAAGTACAAAGGGATCAATCCTTGAGAACAAGCTCCTTAGCCACAACGGCAAAACACTTTCATCAGCTGCTTAAAAAAAGAACTGGGCACTGATATGAGAATATTTATAGTGCATAAATATATATAGATCATTGTATAAGAGTTATTATTACTGTTTATGGGCTTAGATATTCTCCACAAATTATCCTCTCCTCAGATTCTCAGCTAAATAATTTTTATGTACTGTATTTTAGACTTTTAACCTAAATAGATTTTGCTAGCTATCAGAGTCAGGAGTCTGGTGTTCAGAAAAGACAAAAATAGGTAAAAAGGGTAAAAAGTCCTTGTACAGAATTCTGTCTTGAAAAAGTCCATTTTGGAATGGAAGTGTCCTTTGTTGAATGCTGTAATTGGTTCAGTTACTTCCTTGTTTAAAATCTTCCATGGCTCCCCATTACCAAAAAGAGATAATCCACATTTTCTATGCTAGGACAGTGGGGAAGAAGTTTCCTTAGCTGGAAGAACTTTGAGTTGTATGTTTGGTTGTCTCCAGCACCTAGGGTGAGAGGTGGCCAGAAGTATGGATTTATATTGATTCATGGGTAGTTGCTAATTATTTTGAAGGACTGTTGGGGACTTAGAAGGAACAGGATTGGAATATTAGTGACAAGGAAGTTTGGGGAAGAAGTATGTAGATGGACTCCTCTGAATGAGCACAAAGCATGAAGATATTTGTGTCCCATCTGAATATCCACCAAAGGTTTTTACTGCAGAAGAGATGCTTAATAATCAGGTGTGCAAAATTATTCACTCTGGGAAAGTTGTCAGACTCTTTATCCAGCCATCCTAGAGCTTGTTCATTGGACCCATGAACAAAATGGTTAGAGAGGCAAGAATGGAGGCTGTTCATGGACTAGATGACATGGACTTCCCTTATCAAGGCTGACCTAGATAACACTTCTGCTGAGACAATTTTCTATCATTAGAGACCAACACTGAATCCCTGATATGGCACAATTCTCAGGGTAACTAGTGAGCTACCTTATAGCAGATTGATAACATTGGACCTCTTCCATCATGGAGTGGCCAGAGAGTCATCTTCACCAGAATAAACACATATTCTGGATATGGATTTGCCCTCCACGGCCATAATGTTTCTTCTAGTACCAGACATTGCACACCAATGGACTAACAGAATGCCTTATCCACCATCACAACATTCTGCATAGCATTGTGTCTGCTCAAGGATCTTGTTTCATAGCAAAAGATATGCAGCAATGGATTCACGCTCATGATTTTAACTGATCTTATGACATACTTCTATCACCCAGGAGCAGAGCACAAAACAAAGAAAAAGTACAAAACAAGATGGAAGAAATAAATACAAATATTTCTGGAACCACAATATATATAATTATACCTCAGTAGTCTAAGAAATATTGTGCTAGGTAGTGTTAGTTTCTTGAAGATAGAAGTCATGTTTTATTCCTCTTTGTCTCTTCAGCCCTTTAAATAATGCTTGTCATACCACGAGTGCTCAATAAATAATTACTGGGCTAATGAATACATTGATGCATGGGTAAGTAATTGACATATCCTGGCTAGACATGCTTGAACTTGGCTACTGCATTAGTTTCCTGTGGCTGGTGTAACAAATTACCATAGACTGGGTGTCTTAAAACAACAGAAATGTATTCTCTCATAATTCTGAAGTCCAAAATCAAAATGTTGACAGGTCTGTTTTCCCTCTGGAGGCTCTGGGGGATAGGGGATTCTGTTCCTTGCCTCTTCTAGCACCTGGTGGTTGTCAGCATTCCTTAACATTCCTTGGCTTGTAGCTGCATCACTCCAATCTCTACCTCCATCTTCACATCATCTTCTCCTCTGGGTATTTGTGTCTTCTCCTTTTCTGTCTGTCTCAAATCTCTCTCTGTCTTTCTCTTATAAGTTTACTTGTCATTGGATTTAGGGTCCATCTAAATGATCTTCTCATCTCAAGATCCTTAAAAAAGTCTTCAAAGACTTTTTTCCAAAATCAGGTAACAGTCACAGGATCTAGGGATTAGAATGTGGGCATATCTTTTGGAGTCTACCATTCAACCCGCTACAGTCTGCCTTTTGGACTGCCAAAATTTATATCCATCAAATGGGCAAAATACTTTTACTCCATCCCAATATTGCCAAGTGTCTCAACCCATTATAATATCAACTCAAGTCTAAAATCTCATCAAAATATCTTCCATTCAAAAGTCCCTAATTTCTTCAGAGAAATAATCTAAATTAAGTATTGGTGACAATCTGGGTATGATCCATCCTAAGGCCAAATTCCTCTCCATCTGTGGACATGTGAAACTAGAAAACAACTTATCTGCTCCCAAGGTACAGTGGTGGGGTAGGCATAGATAACAGTAATAGACATTCCCATTCCAAAAAGGAGAAAATAGAAGGAATAAAGGGATCGCTGGTCCCAAGGACATTCAAAACCCAGCAGGGCAAATTCCATTAGATTTCAAGGTTTGAGAATAATCTTCTGTGTCTTGATGCTCTGCCTTCTTGGCCCATAGCTCCTCTCTCTGTGCTTGTGGCTCTGTCCTCTGGCCCCACCACTTCTGGGCCTGGGCTCCATCAGACCTTGACTCTGCATCTTAGCTCTGCAGGCCCCTGCCTCTGCACCTGCAGCTCTACCCTCCTCTGCCCCTGTGCCTGTTTCCTGCCTGTAGAATATTGGAAGTGACAGTCCTCTTTCACTTCATTTTGTCTTTGTACCATTCAGTCCAGCCTGGCAATGTTTCTGCTATATAACATTCTCAAAATCCTTGTAGGTCTTAGAGTATTCCATGGAGATCCATGCCATTAGACAAGAAGGGTTGTAAAGATCTTTCCTGGATAACCCCATCTCTCTTTCTGGCTTCTGTTGAGATGATTGAGTAGATCCATGAGTCACACATCCAATCTCTTCAGCAAAAGTTTGTCTAGTCATACCCTTGGCCCGCTCTCCTAAGCATGCTTCCCCAATGATGAATCTCCTAATTTTAGCATCCTTTGCAGTCAGGTTAGGCCAAGCCCATGTTAGGAACATATTTTTGCCTCTGCTGGCTTCTGGTGGCTCAGTCATGCCTTGACTTGTAGCTGTATCCCTCCAATCTCTGTGTCAGTGGTCACATTGCCTCCTCCTCTTTTCTGTCTATCTACTTTCTGTGTATCTAATAAGGACACTAGTCATTAGATTTTCAGTCCTCTCAGATAATTCAGGATGATCTCATCTCAAGATCCTTCACCTAATTACATGAGCAAAAACCCTTTTACCTAATATGGTCATATTCAGAGGTTCCAGGGATTAAGACATGGGCATATCTTTTTGGGGGGCCACCATTCAATCTACTAGAGTACACATCAGCATCATGGGGAAGGTCTTTAAGAAAAAAGTGGTTCCTTGATCTCAGTCCAAGTATTCTGACTCAGGGCCTAGGTATGTGTATTAGTTCCTCATAGTGAGTGATTCTTATACAGCTAGGCCATGAACCTGCATTTAAGAACCACAGATTATTCTATGCATCTATCCTTCAACTTTATATTAACAGCAAATGTACTTGCTAGCTGTATTACCCTGGATAATTTACTTAACCTCTCTGAACCTCAGTTTCATCTGTAAAATGGAGATACAAATAATACTCTCTTCAAAAGATTCTTGTAAGGATGAAATGAATCAATACTTGTAAAGTTCTTTAAAGAGTGCCTGGCACATAGCAAGCATTAAATAAGTGTTAGCTCACTAATAATCGTTATCATCATTATTGTTATTCAGTGATGTAAGAGCTGCTTCCTTTGCTTCCATCCCACTGTATTTGTGTTGTAGCAATTTGATATTGTTTGTGAATTCTGAAAATAGATATTGGATTATGTTTGTGAACTGGTCTTTTCCTCTGTGCATATTAGATTATATTGGATTCAGAGGTTTCACTTTTACTTGATTAAATAATGATTAAGGCTTTGATTGGGCCACGTCAGTAGGACATTGAGTCCCTACTCCCTTGGTGGGCAGGGACTTACAGATAAACAGCACCACAGAGAAGGGAGATTGGAGTTTTGATCCTAGAGCTTGGGAAGTAAACACACAGAGAAACAGATATGTGAGGAAGGAGAGAAGGCTCCACTAGACATGGCAGAGGCCCCAGGAAGAGAGACAAACCATTCATCTGATAACTACAGCTGACTTTGTGTAGATCCCAGAGAGAAATGAACCCTCAGAAGAGAGGGATCCAGGAAGCCTGAACCCTTGCAGACATTGGCAACCATCTTGCTCCAACATGTGGCAACAGACTTTGGTGAGGGAAATAAGTTAGGCTTTATGGCCTGGTAACTGTAAGCTTCTACCCCAAATAAATACCCTTTATAAAACCCAACAAGTTTCTGCTATTTTGCATCAGCACTTCTTTGGCTGACTAAAACAGGGGTCTTGTTCCACCACTTCCCAGTACCAACAGCATCATGACCATATTGGACCCTTAGCTCCAGCAGGAGAGGTTGCTGGTCACCACAATCCCAAAGCTTTGTCCTTACTAACTTTCAAATGACCTATCTTAGAATTGCAGCCCTGATAGAAATGTCATTTTCAAATTAAGTTGTATAAACCATTTTTGGATTATATAGACTGGTTTATAACTCAAAATGTGAAGAAGGATGGACATAAGTTGGTTTGATTTCCCAGGCTGCCCCTCAATATTATGTATCTAACATAATAAGTGCATGGTAAATGTTTTTTTCATGATAACTTTGTGGTATGAGATTTGGTTGCCATATCTAATGAGACTATTATTAAGTGTGGCTATTCAATTTAATAAGCATTTATTGAGCTTTCTTTTCTGCCTGTATGCACCAGACATAGTGCCTGCAGATATAGTTTTTGAAGATACAGTTTTATTGTAACACAATCATGCCCACTTGTTTATATATGGTTTATGGCTGCTTTTGTGCTAATACAGCAGAGTTGAATAGTTGTAATAGAGACTGTATGGCCACACGACCTACAATATTTACTAGTGGCTCTTTACAGAAAAAGTTTCCCAACCCCTGTCCTCATTGCTTAGGCTACAAAGATGCATAGATCATTGTCCCTACTCTCAAAGAGTTTACAGATTAGGGTGAGGGATGGATGAAAAAGAACAGCCCAGTACAGTGGAGAAGGAAAGTCTTCTAGCAATTGTGTGAACCAAGATAATGAGATCAAAAAAGAGGAAATGATTAGCTCTTTCTGTGAGGGTTGTTCAAAAGGCTTTGAAGATGAGATATAATTTAAGTTGAAACAATGTGTAAGAGCATGCACAGTGGAAAGGAAAAGGACTTTCAGATGAGGACTCAGTGACCAAAGGTAAGGAGGCAGGAAAGTAAGCAGAAAGTTTGGGAATCACTTATTTATTTGCCCAATATTACTGAAGCATCTGGTGTGTAGGCTAGTGGTGGGTGAATCCTAGAGACAGAAAAAACAAAAAGCAAAAAAGAAACCTCTAACTATGAAATGGGATTTCCCTTTCCAACTTACTGTAGCCTTCATCAAAGATGCTGCAGCTTTCAGGGTGACTCACTATTTTTTTTACAATGGTGCTTTAATGTCATCTTTAACCATATAAGGATGCAGAGAGTAGCGGGGGTGGATCCGGTCATCATGACATTGGCCTCTTAATTTATGTCTCTGTAAAGATGCTTTCATGGCAAAGTTATATTTTATAATTGGGAAACTATGAAAACTCCCCCTCCAGAACTGCTTGCCATTCATTACAACAGGAACCCTATTTTCCAAAGCACAATGTGGCCAACACAGAAGAGAGAGTAAAAGGATAATAGGAGAAATGACTTGAGACTTGATTCACAGCCATACAAAAATGACAAATTTTTGATAGAAGATGGAAAAACCAATCTTATTTTTTGTAGAGAAGAATGTTCCAAGAGCAGATTTTCACTAGGAAAGCTGTGCAAATGGCCCCTCACATGGAGCAAGGGAAAGGAATCCTCTTTTCAGCATTTACTTGTCAGTGAAATATGTTTTCTTAATTGCCCCTATCTTGAACTTTGAATTCAGGTTGGAGATGGACTCAAGCTCCATGATGTTCTGTTGAGAGAACAGTGGAGTGAGAAATGCATTAGAAGAAGTTCGGAGAAACTCCACTAGGGGTTATAAAATAATAAGCATAATTACTTGATAATATTGTATAATGTTTCAGCATATTCTCTTTAACCAGTTTATTTAGATTATTTCTAAAGTTTTTCTTTGAAAAATTGATCCTTAATTCAGTAGTATTTTCTTAAAGAATTGCAGAATTCGGTCCTACTCCATTATTTAGCTGTGTGGCCCTTGAAAATTTTTCTAACCTTTCTGGGTATGAGATTCTTCATCTGTAAAATAAGAATGTTATAATAGGTGACGTGGAGGGCTGGGCGAGAATTGGATCGAGGTTAGGAGATTGGGCTTCACAAGCTATAGACTCTCCTTTTTATTTAAGTTGTTACTTACCTATTCTGATATTTTGGACAAATGACCTCTCTTAATCATAGTTTTCTTAACTGTAAAACAATGAGAATAATACATAGAAAGCTTATCAATACGTCTCAATAAAATTGCTTAAAAAGAAGAAATAGTCAGTTCAGAGCTGGAAAGGCAGACCATGATATCATCCAAGGACCCAGGCTCCTTCTAGCCTTCAGAACTCAGGATATGGTTGGTATCCAAGCAGGAAGACAAGGAGGCTAAAGGAACATATGCCAACTGATTCTTTCCCCTTTAAAGACCTTTCTGAATAGCCCTATTTGGTGACTTTCATCTATAATTAACTCATTGGCCAGGATCATGTTACATGGACATGAGTTGCAAGGAACTTAAAGAAATGTAGTTTTAGCTAAGACTATTTCTGCACCCAGCTAAGTCAGGTAAGGAAGAAGAGGAGAATGGGTATTGAGTCAGCAACTGGCAATGTCTGATACACCTATAAATCAACAAAATTTACTTCTGCTTTTCGATGTGAAATAACAGTGGTCAGTGTGCCAATGTCTCTAAATTTTTAAAAAGAATAAAATTAATCCATACTTTCACACATAGTGAGGTTATAATTCATATGAAAAGCAACACAAGTTATTTCCAGTATATAAGGGTTTTAAAAATATGCCATTTACATGCTCTTCTTTAAAAAGAAATAAATAAAATCACAGATAACTGGGAGATGAGTCAAAACCCAATCAAGAGTAAAATGTAATAGAAAACACTGGAGGTGAGAATTGAGACCAATTAAATAGTGAGTTTATTAAACAATTATTTAAAATATAACTAAAATAAATACAATATCTCATTATTTAGGATATTTCAATGGATTATAGATTATAGACCATTTTTTCTCTTAAAATATGAGTTAACAAAATTGATTCAAGAAGATATAGAAAGTATAAAAAGATTAATATCTATGAAAAAATTTTAAAGTTATTAAAGAATTGCTTTTCAAGGCTGAAGTGTCAAATGACTTTATTGGTGAATTATTTCAAACTTTTAAAGAAAATATAATGCCTATGCTATTTTAAAGAATGTCGTATGCATAGAAAAAAATGGAAAGTTCACCAATTGATCTGCAAAGTTTCAAAAACATGATACCCAAATTTGACAAAATACTGCAATAAAAGAAAGCTATAAATCAACTTACTCATAAATATGGAAGCAAATGTTATATAAAGTATTAGTTGAATTAATTTTATCTACAATCTTTGACTAAATAGTATTGATACCAAAAAAATTCAAGAATCATTTACAATTGGAATTCCATTTACAGATGAGTTCAAAAATGAAAACATGGGAAGCGGCTGTGGCTCAATCAGTGGGGCTCCCGTTTACCATATGGAAGGCCTCGGGTTCGGCTCCCGGGTCCTCCAGGTGAGGGCAAGGCCCGCCCGCATGGCGTGGTTGGCTGACCCAGCGAGCACAAGCAGCAGGGGGGCGATAAATGAATAAATAAATAAAATCTTAAAAAAAAAAGAAAACATGATCATTAAATAAATTCCCAAAAGGCATTTAATAAATTGTAATTGTAATGTGCATTCTGTTAAAAACATAAATATTAATGCCAGAAGGAAATTTCCTTAATATGATAAAGAATAACTAACCAAACACAACATTTAAAATACCAGAGGTATTTCATTAAATCTCAAATCAGAGAAAGAATGTCGCTATCATCACCATTATTATGCCCTGGGAGTTCTAGTCAGGCAATAGACGTGGAACAGAAAAAGAAAGGCAAAACCATTGGGAAGGAAGAAAGAATATTATCATTATTTATAGACACTTTGATACTCTACCTAAAACATCACAAAAGAATCAACTGAAAAACTGTTAGCACTCTTACAAGGTAGATACAGCAAAAATATTAAAAATTCCTATATATGCATAATGATCAGAAAATGAAATGAAAAAAAACTCAATAATGTATATGTATATATGTGTGTATATGTATATACATATGTATATGTATATGTATATGTATATGTATATGTATATGTATATGTATATGTATATGTATATGTATAT